>OZ035997.1:29481566-29541566 GCA_964035015.1 Corallium rubrum
ATGTTTAATAAGACTTATTTCTGTTAAAGAAAAGTTGTTCATGATTGATACTAAAACAATTAGACAACTCGCCCTCGTTTTCTACGAGCGAGCAGGTAGTCAACTCGGCTTCGCCTTGTCTATCAGCTCATAGAAAACTCTGTCTCGTTGTCTAATTGTTAAATATACTATACTATAAATACATCAATGCAACAACCCCTCGCCCGCTTTTACATGCTTTTTTGAAGTAACTCCCACCCACCCCGATTAAAATAAGCATGCCCGGATATACAGCAAGAATATGATAATCGTTGGGATAATTACAGAATTTATATGATGACTAAACTGATTTAATGAAACCCATGGCAGCGGGTAACATTACATTTACTTTTCCCTATTTTCCCTTTATTTTTCCAGCGGATAACATTACATTTATAATTTTCCTCGACTGGCCATTGTTGTCCTCGGCTTCGCCTCGGGAAACAACGGCCGTCTTGGGTCCACAAAACACACCAATGTTTCCCTCGGCGCCAGTAACTAAGTATAATATAAACTATTTCCGAGATTACGTCTCCCTCCCTTTTTCTACACGCGTGTAAAATGAACTCCACGCGTGTCCAGATTAGCACCCTCGCTCGGGCTCGAGGATAATGAACGTACGCAATCGCAGGGCTAAAGGGATTACGCAAGATGTATTTTAAAATATAAGCACCTTTAAGAATATTACCCCCCACCCCCCATTCCAATCTTAATCAATAATCATGTTATCCCGCTAAACTAATACGCTGAACCCACAACCTGTCAGCTTTCTTCTTGATCATGCGCTATACAGCCAGTCGGTTGATCAGAAGAGCGCGTGAAGACTGCTGGAAGTTGAACTCACGTCAGCATGTTTATTCTTATCCGAAGTTTCTTCCCGTGTTTCGGCCATTTTGGAACACCAGGGAAAGTTCTACCCTTCCTTTCTACATTTCCTTCTATGTTTGTGACGGGCGACACTATTTACAAAAATTCTTTAAAATCTCACGACTAACCTCTCGGTACGAGTTTAAATCAGTGCTGTAACACAGGCTACACAACAACACGATTTTAATAATTCCCCAAGGCATAACAGTCAAAAAATTCCCTGTTTGCTTCCTTTTCTTTTGTCCCTTCACTTTCCATCAAAAAATACCACTCTGTAACGCATTGTAAAGCTACATTTGGGGGTTAAACTGCTTTAGAGAAAGCGGCGGAGACAGTCTACATCATATTTTGAGATTCGAAAAAAATTCCGAAACAAAAATAACAGAAAAATTAAACATAGGTACGCATAGCGTACACGCGTCTACTGATTTGAAGGTGCTGCGTACGTTACACAATACAATTTTTTCGTGAAACTGCAATGGTTTGTTAACCAAAGGAAGCAAGACAAGTTTTACCAGGAAGGTTACACGGGTGCAGCTGTGTATGCATGGTTTGTGAATTTTTTTTCATTCAAGGACGTTCAGACATTGTTATATCGACTAACCTTATGCTTGCCTGCCGCCGCACAAAACCCGTGAGGCCCTTAGAAATATTTTAACAATAACCCCCGAGTCCGGGCGTAGGGCCGAATGCCCGGAGAGGGTGCTAGTCTCGACACGCGTGGAGTCATTTTACACGCGTGGACAAACGTGAAATGCGAACAAATTTCTGTGATCTGAATAATATTTATTTGTATATATGTGTGGACGGACCATGCACGGTTAAGATTGTGGGGCACCGGGAACAATGTAGATTTTGAAATAAAGATTAGAAATATCAACATAATTTTTTCTTGACAAAAAGACTTGAGAACGGAGTTTTGTGGAAACGTATATATCACTTTTGAAAGAACAGAAACAAATCAATGTCTACGCATAAAGCAAAACAACATCTTGAGTAGAAGGAAACCCGTCAAACCGAAACTCTAAAGGAAGGAGGAGAAAGCAATAGTAAAATTTGAAAATCAACGAAGAAATAAAGACTGGCGAAAAGTTTGAGGTAAAAATATAGAGCCGCTCTCAGTAATCACGAACATTTAGTAGCAAAACTGTTCAAGTTTCCCTGTTTACATCCTATCACTGTTAATTTTGTTTTCTTTTGTGTGTCCTTAAAGTGTTTTAAACGTATCCATTGCATGTCAGTTTGCTTGCCTGTTGTATTTATCTGTGGCTGCCGTTTTAATATCTTCGTTTACATGGTTTTCTTATTGCAAAACCACTTGTGACTTAACGTAGCTTGTCCATAATTTGGATAAAACTCGGAAAAGGAGAAATTTAGTTCTTCTGTAAAACGTACGAATGCTGTGGAAATATTTATTAACATGTAGGTGAAAACACTTTAAGCACTTCAGATTTCGAAACAGAAAATTGTTTTTCTTTAATAATAGCTTAAAGGAATTTAAAATGCCATCAATCAATATAGCCGTGGCAGCCAGCCAGGTAGTTGTTTGAGTAGTTTTCAATCAATTCAGTGTTTTTGAAATATGTTTTCAGATGCTGTAGCGATGTTTTTTGTAAACAAAGAATAAAAGAACAGGCCCCCAGTAGAAAAGAGGGCAAGGGGGGTTGTATTAATGTTTTCTAATCAGGGGGTATTTACAAAAATTCATGCAAAACTGCGGGCGAGGGGTTATTGCATTATGTATTTCTAGTAATAATATTTTTTTAATAACCAGTATGAGAGTGCTGAATTGAATTACACGGTAAGTATATATATATAAGGTATGATCGAAATGTTGAGGTTGCATTCTTACAATACGTGCAAGCGGATTGTAATCTTAATTTACTAATAAATTTAACACAAGAATTATGTCTACGGTCGTGTATCTTCGTAAGACATGTAAGGATAAATTATCCGTACTCCGTAGTGCTTGTTTTTGAATTGATTCAATTAAATCAGATAAATTGATCGACAAAGCTGGCCATACAGGAGAGGCATGGGTAGGTAGAAAAAACTCTATTTAAACACGCTGTCACACTACTTAATACATACAAGTAAGAATGAAATAAAACAAGAAAGTTCATTATGTACAAGTATTACGGTATATAACTATATAAGTAAAGATTTGGTGATTAAAAATAATATATACATACATTCTATATATGTATATTCTACATTCATCGGGAAGTAGGTTTGATCCAGCATCATAATCAAGTTGGGCGTATCTTCCTCGACAATCGACCGTATCGGCGGCCAATTTAACTTCCCGCGGAAGATCATTCCACAACATGGCACCGCTATATTTGAAGCTCTTTTTTAAAGATTCAGTTCTGGGCTTCGGAAGTGTTAAATCTGTATCACTATTTCTTAAATTATGTGTATTTTGTGAAACGCTCCTTTCACAAAAGGATTGCTTTAGACCCGGGGCAGTGTGGTCATTGAGTATTTTGTACATAAAAACAGATTTTGTATAGGATCGCTTTACATCCAACGTTTCCCATGATAGGGTGTCGAGAACATCGGCTGACCTATAGCATCATAAGTGGCTCCCGTAATTACTCTTGCCGCGCGAGATTGAAATTTTTGTAATTTATCTTGGAGCAAGTTACCACAGTTATCCCATAAGGGGGAACAGTAATCAAAGTAAGGTTGTACTAGTGCTTTTTATAAAATAACTGGAAGTAAATGAACGACAACACGCACTCTGATTGGCTATTGGGTCAAACCACTGATCTCAAATAATATACTCATTATACTGGATAGAGCATCTATTGTTTCGCGCGTGGCAAAAATTGAAGTCGGAAGTGAGGCTAAAAATCTCGCGGCGGCCATATCCGGTGGGACCCACAATATTGCTGAATCGTACTTTTTGCCTCTGGTTTTCGCTTTAAATGATAGGATTTTTAACGAAAACCAGCTAAATTTTTGTGACATGTATCTGTCGCTATGGGAGAACTTAAATGTGGCTGTATGAAAACCAAGTGGGTCCCACCTGAAATGGCCGCCGCTAATTTATTCCGACTTCACAGCGAGCACCGGATGCTCTATCCAGTATAATGAGTCTATAATTTGAGATCAGTGGGTCAAACAAGCCTGCCATTATAACTCCATAACGGCACGGCACACGAGATACTTCGCGACGATTTTGTCGTTTTTGATGAATTTTATGTGGATTTAATCATCAACGAAAGTCAAAAATTACTTGGATATATGTCTAATCACGTAATTAACACAGCAGAATGTTTTCAGTGCAACTTTAAGTGTATTTTAATCGCTAAAATCCCCGACGTGTTGTACGGGGCCACGCGTGGCGCTAAATGGTAACAAACTCGTCCTGAGACAGGTAATCTGTTTTTCTGCTTACTTTTATTGGGTTTTTTGACAATTTAAAGTCATTATTTTATAAAAGAAATAAAAAACTTAGTCGCTGTGCGATTATCGAGTTATAATGCACTCGAGAAGCTAGTAAAACTATCGGCTATCGCCTCGTGCTTTACACGCATCTCTCGTGCATTATAACTCGATAATCGCACGCGACACGTTTTTTATGGTTTCTAATGTGTTGGCAGGGACGTAAGGTTTAACGCGTCTAATAGCCCCAATATCAGCACCTGCCTTTTTGCATATAGTCTCAATATGTTATTCCCAGCTCAGTTTTTCGTCGATTTCTACCCCCAAACATTTATGAGAGGCAGTTCGAGAGACTGGTTCGTTATTCAACAAGACACGACTATCGCCAACCTTATTATTAAGATTATATGACGACCCAATAAACATCAGTTTCGATTTGGTTGGGTGAAGTTGTAGCTTATTCTTGGCAAGCCAAGTTTGGATATTGTTTAGGTCGGCATTTAAGTTTTCAACAAGTGTGTCAAAATTAGATGATGATGAAGATATTTGCGTGTCATCTGCATAAAGGCATGGTGTTGTAGATTTCAGACATTTTGGCATAAAACCAACTTTCTTAAGTCGACGAATGGCATCAAGTCTAAAATTTGCCTTTTTTAATTATCACATAGTCTACGTGACAGTTCCAGGAAAGGTCGTCAGAAAACATCACGCCCAAGGATATGGAATTTAAAAGAAGATACTCGAATTCGATAGGTACGCCAGAAACGTGGATCACATTGTTACACGGCAAACTGTATTTAAGTAAAGATTGCACTTTTTAGAGTTGAGTTCCATTCCGCGTCGGTTGAGGGGAAAATTAGATTTTTCATCTACAATGACATGCACTAAACTATGTGAACAATGAGTAAAAATTTCTAACACGGTGTACTGATTGTCAATGAACTTGACACGCCCTTGCCAATCCTTCAGATGTTGGATTAACAAGAATGGCGAAAAGAAGAGGGCCAAGTTTTGTGTCCTGGGGTAGATCACCATTTACTTTTTCCCAGGAAGAAGTTGCCATACCAAACTTTACACATTGTGCTCGGCAAGAAAAGCTTTAATCCATCTAATAATGACCGGGTGAACTTTCAGGTTTTAAAAGCTCGCCAATAATAATATTATGACCCACGAGATCGAAACCTTTTCTGATGTCAGCAAAGAATAATCTTGCAGCCCAGCTAGGATCAGAAGATAAACCAAAGCCTGGATAGTTGATTTCCTAGGTGAGGCGAACTCCTGGTATCCAATTTGCTGCATGCCTACTTCATTCAGCAATGTGACATGTGGCCCAGTGGCGGATAAGGTTTACTGCGGCATATTGCCTATACTGGGAAGAATTAAGCCATTTTTCTTTGTTTGCTAGCCATTTGGGACCGTTCCACCAAAGAGTCGATTCAGTTACCATTCCTCCTCGGCTTGCTAAATCTGCTGGTGGAGTCCTCATATATTCTAAATAAATAATATTGGGCATTTCACTCGATTACACAGCATGTTCTAAGATTACACAGCATGCTCTCGGCAACGCCCTCCGTGGCTCACTGGTCAGAGCATTGCACTAGAATCGCAAGGTCGTGGGTTCAATTCCTGCCGGAAGGCCTGTGTAGTTGCATTTTTCGCAACTGGTCCCGGTTTGGTCTTAAAATGTATATATTCTACACTCGAGTTTTCCTTCGCCCAAAATCCTTGGAACATGCTGTGTAATCGAGTGAAATGCCCAATATTACTTATAATATACCCAATTCTCTCCTGGCATTACCACCTTATTATATACAGAACTCGCGGTCGGGCTCTCGGCAACGCCCTCCATGGCTCAGTGGTCAGAGCATTGCACTAGAATCGCAAGGTCGTGGGTTCAATTCCTGCCGGAAGGCCTGTGTAGTTGCATTTTTCGCAACTGGTCCCGGTTTGGTCTTAAAATGTATATATTCTACACTCGAGTTTTCCTTCGCCCAAAATCCTTGGAACATGCTGTGTAATCGAGTGAAATGCCCAATATTACTTATAATATACCCAATTCTCTCCTGGCATTACCACCTTATTATATACAGAACTCGCGGTCGGGCTCTCGGCAACGCCCTCCATGGCTCAGTGGTCAGAGCATTGCACTAGAATCGCAAGGTCGTGGGTTCAATTCCTACCGGAAGGCCTGTGTAGTTGCATTTTTAAATTTCGCAATTGGTCCCGGTTTGGTCTTAAAATGTATATATTCTACACATATTCTAGAGATGGGTAGACCCTCTAGTGCTTTCTTCACATTCATAACCAGGTTGGTTGCCATATGCGCTCCAATGAGTTCAAGGCGAGGTATTGTCAGCCCTTGTTCTGCCAAGCGTCCCTTCCCAACAACCAGACGTTGAGTTGTTTCTGATTTCTGTCGAACTACTGCATACACTGCGGCTCCTACTCCATGTTTACTGGCATCCCCGAAGCTGTGAAGCTCTATAGACTCCAAGGCCTCTGGATGGTCTGCAACTGGACGCGGCACAACTTCTTCCACGGGCAAGGCTTGCTCCCACTTCTTCCACTTCTGTTGAAGTGACTCCGTCACCTTGGCATCCCAGGATGATTTCTCACTACAGGCTTCTCTGTAAATGATCTTTCCCTCCAATGACAATGGTTAGACTAGACCTAGTGGGTCATAGATCTTAGTGAGTTTGCGCAGGAATTCCCTCTTGGTTGGCTCGACGTTCTCCAGATGGTAGTTTAATTTTCAGCTCGTCCTTCTCCTTGTCCCAACCTAGTCCCAACAGGCTGGTGTGTGTCTTCCCGTTGAAGGAGTTGCTGTTTAGCATAGGTCACGTCGCCATCTTGTTCACCTTCCCCCCTTCCAGTTCTGGAACATTCGAGTTCCACTTGTGCAGCTTAAAGCCCGCATCTTCAAAAATCTCAATAGCTTCGTCTTTGCGGTTCTGGGCATCTTCTCTCACTACAGGTTTGTGTGGTATGTAGAATTCCACACCCCTGGCTTGCTTGTTAGCTGGCTCGACGACTCCCTGATTCTTTTGCTCTGTAATGATGCTGACATATTCATCTGTCATCCATCTTCTTTCCAATTTCCTGGTTAGATGACTTAATCTCTGCAGGCTGCCGTGCTTCATTACCAGAAATTTTGGTCATTTGTGCCGCTGCTCTCAGTCAGCGGCTATATTCGCCTAATACATGTAATATAATTATGTATTTATTCAGGTCATTGAGTTCTTTAGAATCCGCCGAAATCGTGTATGTATGTATGTATGTATGTATGTATGTATGTATGTATGTATGTATGTATGTATGTATGTATGTATGTATGTATGTATGTATGTATGTATGTATGTATGTATGTATGTATGTATGTATGTATGTATGTATGTATGTATGTATGTATGTATGTATGTATGTATGTATGTATGTATGTATGTATGTTTGATAGTTTGATAGTTTATTTAACACTAAACTTACAGCTCCAGAATATATCTAATTCTACTGCTGAAATATGTTAGGTTTACAAAGATATTAAGAAAGATAAACTAATTTTTACAAGTATTTTGTTTAAGAAAATGAATAAGATTAGACTAAAATTCTTGAAAATACACATTCACTTACACATATGTGCAGACTTATAATTTGTTACTAAAACACTCTCTAGTGCTATAATTTAAATTAGGTTAAAAACCAGCATATTCATGGCAAAAACAGTTTCTAAGTTATTCAGAGAACTTATTAGAGTTATAAGTGATAAAACTGTTCCTAAATCTGTTCGTTTTATGAAGTGGCACGTTAAATTTCCTATTTTTACGCAAAAAGTGGCTATTGTCATTATTTAATGGCGGTAACAAATCCGTTAATTTGTGCTCAGGGTTATTGACTATGTCCTTAAAAAGTTTTGTTGTTAATTCCTGTCTTCTATCGTAAAGTGATGGGGTGTTCGTGTTCCTCAGTGCTTCTTTGTAGTGTTGATCTGGGAATATTATTCGAAAAGCTCGTTTCTGAAGTCTTTCAAGATCATCAGACAGATATTTGGGTAATGAGTCGTGAAATGCTTGGCACGCATACTCGATGACTGGTCGAATACAGGTGGAGTAGAAAAGGATTAGGTCGTTAGCTGGTAATTTCGCTCGTTTTAATTGTCTTAAAAAATATAGACGAGGTGCGACCTTTTTACAAACGTGTGAAATATGACTATTCCACTTCAGGTTATTTGAGATGGTTAGACCCAGCAATTTTACCGATGTTACACGTTCGACAATTTTCCCATTAATAGTAATTGGCTGGAACTCACGTGTGGATGGTGCAAAGCTTATACAAAACTCTTTGCATTTTGATTCGTTTAACTGAAAGCCATCGGCTGTTGATTTCTGGTTAAATTCATCTACGTACTTTTGTAAGTTACTTGAGCCATCGCTACAAACTGATTCCGACAAGGATGAGTCGTCAACATATTTCCATAAATCATTAACGTCCTTAACACTTAGATCATTAATCATAATACAAAATAACCACGGGCCGAGCTTTGTGCCTTGAGGGACGCCGGCTGGGACCTTGCCCCATTCGGAATGGCAATCTTGGCTGAGTTTTACCCTCTGTTCTCGGTCAGTCAGAAAGTCTAAGATCCAAAGCATAACAGACCTCGGTATGTTATACTTTGTTAACTTCTCCGATAAAATATTATGGTCTATTAAGTCAAACGCTTTACGGAAGTCAAACGTCATAACTCGAGTTGTTGAACCGTTGCCATCCGTATCCTTATTCCAAGTGTGTAGCATGCTTATAAGAGCATATGTCGTACAACTATCCGGCACCGTCCCAAATTGTTTACTATCGATCAATTCCATCACTGCTGGCTTCACATAAATCATTACAACAAATTCTTCTGCGAGTTTCGATAGAATAGGTGTAAGTGAAATAGGGCGTAACTGACGATTGATATCCTGGATGGGCTTTTCTTTCGGTATTGGAACTACGTCCGCCTTCTTCCAAACTGGCGGTAGGGTACATTCCCGATAAGAACAGTTCAAAATGACCGCTATCGGGCCAGCTAATAGATCTGCGTTTTCTTTTAGGAGCCACGACGGTATGCCATCCGGACCATGAGCTTTTTTGGGATTAAGTTTGAGAAGGTTTCGAAAAACAGCATTCGATGTTACAGTAATTACTGTATCACTTTGTGCAGGTTGGATGAAATGTTGACGAGGTACTGATGATAACGGCGCATATCTAGCCATGGGGGCCAAAAAGGCATTATTAATCTCGTTGGCTAAATCTCTTTTATCTGAGCTAGAAGGGTCATCTCCTGGTCTCAAAGCTTTCACAATTTCATCTGAGGTTCCCCCGATTACGTTCATTCCACTAAGCTTTTTGACCTCTTTCCACCATGCTGATGGTTTACATTGTTTTAAATGGTGAACGCTATTTTCGTAATATTTTGCCCGACATTTTTTTTCTTTGGCGGTTAATTTGATTCCTCAGCTTTTTAAATTCTGTGGTACTTTTCTGGTTGAGGGCTTTTTGTCGTTTCCTTATAAGACCTTTCAATGTTGTGTTCATCCATGGAGGTTCATTTAATCTGACAGTTTTATTACGTAGCGGAATAATTGAATCCAACCCATTGTTAATTATTGTTTGGAATAAGGATGTTTTTTCTTTACATGAGTGGCCTGTGTTGAGCAAGGTGGGAATGTCTACCATCTCTAAATATTTCCTTACAGCAAGGCGAGAACTAGGTCTCAAGTCTCTCACTTTTACTGATGCTGTTGATGTTGATGTTCCTTGAACTTGTGATCGTTTAATTGGTCTAGTCTCAATGGTCACGTGATCGGATAACCCAAACGGAGCACATTTGGTAGGTTTGTCGTAATAAGTGCTAAGATTTGTTAGGACTATATCGAGCGTATTATTCCCACGTGTGGGGAAGTTTACGAGTTGTTTCAGATTATAACACGATCTTAGTCTCGACACATTTAACTTATTAAAGTCACCAAGGATAATAAGGCCACAGTTGGGAAAACGCGACTCTAATAGTGACAAACAATTTGAAAGATAGTCCAACATGTCTGAATTGTCTGCGCTGGGAGGGTGGTATACTGTGCCAACTATCAAGTTAGTAATTCCTCTGGGTAGTCTATTGGGTCGGATGTTGATCCACAGTATTTCAAATGAACTGTTATAAAGTTCATCAAGCACTGTAAAAGCTATGGAATCTTTAATATAAACACAAACACCACCATGGGTGCCTTCGACCCTGTCTCTACGAATTAGGTTATGTCCTTGTATATTGATAACATTATCGTGAATGTGACTCTGTAGCCAAGTCTCTACCAGACTGACAAATTCATAATTACCACAGCGTATTACTTCACGTACTTCGTCTATTTTTGGAGACAGTGACATCACATTTGATAACAGAAACGAGGGGACATATTCTGTCTCGGACCCCTTAGGTTTATTGGTCGAAAGGTCTATAGAAATGCAGTTAGCGGGGTTATGTCCTTTAATCTCGTGTGTATAGTTCGATTGATCTGTACTATTCAATACATCCGGGGAGGCCAGGTAGGGACATTCATTAATGAGGGGGGGAAGGAGGGGGTCACAAACCTGGGGGCAGGACATAAAAAAGGAAACCTTGCGTCTGGTCCAATGCTTGGTTGACAGAGGGGAACGGGGGGATAGGTGGGGACATATCGGGACATATTTCTTGGTCGTGCTGACGGTTGGGGTTTTATAGGATGTAGAAAGTCACAACTTGTTCCTTTCAGACAAAAACCTCTTTTCTTCAAAAACGGACATGGCACTTCACTTTTGGGCGACTCATTTTTTCCTCTGCCAGTATTTTGGTGAGAATAATCGCATTTGCTTGCTTTTACACACCAACCCCTTCCAAACAAATATGGGCACGGGATCGAGCTTTTCCGAGTTTGCTGGAATAATTCCTTAGGCGTTTTATTATTTGTAGTCAGTTTTCCTATTTCATGTAATTGTTCTCCACGGCAGGATGATGATTTCTCAACAAATAAGTTGGTTACATTAGCCGACTCACTGACGTCTTCTTTGTTAATTACGCTAGCGGGATTGAGGGCTTTGTTCTCAACATCACTCAGTTGCGGTTCATTTAAAAGAATTAGTGAATCGCCTGATGCGCAGTCTTTGTTCTCATGGAATTGATTGTTTACGATAGAGGGTGATTTACAAACGTTGTTAGCAAAGCTAATTCTACCACCAGTATTGTTTTCCTGATTGTTATGAGATGCGGCAGGGATTAAATTTATAAAAGATTGTAATTTCGACTTAAAAAACATATTATCCTCGTAGAGTTTGCATATAATTTCATCTTGTTTTCGGATAATGGCTTCAACCTCCCGTTGCTTATTTCGGATTAAACTTAGTTCTGAAAGTATCTCGTCGCTCGGGCCAGCCAAGTTAAGACGTGATTCTAGGATTGCTATATCCAATTTCAAACCTTCCAAACTAGCTACGGCAACTCCGCCCGAGCATTTACAACTACAGCTACACGGCCCCGATGATTTAAGAGCGTCATCTTTGTCTGCATGCAATTCGCCTTCACTTACTTGCTTACCAACAAACAAGTTCATAAGTTTCACCTCTAGATAGTGATCACGGCTATCAGCTTCAATTGTAAGCTTCTGTGAACGTGGGCCATACCATTTAATAGCGAGATCTGGAGCCTCAGCGGTAAATAGTTTAACATGACCACCAGGTGAAGTCCATTCCCCTTTAATTTGTAGATACTTATCAACGAATTCCTTTAACTCGATGAGGGAACCAGTCCATCGATATTTATCACCATCATACAATAGCTTGTTCACAGTTGTCGTCAGCAAGTTATTCATTATACAAAATATAAACTAAAAATACGGAGCTCAATAATGCACGTCTGACCCTTGTTTGACAGCGTGTATGTATGTATGTATGTATGTATGTATGTATGTATGTATGTATGTATGTATGTATGTATGTATGTATGTATGTATGTATGTATGTATGTATGTATGTATGTATGTATGTATGTATGTATGTATGTATGTATGTATGTATGTATATACAAACAACCTATAAACGACGATAAGGTCTGTGAAATCAAGCAAGTTCAAACGCTATTGGAAGTACTATGCTAGAGACAAATGAGGACCTTTATGTGCTCTCGAAGTAGGCTAACTCATGCCGAATGCAACGCGAGTCGGGCACTTCGCATCGCCCGTAACGTTGTTGGTCAATTTGGCCAATTTCTAGAACCTGTTTGCAAAGATTATATGCTGAAGTCAAATGGAGTCGGGCAAAGAAGAAATATGTCACCGTTTAAGCAAATTTTAAATTATTATATGCTCTCCTTATTATTTACTGTTGAGAATCTCCATTATTATTGTCCTTAATACGCGCGCGCGCGCCACCATCTTGTCCCAAATTTCTGGTAATGTGTTATTCGGTAATGGTGGATGGTCACCTCGCCATGGTAGGCGGGTTTCGTACCAGCCCTCTTCGCTTCTGACAAGCTGCTCTCTGAATTCTCCATAGACTGCCTCCTGGTCGTGTTCAGGCAAAGCTCCTCATAATCTACATGACTTGCCTGTGTCAGTAACATTTGCTCTCGGTTGAACTCTTGTCCAGGAGACATAATAAACAACCCAGCCTTGTTAACTTTGCAATTGGTTCCCCATCTCGTCCAACACAAGGTTTGTGTTCGGTCTTGATTCTTGCATATTCTCCTGCCCCAAGCACGATATGCATGTACAGGTAGTTGTAGCTTTGTATCTTGATTGCACATCTTTACTTCTTTCAAGTGTGGATACTTGGAAATTAAGGCTTGATATCTGGGGTTATCTAATGACAACAATTCTCCCTTGTTCACTTTAGTTAATTTGACATCCATTTTGAATTCTCCCCGGTTTTCGCGGCTTTTAAAATGGTTTTCTGCTCTTCGCCTTTCGTCGGCTGGTTACAAATAGAAGTATGATGTCGACGTTCACAATTTTGGCACTTTCCTTTGCTGGAGCACTGAGCTGCTCGATGACCAGCGTGAGTACAGTTGAAGCACAAGCTCTTCTTGGCCAATATCTGCTTTCGTTGGTCCAACGTAGTAATCTCGCTGCACTCCCCAGATTTATGCGACGCGTCACGCGTTATCACAATGGACGCAACCTTGCTTTATGTCTCGGCCTTTGCGTTGAAGAATTTATTTGACCCGTCTTTGCGGCGATTCGTGGCGTCCGAATCTTTCTCCTTTTGTTGACTATCTAGCGGATTACGTCTTGTCCACAATCGCAAAGCTTCGCAAAGTTCGCCGACGAAATCCCAACTCTTCCACGTTTCGTTGGTTCGCACGAGGTAGCCTCTCATGCCAGGTAGTTTATCTAAGGTCATTGACACGTAACCGTTCACTTGCTCTAATTTCCCCATAGTTTCTAAGGATTGTACATAATATGTCAACCGATCGCTGAATTCGTGAATTTGCTTTACGTTTACTCTGGAAATAACCGACAGTTCGAAAATTTCCTTAGCGTATGCTTCTTCCCAAATTTGTCTTCCAATATGCTCTTAAATTAAAGCCTCTATTGATTTTCTCACTTTAACGCACAAAAACTCTCTCAAATCAGCAAATTTGGTTATACTGGCTATTGTAGTTTTATCTATTGTCTCACAGTACTGTCCCCCAAACCGTGGCCAGTCTTGAAACGAACCGTCGAACTTGCTAATATTACTAATTTAGGTAGTTTAGCTTCCATACCTGAGTGTGCTCCCAGACTTTTGTCATCGCGTTCTTGTCGAGATTGATGCGTTTTTGTTGCTTGCAGTTCGGCTTGGAAATGTAGTCGAGTCTCGAATAGTCTGCGTTCGTAATCGAGTTCTTCGTCTCGTTCTCTCCTGTTTTCTTCTCTTTTCGCTTCGTCGAGCCATGCTTTTAAACGCTTCACTTCGTGATCTGCTTCGCAGATTTGGGCTTCGATCTCCGCGACTCCGCGTTCCATTGTTCGATACCTGCGAGGTCTTCTTTCGCGCCAATCTTTAACCCTTCTACGATTCCCTTACACTGGTTGGTTTCACTCACCAATTTTTGCAGCACCTTTTGTTGTCGCTCGATTCTCTGACGATTATTCGAGTTGATAATGGCGTTCGTTTGATCTTTCACAATCTTTAGTTGAGTTATTTTGGTCTCTAGTGCTGTCTTTGCATCTTCCATTGTATTATTATCTCCTTAAGTCGAAGACTGTCGTTCGTTGTTTTTAAAACACAAATATCCCGTCGGAGGTGACGTGTCGTGAATGCCCCCGTTTAAAACCAGGTATCCACGACAAATCACAATGTTTTAACAAAATAAGAACTTTTAATAAATCACAGTATAATCCCAATCACAAATCACGATCCCATCACAATCACAATCACAGACGAAGTCACAAAGTCACAATATTTTTCACAAGCATTCCCAACATCCTGTTTACTTCTATGTGAACTTGTCCCAGTCCCCGACAGAGCAACTATATGGTTTGATGGCACATAATAGAAACATCCATGCTGTTAACATACAACCTCGTACAGCGGAGATAAGACCCTGGGTACGAGGTTGGTTAACATATTGGTTGCGTAAACGCAATCTGCAGACACAAAAATGCTAATTTCCGTTACCATAGTAACCGACAAAAACTGAACAATAAACATTTAAAAAAACTCCATAAATCCATAAATCTCCGTGCACATGTGTACTCTTTTATAAAATGACAGATGTTCAACGCACGCTCTGATTGGTCGAGCCCCATTTTCACTCAGAGTACAGAGACACGTTTGACGTCATTTTCATTTTATATTGTACAACGCATGCTCTGTTTGGTTAAATCTCACGTAATCACTGGCGTAGTTATTTGATTGCGCCATCATTCGTCAGCAGAGTCTCGAACACTTCGGTGGCTTCTGAAGAAATGTCCATTGGACATTTCTTCCGGTTGAAATTACGTCATTCGTGCTTGAATCACACTACAGAGACACGCAAGCAATTGTTAAATAAAGGCTCATTTGACGTCATTTGAACACGAAAGAAGTTGAGTATAGAAAGAAGGTGAGTATATTACACTTCATTAGTGTTCAAATTACGTCAAATGTGCCTTTATAAGAGTAGCTTTTATTTGTTTTATAAAATAGGAAGAGAAATCAAGCTAACAGTGAGATCGTTTTGGAACATGGCGGGCTTTTACCGCCAGCATTCTACGCCACCCTATACGCCACTTTACGTCATTCATGTTCTTTGTCCTCTTGTAAATGCACGGAGTCCAGCCAATCAAAGCGTGCGTGGAGGGCACCTTATTTTATAAATAATATTATTAAAGTGTCAAAGCTTTCATTTCACTAGAAAAACAAAGAAATACTCTACACTGAAACTGTTTGATTGTAGGTAACTTCAATTATCTGGATTTGCAAGGCGGAGTATCTCGGTCATTCAAATCACGCTATTTGACCGGAAGTAGCCTACGCCATATAAGAAAGTCTTTTGTAAAAGCTACTGAATTTTAATACTTACTTGACTGCTGCTCCACAGCATTTGGCAGAATTGAGAAATAGAAAACAGTAAACTTCCAGAGCTTAAAAATTGCCATATGTCAGTTGTTCGGCTGTAAAAAAGAATATCAGCCAATGTTATTGTTCTCTTAAATGCCAGGTATTTTATCATCTATAATTTTATAGTATCAACCAACTATATATTCCTGAAGATTACAAAAGGCGTAAAATTCTGAGTAGCAACTCTTCTCAAAGTTGGATATCCAACGAAGGATGTCACTTGTCCAAAGGATCCAAGGATACAAAATGCTTGAACTCAAATAGCATTGGATGGCCTCGATGCTACACTAACCATAGCCGATGTCATTCTGCTCTACAGTGTTGGTGAAACGAAGGCGGAAGCCGAGAAAGACCACGACGCCACCTCCTGGATCGGTGCAAAGAAAGAGGGATTGCATTAAACCCCGACAAGCTGAAGCTCAGAATGGAGGAGGTAGAATTCATGGGACACATCCTAACCGGAAAAGGCATCAAGATCGACCCAGAGAAGGTGAAAGCGATTGTGGAAATGCCGGCGCCCACCACAGTAGAAGAAGTGCAAAGGTTAAATGGTTTCGTGAATTACCTGGCCAAGTTCCTCCCACAGCTTGCTGCAGTTATGGAGCCCATCCGCAAGTTAACCAGAAAGGATGCACCGTGGGAATGGTCCCAACAGCAACAACAAGCTTTTGAAGACGTGAAGAAGCTAGCCACTGAATCGCCAATATTGCGCTACTATGATCCCGACCAGGAACTCCAGGTCCAGTGTGACGCAAGCCAAGGCGGCTTGGGAGCCGCTCTCCTTCGAAAAGGAAAGCCGGTAGCTTACACGAGTCGTGCTCTCACCGAGCAAATCGAGAAAGAAATGCACGCAATTGTCTTCTCACTCGAAAAGTTCCATCACCACACATATGGCCGACAAGTCAAAGTATTCAGTGACCACAAGCCTCTCGAAACGATACTTAAGAAGCCGTTATCCGCCACACCTCAACGCTTACAAGGTATGAGAATGCGTCTGCAAACATACGACATCGAAGTCATCTACCAACCTGGCCCAACAATGCATATTACCGACCTGCTATCACGGTCATACCTTCCAACAACTCCAGACCCAAGCTCAGTGGAGTTTGAGCACATCAACATGGCACAATTCCTGCCTATATCTCTGACGAGCGACTATCTGAGATCAAAGCCGAAACAGCAGCCGAGTTGCAACTCCTGAAAGAAACCATTCTTCACGGTTGGCCTGATAACAAACAGCACGTGCATTCACAAGTCTACCCTTACTTCAGCACCCGAGATGAGCTATCCATACAAGACAAACTGATCTTCAGAGGTCAACGAGTGGTTATCCCTGCAAAGCTCCGTCGGGACATGAAAAACAAACTGCACTCATCGCACATGGGAGCAGAATCCTGCGATTCCTGCCTAAGGAGGGCCAGAGAATGTCTTTTCTGGCGTGGCATGTCAGCAGAGATACGGCAAGTTGTAGCACAGTGCGAGATATGCGCCAAGTTCGGCACCAGTCAACAGAAAGAGACTCTCATGCCTCATGAGCTACCTTCCAGATCATGGCAGAAGATTGCCGTGGATCTCTTTGAATGCAATGAGAAAGACTACATGATCACTGTGGACTACTTTAGCAACTACTGGGAGGTCGACAAGCTTACCAGCACTACGACAGCTGCTGCGGTTATCCAGAAATTAAAGACCCACTTCTCCCGCTATGGAAGCCCTGAAATCCTCATCTCCGACAATGGACCACAGTTTGTCTCTGCAGAGTTCGCCCAATTCTCCAAAGCTTGGGACTTCGAGCACCGCACTTCAAGCCCTGAACACCCTCAGTCGAATGGAATGGCTGTATCTGCCGTCGAAACAGCAAAGCGACTACTCCAAAAGGCAACAGTAGCTGGTACAGATTTCCAGATGGCCTTGCTGGATTACAGAAACACCCCTTCTCAAGGAATGGATCTTAGCCTTATGCAGAGGTTCATGAACAGGCGATCAAGAACCCTACTCCCAACAACCACCAATCTGTTGCAACCTTGTGTCATGCAATATGAGACACAGCAGCGCAAGCTTGTGGAGAAACAGAAGACCCAGGCACATTACTACAATCGAGCAGCAAAAGACCTAAACAAACTCAAGAAAGGAGACGTGGTGCGAATAAAACCAACTCGTCTTGGCCAACATGTATGGAGGAAAGCAACCGTCACATCTCGTCATGATGATAGATCGTACCTGGTCGAGACAGAAGATGGGGGAACAGAATACCGCCGAAATAGAGTACACTTAAGGAAGTCTCGACCAACCAACGCAGATGATGAACCACCGTATGATACACCAACAGATAATGAAGCTAATGAAGAAGATGAGAACCCAGAACCCGAACCTACCCGGCAAGCCTCGCCAAACACGAGACCACAACGCCTGAGAAAACCACCCAGCTACTTGCAGGACTACGACTGTAAAACAAATGCATAGGCTGAACAATCATTATCTATACACTTGTTAAGACTGATTGCTACATAGACAATCACACTTGTGTTACTATTTAAAACATTTATATACACATACATTATCAAGAGGGAAGATGTTACAATATGTGCTTGGGCTCCCTGTACTCAGGGATCATATGACAATAAAAGTTGTTGTTATGCTTGTAATGGCGCCATCCTAACACATCATTAGCGTGTCAACCAATAGATTGCGAGCGTTCGCCGGCGAACGCTATGCACGAAAAATAACAATGGGCGACCCCAGCGCCGGCTACGCAGGCTAATGAAACTGGTACTAACCTAAATGGCATATTCTATACTAAGTTTGTGTTGATTTTTTGTATCCTCTTCGGAGTGACGAAACTCTAATATATATGGTTTATAATATAACGAAAATTTGATTTAATTTTTTCACTGACAAACTTCGTGCACCTTTTGTAAAGACAATGACTTTTACTATAGCAACAAATAGACAATCACTGCATAATTAGTTCGGCAGCATACAACAACAACAACAACAACAACAACAACAACAACAACAACAACAACAACAACAACAACAACAACAACAACAACAACAACAACAACAACAACAACAACAACAACAACAACAACAACAACAACAACAACAACAACAACAACAACAACAACAACAACAACAACAACAACAACAACAACAGCAACAACAACAACAACAGCTTTATTATACCCTATAAACACACACATATCATTACAAAGGCACAGATCAAAATTTTAAAGGGTAATGGCCTCTTGAAATAACCAGAAAAGCTAAAAATGCCAAGAAGCCATAGCACAACCAATCAAAATTTAAAATGCACGTTTAGCAAAGCGTGATAAAAGGATTCAATAAATAATTTTTCAAACCTTTTCGAGCCCTCGCGGTTCGCTCAAGACCAGTGGCCGTGTAAAAACACTTTGTGGGAGACTGAATCCTACCTACAAACCGCGCAAGGGCCTGGAACTTTTTGCCTCACTTTTTGCCCCACGAATGACTGGACGTTAGCGTTCCAGGTATCAGATTTTAACTTACATCGAGTTCACTGCCTAAGCCATATAGTAAATGTTATTTACTGGCTGGGAGGTCCGTATAGAAAAATATTTGCCCGAGCTTCATGATCAAGCAACAATGTGAAAAACTTGTAGTAGTCCATGAACGAAGTATGCTATTAAATATAAAAGCATATTGTCGATGTAAATGACAATAGTCAAATGTCATGCAGTGACAGGCTATGTAGAAAGCGTGAACCAGCAAGTCTTTATATTAATGGTTAATTAAATTGTATGCTGCAGTGTCAATGTCACGCAAACTTTGTGTCAGGAATTTGCAAACATTTCTACTATCTTTTACTGCATGTATGCATATGTCTTGAAAAACAATGTATGGTTGCTTTCAAGATTTTAATGATATTGTTGGACATCTTCATTCATTATTGAACTTTACACAGCAGTCGTACTCGAGATTCTTGTTATCTCAAGCGATTTCCTTTACCTGTAACTGGCTTGCATTATTATTTGACAATTTGTTGTAACAAAATTAATTAAATACTGCATTAGTCAAATGTTATGAGCTGTTATTGATGTTAATTTGATTAGCCTCCTAAGCTTTACTACCAGCACCACATTTTAAAACCATAGCTTTTAGTTTAGTATCACAGCTTTAATACTCAAGCTATTAATTAGAGCGCTGCATGCCTCTCAGCACTGAGGACCCGGGTAAAGCCCAATTTGATTGAGGTAGTATTCTGGGTGACCACCTGTTCATGCTTGGAGCTCATGGTCCAATTTCAAAAGAGATCAGGGCCAGGTAACCAATAATTACAACTCGCGGCATTTAGGGCTAAATCCACTTTTATGTACGTCTGCGCATGCATGAAACGCGCGAAAGTTTCAACCAATAGGAAAGCAGAAATCTTTAGTGGTTTTACCTGGCCCGTACTCTTTGATTGGGCCAAGGCATTCTCGTGCCCAGAGCCTCTCCCGAGCTGGCGCGCGGAAAAGGCTCTGGGGGAACACCAAGATTCTTTGGTATTCTTTCAAAAGCGCATGGGTTTAAGTTCGTTGGGAGTTGGACACGAGATCATCTCATCATCGACTGTTGTTTGGAATGATAAATTTTCCTTTCGCTTTCGATTCTGGCGGTTTGGCTGCCTCGTATTAACTCGTTTGACTTTAGAACAGTTGCATGTGATTGTGGTAGATTCCATTCGAAGAAGAATTTGTCGAGTGCGTGTGGCTCATCGCCGCGTTTACTTGGCGGGGCAGAAGACATTTATAAACTTTACGAGTTCGCTTCAGAGCGTGGCCATTTATATTTCCACACAGCCGCGTCGGAATTTCTTCGCATTTACGGCTCTTTTGTTAAGGTCTCTTTTATAATTTGTTGCTCCGTTTGTTTATATTCGACTTATATATTTCAACGAAATTCCTACATGTACTGGTTGATTTTATTATTAAAGAGAAACACGTTGATTGCTTTCTGTGGACTTAAAAACGTTCGATTAAATTGTTCAGATTCAGTTTTCTTCGTTAGTTTTCGTGTTTCAAATACTGTTTTTTAACACCACTGCCAAACGTTTGCGCATGCGTGAATTCGCTAGAGTAAACATTTCAAGAGAAGTGGGAACTAGCCGTGGCGAAAACAACCAGACAGTGAAGACTAAGTAAGACTCGACTATTCATTTGTGTTTTAAAAAAAGGGTAAAGAAAATTACGAAGGGATAAATTCAGAATATTACAATACTGACAAAGAAGCCATGCACAAATTACCTACCTTATCTTTTTGGTAGTATGCTTATATTTTAAACTTTTGTGTCGGACTCTCGGACCAGTCTAAATATTTCAGTGTTTCCCGCTCTTTTTTTGAGGACGAGCTCGGACGTCGCGCATGCGCAAAACGTTTGGCAGCGGTATTCTGTTTATTTATAAACATTCTCTAAGCTCCGCTAATAAGGACTTTGGATTTGAACAACCAATCAGATCACGATGTATATGGATTCCTCCAGAGCCCTTCTGGGAACGAGAATGGGACAAGGGCAGTCTCCTCCGCAGGCCCTCGATTAAGTTTTAAAAAATTGCTGGTATATACATGTATTTTAAATATACAAATACAATACATCAAATTCAACCTTCGTTGTCGTTTGCTTTACTTACATGATATATATATTTTTTAATCTTAATAGAACTATGATTAGCATGGCATGGTATAAGAACAGGGGACAAGAAATATTCGCTTATTTTCTAACGGTTATCTTCCTTGGAGCTCGAGACTGCTCTGCCTCTGCCTCCAAAGTTTTGTTAGTCTTTCAAATAATACGCATATAACCACGCTGAAAAACTCTTGTTTTTAGTAAGGTCGCTCTAAAAATCTTCATGGAAAATTGATTGAAACAAACTATGAATCGATTTAAATAGCGTGTACCCAGTTTGCTCGTATGACTGTTGTCAATTGGGCTCATATGCTGCGCAATCCTGCAGAATAATCTCATTCATTACTAGAATCCTTGGACTCTTATGCAAGGATATTCCTGCTTTAATATCATTGATTGCTGCAATCTTGTACAACAAAGCGTGATGATGGCATGACGGAAAAATTTAATTTTAATGAGCGATTCTTCCAAGCTACGCTTGTTTTACCATAGATAATGGAAAGGGAACTGGATAGGAAACTTACGAAACCGGAAACGATGTTTGCACAACTTGCTATGGTAATTATACACTTATGAGGGGCTAATCACTTAACTGGTGGTCTAATATCAGACACTGCTGAACATAAGTGATATTACACTATTGTTTAATTTCGGCAATAGCGGATCCTGCATTAGCTGTTTATAAGTGTATAATTACCATAGCAAGTTGTGCAAACATCGTTTCCGGTTTTGTAAGTTTCCTATCCAGTTCCCTTTCCATTATCTATGGTTATACAGGTTTTACTATCACACAAGGTGTTTTGTTGGGTTGAGACTCTGACGTCACATATATCCTAGACCCAGTCTCAAATATACACGGCATACGTATTTCATTCGTCAATATCTGCTTTACTTTTCCGAATATCAGCATGAAACTTCGTTTGGTAAGTCTTCGATACATGCACTTTAGGCTCATAGAGAAAAAAGTAGGCGTAAAAATTTCGTCTCAGTGACACTTTAAATCTTGTTTCTGTTTCTGTAAATATTGCTATCTATTGTGCGACGTATAAACTAAGCCTAAAGAAACAGGAAGTGAGACTGTCGCGTCCCACTCTCGCCAGATGCCTGCGGAGGAGGCAATGACTGTACCGTTGTATGTTTTGTCGATGATTATCAAGGATTATCAAGAAAAGGACTCCATGGCCATTGAATGACATCAAGTTCAAATTCAGTTCCCCTGAAGGCTAGCAATATGCAGAATGACCTCTCCGACAGCGTAAACCATCATAAATTTTGCTTTCACCCACACCACCTTAATTTTCAAAAATTTTTCCACCATCCGTCAACTCTCGGCCTCTTTCGATCGCGACCATTAATAGGTGCGTAAAAATTGTCGCATTAGACCAATGGCGGGAAATTAACCGAGCTAAAATTCGTCATTGCCCCCCCCCCCCCCCCCCTCATCATGCAAGCTCTTATAACAGGATGACGGGAACAAAACACTATTTCTTTTTAGATATAGTTTCTTGTAATGCTCGAATCAAGTTATGGTTGTAAATTAAAGGCGTGGTACTGTTTATTTTTGTTTAACGTGAGATAATAATTATGAAACTTGGAAAACGCGGAAGGAGATGTGAGAGTGGAAAAGCTCTGTCCATTGATTTTAGAAGAGCTATTGTCGACGAGCATTAAAAATAACCTTGACTTGGCTAAACTCGTAATTCAGTAGCAGTTGACACAATTCAATGCAAACAACGATCAAAATTTGGCGCGTGGCGCGCTCACCTGCAACAAGCACGCAGTAAGTAACGATTTGCCAATGTGGGCAGTTAGATATTATACACAACTTTTATTTAATATTTATAGACAGAGATTATTACTATTTATATACTATTACCGCTAATATTTTGACCCCACAAAGGGCGGTACTGTTTACGCGCACGTTTAGGCAATATCGTTTATGAAAATAGATAATAAATTACATGAATGGCGTAATGAAAGATGACGTCATTCTTATAATGACAGAAGAATTCTCTTAGCTTCGTTAATATTGATTGTATTACAATATAAATCAACGCTAACACGTAAACTGGTCTTGAAGGTATATAATCAATAAATTTGCATGCATGGATGTTTATAATGTGCACGAAGAGAATCCTTCTGTTATTATGAGAATGACGTCATCTTTCATTACGCTGTTTTCCATTTCGCCGTTAAACGCCATTATGCGTTACGCGCTGATTACTAACACCCGATCTATTTCCTGAACTAAATACTTGCCTACTCAATATCATGAATACTCTGCCAGACGTTCCTCCATGCACTGTTAATTTCAAGGAGTTAATTTAACTCCAAAAGGAGTTATTCTGAACCTAAATCAGGTTCAGAATAACTCCTTTTGGAGTTAAACTGACTCCTTGAAATTAACAGCGCATTTATAAAGACCTATAAAATTATAGGCTTCCTACCTTATTTACTTCGTAAGGCTGACTACTGAATTAAAACTCGACAAAGCCGAGCTGTTTAAAATTTAAACTCGTTGATCACTTAAACTAGAAATTGCATCTTTCGAAACAACACACAACGCGTCATTTTGCTAAGAAAATCAAGCAATTTACCCGGAGTGGCTATCTCACAATTGCACTGAAATCGGTGAATGCCCATCGCATCCAATAATTTATATCACAAGAGAACGAGCATTGTAATGCACTTTCGCACCTAGCCTCAACCAATACCATAGCCAATAATTTTATTATGATATAAGTAAAAAGTCAAATTACCTTTCAAAACAACAAGAGGTTTAATATTTCGTGTCTTCTCCGAATTCGTCAATGGAAATGAAGGCGTGTGTGACGTCGTACATAAACCAGCGCGGAAACGAGTATAACAAATTATAAGGCGCGGGCAATCTCTGAGCAGGAGAAGTGACGCTGGCTATAATGTTGTGATAATGTTGTGATGTACTAAAATTAACCCTTTGAGGCCTGGACCTCTCGGCTCTCCCTATCCTGAATAAAATCGTCTGGCGTTTAAACTGTCTAAAGACTTGTCTTCAGGCTTCAAAAAGGGGGGGGAAGTCAACCCAAACTTTGACGCAGTTGGGATTTCTTGTTTTTTGAAAAATTAGGGTATTTGAACCTCTCTTAATAAGGTCCAGGCCCTGAATCTACGGCCCGTAGATAGCGGGGGGGGGGGGAGCAGCAGGAGCACGGCAATCAATTGCGTACTTCAAAACGAACTTTGAACTTCCAAACGAACTTGCGAACTTCGTAACGAACTTCTGAACATTTTGGTGAAAAGTGACAAGTGAGTTGCAAATGACTGTCGTTGTCTTTGTAAATATGTAATACTGTAGTTTTAGACAAAATCATTTGTAAAAAAAATTTCCGGGGGAGCATACCCCCGGACCCCCGAGAAATTGGCCTGTCTTACTGCCCCCTGACTGAAAAATCCTGCCTACGGCCCTGATAATGTCTATAGGTTTTTCCCTGTTAAACGGTCCAAAAAGATTGAATTTCGCGCAATTTTCGGCGAGTATTCCTTAACCGCGTGGGAAAAGTACTGGAAACTAGTTTGTTATTTCGACGGGTGGACGCTTTGGATGAGATTCAAAGCGCTTTTGATTTAGCGTTGCAAAGTTTCCACATTGCCGTATTTCGCAGTTGACGATAATAATATCATCCTTAAATTTTTCTTTGTTCCTCTTTACCTTTTCCTTCAAAAAAATAGAGTTATTAAAACTGCAGTTTTTTATTTCAAATATTCTACTAGAATTAAAACTATATCTTGATCATCGGAGTGGCTATTTTCAGGTCCCCCATGGGCGTAAGTGTTTCTAATCAGCTGAGGGAATATCAGGGTATTTACAAAAATTCATGCAAAAGCGGGCGAGGAGTTATTACGTTCATGTATTTCTAGTAGATTTATAAAGTTTATAAATATCAAAGTCGATATTCAGTGCTGATTTATAATGTACAGTCTTCAACGAGGACAGCAGATTCGGATATTGCTGTTTGGAATTATATAAATCGACACAAATTACAACAACAATTAAATTTCCACAAATCCCAAGCGTGTGGAGAAGAAACATTCAACAAAAATGCGTTATATTGGACGGTAAGTGAATCTCAACAATCAACAGCATTCGAATATCAAGTGTCCCTGGTCAATGACAGGCTGACCCTCCATCTCGTTAGGTCTGGCATGATTATTAACATCGAGAGTGAAACATAGAGAATAAGATTTGAATAGCAACCCTAACCATGCAATCACTAAGACAGTCTTTTGTCGAGTAATAAAAGGATAAAGGACTGGGGGCTAATTTCCTTACTACAAGCCAGCGGCTGAATTACGAAGGAGGCAGATGAACGAGGCAGCCGCCATACGAAATGGACACAGTTCAGACCACGGATCACAGCTAAGATGTAGGTATTGATTTTACGGAGGGAGGAAAACTGGAGAACCCTGCAAAAAAAACCTCGAAACACAGGAGAGATCAACTACAACTCTACTTACACGAGTTCCAAGCTAGTTCTACAACAGACTAAAAGGGGGCCTTTACACGAGCCTGGATTGAGAGTCAACTTTGGGTTAGTTCGCAAACCCGGGTCAACCCGTCTACGCGAGGGGCAAATCACTGATTTAAATCACGTGCACCTTCAGAAAAATCAAAATAAAATCACAGTAAAAATCAGAAAATCACAAAAAAATTTTAAAAATCACAAAAAAAAATCACCAAAAAAAAAAAAATCAGGAGAAAATAAAAAAATCACAAAAAAATCAAAAATTCACAAAAAAAATCAAAAAATCACATGATTTTTTTATCACGTACACTTTTTCAGTAGTGATTTACCCCTCGCGTCTTCGAATAAACTTCTGTTAGCGTTTACACGATATGATAAGTCCGAGCGCTCGCAAAGCAAAGAATTATCAACTTTCATGGCAGTGGTCTAGTGACAAGATCGAATATGTTGTTTAGTGAATAATTATCAACCACATGTCTTGACACCAGAGCTCTGCTCAGACAAAAAGACATTCTCAACCCCGGGTTGAGAAAGAAAGCAGCCAACCCGCGGGCTCATGTAAAGGCCCCCTAATATATCCCGTCTAACCGGGCTTAAAGTGGCACTACGACGAAAAAATCGTGAATCTAATATTGATACCAGTAAACTATAATTTCCAAATGAGGAATACCGGCGTTTTCAGTTTCTCAAAATTTTTTCTCGTTCTCGAGATATTTAAGTTTCTGAAACATGTAAATTGGGTGCCTGTGACGTCATTTACTCACACAGGCAAAAATAAGATTTACAAAATCAGTAATATATCTGAAACTAAGAAGTAGAAATAATTCAAGCTTTGCCCACGTATATAGTTATCATAAAAGTACACTCCACTGTGCGCATCACGTTGTTTCTATGGAAACCGTTTAGAAATACGAGCCTTTTTGCTAAAAAATTAAAATGTTAATTTTATGTTTCTTTTCAAAAAAATGTGATGATTAAAACGTTCGAAATACAATGCCTGTGTGTCTACAAATATTCACGTCAATGTATTGCATTAAAAGTTGTTTTATGGAGAAAAAAATACACATTTTTGTTTTACAAATGGAAGGCGCCTGTTTGCAAACGGTATCCATGGAAACAACATGATGTGAACGTTGGAGTGTATTTCCCCCCCATAACTATTCTTGTACAAAGTTTGAATTGTTTCTACCTTATAATTTCAGAGATATTAGTCATTTTGTAAATCTTATTTTTGCCTATTTACATGTTTCAGAAACTTATATAAATATCTCGAGAACGAGACCGAATATTTTGAGAAACTGAAAACGCCGGTATGCCCCATTTGGAAATTATAGTTTACTGGTGTCAATACTAGATTCATGATTTTTTCGTCGTAGTGCCACTTTAACTTTTTGGTAAGAGGCAGCGCGCTAACAGCACACGCCACCCGTGCTTCCCCTGGATATCCGCTCGAAGCAAGTCACGAAGTATATCTGGAGAGATTCTTGCTTCGAGATCGTAAACTTCGAAATGTTATGTTTTATAAAGCTTACCAAAATTGCCAGTCTGAAATGTTGAACGATGAAACATGAAAAAGTCAACAATGTTTTAAAATTTCTACGTTTATTTTAGTGCATTCGCATATACGAGTAAAAATTTAAAAAATGCAAGCAAGTGCTATCACAAAAAAAACAGTGGACCTTCTAAAGAATACAGTAGATCGTAGAAATTACGTCATGCATATACGTGCATGTGTTCAACACAATTAGCCACTGCAAGCCGCCTCGATTATAGCATTCGAAATCAAGTCGAGCTGGTTGAAATCAGCCTTGAAATACAGGGGATTACCTTTGTCATCTTTGCTAGCCATTTCAATCAATTGGGGTTCGAATTGCGAAATGGTGGCTTGTTTCCCCATTGCAACTGTCACGATTTTAACATTGTTACCCTTAAGTTTCTTGGCCTCGTGCAATTGTAAATTACCATCATTTGCCTCACCATCAGTGAAAAGTATGAGGACATCGGAAGCGTTCGCGCGATCTCCGCCTCGACCATTGAAAACCTATAGGGGGAAAATATATAACACTAAATATCTACAGTTATGTATAATTATAGTTATATATAATTTTATAATTATAGTAACATAGTTATATATAGATTTATAGTTATATATAGTTATTTATAGTATATATATATATATATATATATATATATATATATATATATATATATATACAGTATATATAAGTTACTTATATATGTATAGGTTATATACCGAGAACGCGGGATATAAGTCATTATATCACGATTGAGGAGGTTTTCGAACAAGGTTTCGTCAATTTCGAAGAGTTTCGATCAAGATTTTTCGAGTTTTGTCGACAAGTTTTATCCAATTATTTATGCACGGGATATAACCTGTATATACACCGCGGTACATCAAAGAAAACCGACTCAATCGTGATATAAATATATATATATATATATATATATATATTAGTATAGTATTATATATATATTAGTAGTATAGTATAGTATAGTATAGTATAGTATAGTATAGTATAGTATAGTATAGTATAGTATAGTATAGTATAGTATAGTATAGTATAGCATAGCATAGCATAGCATAGCATAGCATAGCATAGCATAGCATAGCATAAGCATAGCATAGCATAGCATAGCATAGCATAGCATAGCATAGCATAGTATAGTATAGTATATATATATATATATATATATATATATATATATATATATATATATATAATAACCATGTCCAACTTTACACCCTCGATTTCAGTCGATAGACTGCCACACACACACCCTGCATAATCTCCATTCTGGTTGCCGTCGTTCGCCGAACTCAAGTCTGTTTGAATACCAATTTCACACGAATTCTTTCCATCGGCGCCCTCCGGAGAAACGCAGTTCATCAATGAAGACACGGCGCCGTACAGATTATTCACTGTCACACATATTCGATCTATATCCAGCTTGAGATCGGCCACATCGGCCGATAATCGTCCACATCTCAGACATTCATTCTGGTGATATTGAGTCAGGGAAGACACAGACGGGCTATTTTGTCCACCAATATAGTTGTTGTCGCAGTTAAGCGTGACAGCTTCCAAGTCATCGCATTTGAGTTTATCAAGCGATATATCTTTTTTACATAGATTGATTATATGATCTTTTAATACATTTCCCAACTGACCTTGGAGCAACAACGATTTCTTTTTCACATACCAAGTAATGGTTATCCGGTCATTCCGAAACGGTTTGGCATCTCCGCCAGGCGAGTTCCATTTGCCATCGTCGCCAAAGAAGCTAAGCACAAAACGTTTTAAGCTCTCCAAGTTGCCCAGCCAATGCACCTTCCCATCTACTTTGTGATCTAAGTATTCTTTGTATACATCGGCAGAATCTCAGAGAATTTGCCGTTAGGTTGGAATTGTTGAATTTGTTGAGTTTCACCAGAGCTGTGTGATGCATTACCGGCCGCCATATTGTATGTTACTCAAATTACCTACCCTATCTTTTTGGTAGTATGCTTATAATTTTAACTTTTGTGTCGGACTCTCGGACCAGTCCAAATATTTCAGTGTTTTCCCGCTCTTTTTCCAAGGACGAGCTCGGACGTCGCACATGCGCTAAACGTTTGGCAGCGGTGTTAAGGAAACCAGGCTATAATGAAAAATATTCTCGAAAAAGAAAAAAAGAAAAATATACGAGCTTTACCTGTGTTCTTGCTCTTTGCAGGGCATCACCAGTGTCAGTTCCAGATTTAAGGTACACCATGTTCTCAACACCTTTGTTAACTTCGTCCAAAGTGTTTTTATCACCAAGACCAAACTCCATTCTAGTCCAACCATGTGAACCAAGCTGCATTAGTGCCATACGAATCTTAGAAAGACCAATATCAAATTTCTTGTTCAATTCTTCAATGAAACCTTTAACTGTTTTAAAGTTACCCTTTCCCACACTTCCCGATCCATCGACAATGTAAAGAAGATCCATTTTTGTACCAACACATACTGCATCTACACAAGCAAAGATAATTAATAGATCAGTGACTTGCTAAAAAAATTGTGTAAATTAGGAAGTATAATGGGCAAATCGTTTCCCTCATCTATTTCTCAAACTTTTCCCCAATAGGAGAGATTTGTAATTGCATGGGACTCACATATAGATTGGCCACTTCACAAGGCTAGTACGCGCATGTATATCAGTTTTAGAATTTGTAAAATTTATAGATTATCAGCATCATCATTATAATTTTTTATTAAACAAGTCAAAGTTATACAGAAGCAATCACTGTCCGCAATTAGCAAAGGCTAGTCGAGGCAAACAGTGATAGATCGATACGATTACATGAAGTAGAAAAATCTGAAAGAGAGCTCAAGGCTAAATCTAGTAAATATAGCAACTACCAATAAATATATATGTATATATATGTATATATATATATATATATATATATATATATATATATATATATATATATATATATATATATTACGCTCCTTCACTTCTGTGTAGTGTTGAGTACTCTGTGAGGTTGGTGTAGGTGTCCGTTAGCGATAATGCAACGCTCACTACACTAATTGTGGCAGTTTGAGCACTCTGGCCAATACCACATCACGCTATCTAGATGTGCGCATGTCCATGCAGTATTGTCCCACAAGCGGCTGTCACAGCAGTTGCCGGGGGATATATAAATGACTTTCTCACATCTAGATTGGCTCCAAGCCACACTGATGAGCTGTAGAACAGCGAAAGATGTGTCTGTCACTGACGGGGGGGACTGACCTATATATATAACTGGACTGCGGCCTGTGCTGGCCAAAAATGTGTCCCCATTTTCACTTTCAAAATGGCGGCATTTATGGGTCCTTCTGCTAATGGTAGCGACCACTGACATGTACTTATCGTAGGAAAAAATAATATTTATGTAAATATAAAGCGATTTTCTTACTTTCAGTAATAAATCGTTCCTATGCGAGGGTTTCCCAGAGGTGAATAAAATCGTCTGGCGTTTGCCAAAATAAAATACTAAACACCAATTCGGACAGGAAAGAGTTAGAGAGATAGTTTATAAATCGTTCCTGTCCGAGGGCTTCCTCAGAGGTGAATAAAATCGTCTGGCGTTAGCCAGAATAAAATACTAAAGGACTCAAAAAGGCGTTTTACTAATTTTAATTTGCATTTGTGTGTGTGTGTGTGTGTGCGTGTGTGTGTGTGTGTGTGTGTATGTATGTGTGTGTATGTGTGTGTGTTGGCGTACCCCACATTGTGAGGACCTCGGTGAGTTACACACCTACACTGTGAAGACTCGTGACACTGTGAGGACCTGAGTCAGGTCCTCACAGTCTTCACTCTATTTTACCGTTAAAATATATGAGTTGCTTTAATTCAATAAACGTTAGTGCCTTGAAGTAAAGCTTTTGAAACGTTTTGTTTTATTACATAAAAGAAAATTAAAGCCATTAGGTCAGAACGACGGGTTCTTTAAAGTCCTCACAATTACGATGTATGAGTTTAATGTGTAAATTGTGTAAAAATATAATGTGCGTCGCATTATGAGGAATTGTACAAGAACTTTTGCACTGTGGGGACTTAACTATTTTTCACATACACATAAGACCAATGCATTTGCAACATATAACACTGCTTTTAAGACTTGTCTAAAATATATGAGGGGAAAAAACGTTGAATCTATTTAAATGGACGTGGCACAACCATTGCAAATAGCTATCAAGACACAAGCCTAAACTGAAAAGAAGAACATCTATTCAGTCTAGTCACGTTGGACATGCCAGCAAAAGTGTTTGTGTGCTAAAGCTCATTACTGTTAAGCACACTAGCAGACTAACAGCTAGAAAGGTTTCCAAACGCCATCTGGCTTGCAGAATTCTAGGAAAATGTGTTAGTTTGGTGAGCCAAAAGATTGGCATGTTACTACGATACAACTGTTTCCTCAGGACCGTAGACACCGGGGGGCTGGGGGGGGGGCTTCAGCCCCCCCCCCCCCCCCCAATAATTTGTAAACTAGCGATAATCTGTAAAGTTTTAGAGGGAAATAAAATTTATGCTATAAATTTTGCTATAAATCTCACCAGAATGCGGGAAATGCTGTTTCAGAGACCCTAGAATCCTAAATTTTCCGGGGGGCGTGCCCCCGGACCCACCTAGATATCTCGCGTCTTCGACGCTCGCTACATCAGCCCCCCCAATACAAAATAGCTTCCTACGGCCCTGTTCCTGTAACTTTACCAGCCAGGCTCTAAGATAGAAGTAATTAAGCCAGGCAACCAAGTGGTTTATCAGTTAGGCAGTATAATGTACTCAGCCGTCAGTTAATTAAACATGAAAGCATAGGAAAAAAGTGTAGTTATATATATATATATATATATATATATATATATATATATATATGTATATTATTTAAAAAAATAATGAACGTTGCTACTCCGAGTTTCACGCGTTAAGCGATCATCAGGCAACTGTTAAGCGATCATCAGGCAACATCAGGCAATTTTCACTCGGAGTAGCAACATTCATTTTTTTTTTAAATAAAATCTATCTTGCTCTACCTTCAAAAGTATCGAGCACTCTGTCGTCTATTGTAAACGACTACTTGAACTAGAGAGAGAGAGAGAGAGAGAGAGAGAGAGAGAGAGAGAGAGAGAGAGAGAGAGAGAGAGAGAGAGAGAGAGAGAGAGAGAGAGAGAGAGAGAGAGAGAAAACTTTATTTTGACACGGAATTCCATCAATACATAATATTGTTTTACATGAAAGCCGTGTAGTATAAATTAAAATATTATTACAAATTAATTATAGAAATATATAGTACAAAATATTTACAAGATATGATGTATTTACAAGATACGAGTCGGAGAGTTGAGGCAATAGGTATGAAGTTCGCGTTTGAAACAATTTAATGATTTGATTTGTCTTAATTCATTAGGTAGATTGTTCCACCTTAACGCTGCTCTAAATCGAAAAGATTTTCTTACATATTCAGTTTTGGGTTGTGGTAAAACAATTTTGGTATCACAACCTCTTAAATTATATTGATTGGTATCTTCAACCCTCTTAAATTGATTAGTAATATATTCGGGGTACAGGTGATTTAGAATTTTGAACATCGTAATCATTTCATGTTTAAATCTGCGAATGGCAAGATCTTCCCAATGCAATTTATTTATATAGAATGTCCTTTGAACGGACTTCAAAATTTGATTTGGTAATTACCCTTGCCGCTCTATTTTGGAGTTTTTGAAGTCGAACTAACAATTCATTGTTAGCATTTCCCCTGAGAGAGAGAGAGAGAGAGAGAGAGAGAGAGAGAGAGAGAGAGAGAGAAGTGAATGCATGTTGCAGTGGGATGATCGAGCCAACAATATTAAACACGACCAGAAACTATTCAAAAGCAAGAAAAATTGCGATAAAGACCGGAAAAGATGCTGAAAAATGTGACTAAAAAAAATAAAGATGTTTCCTCATGTGTCTGTTCAAAGCCGCCAAAAGACTTATGCACTGGTATGTCTTACTTAACTCGAGAGAGAATGATAAATTGACAAGAACATCAAAACAAACAGCTTTTCACATTCTGAAGAGAACTGATTGTTTGTTTTTTTGTGTCAAAAACCGAACGAGAAAACCAAACGCCGTAGGTAAAAAGACAAATTGAACTACCAAAAGAATTAACTTACCAGTTTTGCTTAGCTGATTGAGTCGGTATATATCCAAAACTTTTTCAGTAACTCAGTTAAAACAGCAAAAATCTTGTCGAATAATATACATTTTCCCTTGCATTAAGCTTATAGTTCTTCCCTGGTTTGTTTTTTCTCAGTCTCTCATACTTATAGTTTTCAGGTTGTTAACTACGTTTTTTCTGTTCTGATCTTTTTCTTTGAGGTTCAACATTGGAATTATATTAAAAAGGTTTAATAGTCACCTTTATGTAAGCCTCTGTAATTGTTTTTGCTATCAGTTTTTGGTGCTATATTACTGACATGGTACAAGTTTTTCCTCAACCACTGCTATATATTTTGGAATGAAACATTGTTTTAATAATAGAAAACATATTATAGAAAATATATAATAGAAACAATAAAGTATATTAAAACTACAATACGAGAAGATCTACAGACCAGACCAATTTTCTGCACAAGGTAAGAAAGTTTAATGATATATAATAAAAATAAACACTGAAAATTGCAGAAATATAATGCTGAGGTCTCCCAGACTTTATTAATTCATTTCAATTTTAATGTTTGGAAATTTTTCTCATTATTGTTGGCACATCAATACATGCTCCTCTTCGATAAGTAAAGAAAATAATGTTCAGCAAGATCTTACTAGTTTATTTGACAGTGATTATGTCGCTATTTCCTTCGAGGGACAAATCACTCCTGAAACGTGTACGAGATTTTTCAAAAAATCCTTGGATTTTCGCATTGGATTTTCGCATTCTTAGGGATCTTTTGCGGATTTTTCCGGATTTCTTGTGAAAATAATTATGAATTTCCCAAGGATTTTATGGATTTTCTAGAAATTTTATGGATTTTCAAAGGATTTTATGGATTTTCGAGAATTCTCATGGATTTTTGGATTTGCGGATTTTCTGGCAAAGTGTGCGAGATTTTTGAAGTGATTTGCCCCTCGCCTTATGTCTCAGTGTTCCTATATGCTAATATATATTTGAGCCGTATCGATAAATTTTTTAAACGCGCTGCTAGATTTAAGCCGGTTTTCCACTAGGCGATTTTTTTCGGCTAAACGACTTTCTTTTGTTCGAATTCAATAGATTTCTGATTAGTTCCAGCTCAGAGCTCATGAGACAAAAGAAAAAGTCGCTTCGCGCAAAAAAGTCGCCAAGTGGAAAACTAGCTTAAGATAGAAAACCAGATTTGTATATCATTAAGGTGGCTTGATAGAAAAGTTATATCCCCCCCCCCCCCCCTAAAACCTTTTGCAGTATAGATTTGTTGCTCATTCTAGTTCCTTGCATAGCCCTAGTGTCAGTGCTAATAATTGAAAGGTTTTACACTTGCAGCATTTGTATATCTGGACAAATCACATTTATTGTAATATGCAAATTTAATGCAAAAAAGACGCCAGGGTTTCGGCTCAGTTTGTTTTCTTTGTTTTGTTTGCCCCTTTTTTTTTTGGTGTCACGATCTTGCATTTTTGCACATTTTACTTCCGCTAATATTCATACTCCCGGTGAGTTGTTAGCCGTGTGACTGAGTGAGGCCATGAGGCATGTTGTACGTTCTTTGCTCCTTTCGCTTTTGGAGTTGGACAAAAAGTTGAACAGCTTTGCCTTTTGATCAAGGTGTTCTTGCACGTTGTTGGTAGATTTTGAATGTGACTGGCTGAGTTTTATTATTATTATTATTAATATTGATTTATAAAGCGCAAATTATCATACAAAAATGTTCAGATGCGCTATGTTTACAAATTAATTTAATTACAGAACATATATATATATATATATATATAAAAATAGTATCCAACATTTATATTAAAAACCGTAAAAAGTATCTGTTAAAATAGTGTTATACTAAGAACTAAGATTATATGCTGCGCGAAATAGAAAAGTCTTTAATTGTTTTTTGAAACTAAAAAGAGATTGTACTTGTCTAATTTCCTTTGGTAAACTGTTCCACAAACTGGGAGCTGCGAATTGGAATGCTCTGTCACCAAGTGTGGGTAATGACTTGGAAGAAGGCACAGCTAAGAGTAGTTCATCACTTGATCGAAGATGATGACATGAATGATCTTTGATACGAATGAGCTCACATAAATATTGCGTAGCCAAACCACAAATTGCTTGGAAGGTTAAAACAAGAATTTTAAATTTAATTCTAAATTTAACCGGTAGCCAATGAAGTTCTTTTAAGTAGGGAGTAATATGTGCAAATCTCGGAACCTTACAGACCAACCTTGCAGCGGCATTTTGGGCTCTTTGTATCTTTGCAATTTGATATGCTGGTAAGCCATACAGATGCTTTTCCAGCATCTTACGTAAGCTGTGAACTTGGCTACGTTTGTTTACGCCACGCGTGGTTTGACGTCGTCATCAACGGTCATCGTACGCACGTAACCAAATCATTACGTCAACGGACCTCGCGAGTTTTTCTTCAAACTTTTTACGTGTTTTGTAGAATGAGTGCGTGTTAATTTCTAAAATTAAACTATGGTTTCGAAGAATCTTCAAAATGGCAGAAGTACGTTCAATCTGCTGAATCGTGGTCGTATCCTAATTCAAATTCTACTTATTTTTTCAACTTTCTGGATTTCCTTAAAACCAAAACGAGTCCTTCATAACATCCAAATTCATAACATCCAAATTACACAGAAAAACATTTTTATCAGCTCAGAACTTGTAATCTTACCTGAGAAACTATGCTATGTTTGGGTATCCACCCGTGATGTGGTGCTAAGAAAATACAACTCGCCTTGCAGTAATCAACATCGCTACGGTTTGAACTTACAACTAAATCGTAAGATCTCACATGCAGCTATTCTTCTCCTGCTTGCGGGTGATATAGCAACTAATCCAGGTCCTTTCAACCAGAAAAATGTACAATTCGAGAAACAACCTGACCCGCGTAATAGCCAACAACCAAATCCAGAAACCTCGGAAGAGACTACAACTGGATTTACTGATGCTGTAAACTACCATAACATCAAATGTCTGTACTTCAACGCTAGAAGTTTAACAAACAAGATCAAAGAATTTCAAACTCTAGTAACTGATATAGACATGATTGCTGTAACAGAGACCTGGCTTAGACCCGATATTTTAAATTATGAACTCCTGCCTGGTAATAATTTTACTATCCATCGACAAGACAGAGTTGATAGAATCGGTGGCGGAGTCATGTTAGTAGTAAGAAACACTATCCTGAGCCTCCGTAGAAAAGACCTTGAAAGTAACGCAGAAATGTTGGTTTGTGAGATTCGCCCAGAATCTAAGAAAAAACTTTTGATTGTTGTATTCTACAGACCCCCTAACTCGGATCTGAACTACATCAAGGAGTTTAAAAAATCGCTCCAGCTTGCCTCAAAGGGCAGGTTTGATAATTTAATCATTTGCGGTGACTTCAACCTTCCACAAATCGATTGGTCTACAGGAACAGCTACTAACAATGACCCTATTCACAGTTACTTTACTAAAACACTTAAAGACAACTATTTGTGGCAGCTTGTTAACTTCCCTACTAGAATTAACAATACACTGGATCTAGTTCTCTCCAATATTCCGGACAAAGTAGTAAACTTGCAAGGATTCGATGATATTCTAAGTACTAATCACAAACTCATAAGTTTTGACATCAATCTGAAAATTCATAGGAAACCTAAAGTCAAGCGATCGGTCTATAATTTCAAGAAAGCTAATTGGTCGGACCTCAAAGAATTACTCATGCATGCCCCTTGGGATATGGGCTTTGTTCCTGACAACGTCAACGAGTCGCTTTCTAACTGGTATTTATTGTATAGTTGTATAATACTGTGACAAATTCATTAAATAAATAAGTATACTGTTGCAGTAATCCAGGCGACATGTAACGAAGGCATGAACAAGAGTAGCTGTTAGCCTATATCTTTTGTTAGATATTTTCTGATTTTCCTAATATTGTATAGAAAGTAGAAGGACGATTTACTCAGCTTATTTATTTGTTCGTGAAAAGACATGTTAGAATCAAAGAGCGTTCCAAGGTTTCTGACAGCCCGTAAGGTAGCGACAGTTGTGTCTCCAACTGAAATATGATTTATGGATAACTTAGTCAATTGTTGCCTTGTTCCAATTAACATACATTCTGTCTTATCACCATTCATCTTTAATTTACTGCTATCCAATCACGCAAGTCTGAAATACAATTCTCCATTTCTTGAAATCCCTGTGCTTGGTCATCTGCACTGTTAGGATTTAGGGATCTATAAAGTTGTGTATTATCAGCGTATCCATGACAATCAAGCAGATGGTTGTCAATAACGGGGAACATGTCACTTGCATAAATTATGAAGAGTAGGGGACCGAGACAGGAGCCCTGTGGGACACCACAATTATAAGTAAATTCATCTGATATTGAGCCATTGACGTGAATTCGCTGTTTTCTATTGCTAACCATAGCAGAGCAGTCCCGTCATAAACAGTGATCAGATGTAGCTGACAACTGTCTTGCACCAATGTGCGAGTGAACGCCTGACCCAGACTCGGCCTACCACAGGTAGCCAAAGTATTTATGATTTCTGAACCTACTAGAACAAAGATTTCTCCCCTCCTGAAAACTCTGGGCGAGGTCTGTACCGTAAAAGACCGAGGTCTGATATTTTCCGTAATGACCAAGCGGACAAGGTTAATAAGAAGTTTATTAAATGGCTTTTTGAAACAACATACCTTACCGCTTACCTAATGTATAACATGATACGTACTTTTTAATTTAGGGTGACTTCGCGCGTGTGACATAGACTCATCATTTTCAATGTTGCTGCTCTTGTTCTTATCGCTTTTGGAATCCTAAAACTCACTTCTAGATTGCTCATCATCCGACTCGTACATGATTTAGTCCTTAGGTTATTGAATTCACAAAATTTTTGCGGTTTTATTTCGTTGTTCTTGTGCAAACAAAGTGTTTGGCAAAACCCCGCGGTAATCGACCTGCACATGACGCGTCTCAGCCAATAAGAACACACGATTTCAACGGAAGAACCTCGTGCCATATAATAATAATATGTAATAGCATGTTTTTTTGTGAAATTTGAAAAAATAAACACTCGTGAGTTTTTCAAAACTCGTCCTTCGGACTTGGGTTATTTTGATAGTCTCTGAAAAACTCACTCGTGTTTATTTTTTCCAAATTGCCCTCGAAAGCATGCTAATATATACCTATACTTATTATTATTATTATTAGTGTTAGTGTTAGTGTTGGTGTTGGTGTTGGTGTTGGTGTTGGTGTTGGTGTTGGTGTTGGTGTTGGTGTTGGTGTTGGTGTTGGTGTTGGTGTTGGTGTTGGTGTTGGTGTTGGTGTTGGTGTTGGTGTTGGTGTTGGTGTTGGTGTTGGTGTTGGTGTTGGTGTTGGTGTTGGTGTTGGTGTTGGTGTTGGTGTTGGTGTTGGTGTTGGTGGTGGTGGTGATGGTGGCGGTGGTGGTGGTGTTGGTGTTGGTGTTGTTGTTGGTGGTGGTGGTGTTGGTGTTGGTGGTGGTGGTGGTGGTGGTGGTGGTGGTGGTGGTGGTGGTGGTGGTGTTGGTGGTGTTGATGGTGGTGGTGGTATTGGTGTTGGTGTTGGTGTTGGTGTTGGTGTTGGTGTTGGTGTTGGTGTTGGTGTTGGTGTTGGTGTTGGTGTTGGTGTTGGTGTTGGTGTTGGTGTTGGTGTTGGTGTTGGTGTTGGTGGTGGTGGTGGTGTTGGTGGTGGTGGTGGTGGTGGTGGTGGTGGTGGTAGTGGTAGTGGTAGAGTGGTAGTGGTAGAGTGGTAGTGGTAGAGTGGTAGTGGTAGAGTGGTAGTGGTAGTGGTAGTGGTAGCGGTAGCGGTAGCGGTAGTGGTAGTGGTAGTGGTAGTGGTAGTGGTAGTGGTAGTGGTAGTGGTAGTGGTAGTGGTAGTGGTAGTGGTAGTGGTAGTGGTAGTGGTAGTGGTAGTGGTAGTGGTAGTGGTAGTGGTAGTGGTAGTGGTAGTGGTAGTGGTAGTGGTAGTGGTAGTGGTAGTGGTAGTGGTAGTGGTAGTGGTAGTGGTAATGGTAGTGGTAGTGGTAGTGGTAGTGGTAGTGGTAGTGGTAGTGGTAGTGGTAGTGGTAGTGGTAGTGGTAGTGGTAGTGGTATTATTATTATTATTATTATTATTATTATTATTATTATTATTATTATTATTATTATTATTATTATTATTATTATTATTATTATTATTATTATTATTATAAAAGAATTACAATTGAACAGAATTATTTTAATTAATAATCAGCATTTTTAACAAACCTTGACAGGTTGCACCTTGGTAATCTTTGGTACAGTTGCATGAAAATGAACTTCCTACGTTGGTACAGGTCCCTCCGTTTTTGCATGGTGCTGAATCACAAGGTTGCGGTTTGCGCACTAAAAATAGCATTTTGAAATAAACTTGGTGTTAAAAACAATTTAAATTTATATATATTTAATCCTATTTCACCATCCTTGTATATATATTTTAAATATTTAGAACGTAGATATTTGATTCTAGTCACTTTGTTTTTAGCTCATATTTTGAGTTTCAAGATGTCTATTTTCGATTTATTTATGCTTTGTCTTTAAATGTTCTTGTACTGCGGATTTCTCGAAAATATGTTTAAATCAGGTTTAGTTTGGTTGGGTCTGGCCCTATTATTATTGTCTTGCTGTAATAGGTTTTTTCCCCAGTTTCTTTTACATTGGCAATATAATATGGTAGTCTCACTGTTTCACAACAAAAGTGAATGCGCGAACGTGTCATCTTTGTGGAACTATATATTGCTAATTCTGTGCTGCGCCTATATATTCAAGCGCAATAGAGAAATATCTAATACTTAATCTATGGGGAGCACGGGGGGCACGTGACGGATACTTAATCTATGGGGAGCACGGGTACTTTATCTATGGGGAGCACGGGTGGCGTGTGCTATTAGGGCGCTGCCTCTTACCGGTTAGTTAAGCCCGGTTAGGCGGGGTTAGTACTTGGATGGGTGACCGTCTGGGAATAGCCCCGTTCTCGGGGTGGGCACTCATGTCAGTAGAGTTTAGTTGGTCTCTCCTGTGCTTCGAGGGTTTTTCGCCGGGTTCTCCGGTTTTCCTCCTTCCGTAAAATCAACACCTATAGGTCTTAGTTTTAAATGGAGGACCCCACCAGCTCTGCTGAAAAACTTATCCTCCTCAAATAATAATAATAATAATAGTAATTGGATATATAGATTTATAAGTATTAGATATTTCTGTATAACTGCGCTTATATATTATATTTTATACAAGCGCAACAGACGACACGTTGTTGGATCATGTTTCACACTTTCTTATTATTTCTTATTCACAGCCGTTTTTATATTTTTTCTTGTTTAACTATTCACAAATTATGATATTTATAAGAGTCCGAGTCCGGGTCCGGGTCCGAGTCCGTTCTCTATTGATGAATAAAATTGTCTGATGTTAGCCAGAGTCAAGTAAAATACTAGATTAGGTGGGGTCTGAGTCCGGGTTTCGTATATGCCTGTACCAGCTTGTTGAATGAACAACATTGTTGCAATCTGCTAACAGCCTTGCTACTCGACTGTTGCAAATACATCCTGTTGGATGGAATAAATTCGTAACTGCTGTCATTTTATTCCAAAAAGAGCACTTCTTGTCAAAATTTGGGGGTGGTGGGTGGGGTGGTAAATATCTTCCTACCCACCCCCCACCCCACCCCCACCCCCCTCAAAGTTGCGCCACCCATGTGATCAAATGTTACATATCACGCATAAGGTTATTGTTGAAGTTTTACCCGTTGTGTTTTCCAGCCAATTTAACGGTTACGGCTACTCATGTCTAGACGGACAAAAACTCATCAATAACCTTATGCGCGCATGTAAATATAACAATTTATCACAGGCGCGGCGCGACTGGGGGGGGGGGGGTAGGGGAATATTTACACACCCCGCCCTAAATTTTGACAAGAAGTGCTCTTTTTGGAATGAAATGACAGCAGTTACAAATTTAATCACTTCATTCATCTAGTTTTATAAGAAATCTCTCAGAAATTTGGATGCGTCTACATTTAACTATTATTATTATTATTATTATTATTATTATTATTATTATTATTATTATTATTATTATTATTATTATTATTATTATTATTATTATTAACAGTAAATTTTTGTGTGAAAACTCACAGATTTAAACTAATGCGAACACAGTAAATTTTTGTGTGAAAACTCACAGATTTAAAGACATCTTGGCCGAGCACTGAACTTGTCATCATTTGAAGAATAAAGTCATTAAAGGCGAGATTTAGTCATGCTTCATAACAAAATTACACATTAATTTAAAAGCAGAAATATAAAATATATTAAATTCATAATTTAAAAGTAACTCCGTACTCCGCGTTTTCTAGCAAGGCTGTTAGCAGATTGTATCAATGTTGTTAACAAGCTGTGAGATTTTTATTTGTGTAGTTGAAATAGAGACATTTGTTTCTTTTGACCTAACCGCTACCCGACGTTTGAGGTTAAACGTTTGCGGTTTCAGGTACACGTTTAATTTTCGACGGCAATAGGGACCTTTAGATTCACGTTTACCGCAAACGGCAACTCCGAAAACTGCGGTTAGAGGTTAACCGTTTGCCGTCTTGATTACTGGAGACGTTTAGATCCACGTTTTACGGCAAACGGCAAACAACTGGAGGTCACGTGACAAGTTCCATTTCAACGCAAGAGGTAGGTTTTCACGTAAGTCATTACCTCAGCAATTTTCTGTTTGAACTTTGCATTATCGTACGTATCAATGCTGCTAGTATACAAGTTAACTCTTTTTCTTTGATTTGCTATGAATTTCAAGATCAATAAGTGAACATTTTTGCTTCCTTTGTCGTTTGAAGCATGCTCGCTTTACAACAAGCCAATCCAATATGGCGGCGTAAACACAACTGCGGGTGGTTTACACTTTACCGTACCCGAGTCATCACTGTGTCAGGTTAGCGTATAAAGTTAGGCAATAGACATGTTAGTGGGTCGGTAAGCGTATAAAATAAGCGGTAAACACAATTACTGTTAGGGTTAGGGGGGGGGGGGGGGGGGCTTAAGTCATCAAATTAATCTCGCTTGGTGGCATATAGGAATCCGCGCTGAATTACTCGGGTACGGTAAACTGTAAAATTTCCACAAAATCTATTTATTCCTTCTTGTTTAGCCAGAAGATAGCTATTTTTGGCTTTGGCCTAATGCTTGCTTCTTTATTTTTGATAGTTCTTTTTTCATGACTGCGGTTGTTTAAAATCTAAATGTACAAATTATCTAAACCGCAACGGCTGACCACAAACTGCAGTGCGGTTTGCGGTAAACGTGGGATCTGAACATCTCTAGTTATCTTAACCGCGAACGACAAAAGGCTGACCTCAAACCGCGGTTTGGGGTTTGAGGTAAACGTGTATCCAAAGGTCTCTGGTAAAAGATCGGTTTTCACGTAAGTCATTTACGTCTGTAATTCTCTGCCTGGATTTTGTATTATCTCACGTATAAATACTTTTGGTATATAATTTAAGTATTTTTCTTTGATTTACTATGAATTCTAAGAGCAAGAAGCGAAGATTTTTGCCTTCTTCGTCGTTTAAAGCATGAACATTGGATGCGACAAGAAAATAAATATGGCGGATTCAACATATAACTGACTAACTGCTCTTACTAATTAATAGAAAATCTATTTGTTTCTTCTTGTGTAGCCAGAGAACATCGCTATTTATTACCTTTGGATTAATTCCTGTATATTTTATTGACATATAATTTGTTGTTTTTTCTGCAGTAGTTTACAATTAATGTAAGCTTTGCATTTAATAATCACAGAGGTTTCAATCTAAATGTACAAATTGTCCCAACTTCTGATATCAAACGGCAAACCGCAAACTGGAGATGGCAGTTTGCGGTAAACGTGGATGTAATCAGTCCTTGGTAATTTTTGGTACAATTGCATGAAAATGAATTTACTTGGTTTGTACAGGTTTCGGTTTGGGTACTAAAAATAGCATTTTGAGCATTTTTGACTTATATATAAAACGTTTAAGGTGGCTCGATAGGAAAAAGTTATGAGCAATCAGATTTTCCCTCGAAAACGTTTCACGGTGTAGATTCGTTCTTCGTTCTAGTTTCTTTCACAGCTCTAGTGTTACTCTTGACAGTCCAAAGTTCTCAGGAGGGGAGAAATATTTGTTCTATAGAGCGTTTTCATCTTACGTCACGGCGGCCATATTGGTGTACCAAAACAATGAAATGGCGGCCATATTGGTCTACCATATGGGAATTAGCTATATTCTTATTCAAATATTTCGTATTGTTTCACCACTCCAATGGGGCCACCGATCACGTCAGTGAAAACGATCTATTGAGTTCAGAGATCTTAATTTGCATTAAGTTTGCACATTACAATAAATTTGATTTGTCCAGATACACAAATGCTGCTAGTGTAAAACTTTTCAATTATCAGCACTAGCATGTTGCAACAAATCTACACTGCAAAACGTTTTAGGGATAAATATATAATTTTTCTTAATTTTATCCTATGAAGTCCCCTTAAAGAATGGTCACAAGAACTAAATTCATTTCAAAATAGAATATATTCCTAATTACTGTGATAGCCGACGAACCTTCACATGTCAATCCTGTGAATTCTCTGGTACAATTGCATGACAATGAATTTGCTGTAACAATCAACGTTCCTCCATTCTTACAAGGCTCTATTATATCACAAGGTTCTAAAAGAAAAACACTTATATTACTAGTAATGAGTATTAAGACCAAGCTCCAGAATATCTAACTAATAAACAGTGCACTGCACTGCATAAAACGTTAACTTAACTTATATAAAACGTTAAAAAATTGTATGAAGGTTCTCCAGGAATTGAACCATTTAAAAATAAAATAGATGCCTAAATACTGTATTATGTAATGTTTCAAGCACGAACAACAGTGTTTTACTTGGGTTTAAAACAAAAGAGAAAAGCGGAGTTTTTTCCAGCCGACAATTTGAATATATAACCGACAAACAGCTTCAAAATGTCTTATGTGGTTATTGACGAAGGAATTTGAGACATACTGTAAGCGAGAAATTATATAGAACATTGAGCCTGTCAATATTACATATCAAGACCCTCATTAGGCATGGATTTCGTTTGTTTTACCCAGTGACTTATTTAAGAAATATTTGAAAATATTAAACCGACAAACCTTCACAGGTTGGTCCTGTGAAATTCTTGGGACATCGGCATACAAATGTTTTTTTTACGTTGTAACAAGTTCCCCCGTTCTTACATGGAGATGAATCACAAGCTTGGACAGGCTCTGAAAGGAAAATAGAAGCACATGATATGGCCAGTATTATTCTAATGGTAAGCATTTTTAACCTATACAAAAGAATTATGATTGTCAGAAAAACTAAATCCATTTGAAAATGAAGTGGACTCTTAACCCTTAGAGCAGAGCACCACGGGTTTCCCTATTGACGAGTCTTCACTATCGTCTGGCGTTATAGCCAGAGTAAAATCGTCTGGTGTTAGACAGAGTAAAATCATCCGGGGTTAGCCAGAGTAAAATCGTCTGATGTAAGACAGAGTAAAATAGTCCGGAGTGGTGTTAAACAGAGTAAAATAGTCTGATGTTAGACAGAGTAAACTAGTCTGGTGTTAGACAGAGTAAAATCGTCTGGGGTTAGCCGAAGTAAAATCGTCTGGTGTTAGACAGAGTAAAATAGTCTGGGGTTAGACAGAGTAAAATCGTCTGGGGTTAGCCAGAGTAAAATCGTCTGGTGTTAGACAGAGTAAAATAGTCTGGGGTTAGACAGAGTAAAATAGTCTGGTGTTAGACAGAGTAAAATAGTCTGGTGTTAGACAGAGTAAAATAGTCTGGTGTTAACCAGAGTAAAATCGTCTGGTGTTAGACAGAGTAAAATAGTCTGGTGTTAGACAGAGTAAAATAGTCTGGTGTTAGACAGAGTAAAATAGTCTGGTGTTAGGCAGAGTAAAATAGTCTGCTGTTAGACAGAGTAAAATAGTCTGGTGTTATAACCAGAGTAAAATAGTCTGGTGTTAAACAAAGTGAAATAGACATGTTAACCAGAGTAAAATAGTCTGGGGCTAACCAGAGTAAAATCGTCTGGTGTTAGACAGAGTAATATCGTCTGATGTTAGACAGAGTAAAATAGTCTGATGTCAGACAGAGTAAAATAGTCTGATGTTAGACAGTAAAATAGTCTGGTGTTAACCAGAGTAAAATAGTCAGATGTTAGACAGAATCATTTATTTTTTTCGCCCATATATACATTAAAATTAAACTACATAGTTCCAGAATTATCTAATGTTGAAGGCCTAGGGACCTACTAGAAACCTTCTCAGGCTTTTTATTTAAGGCCCCTAGTTTATGTTCTATTTAATTTTTCCTAATTAATGTTAGTCAGTTCAGAGTTCTTAAAAGAAGAAAGAAGATAAAAAGATGTAATATTAATAGATATAAAGGATATGTGTACATAAAAGGATGTAATTAATGTATTTACTATATATAGAGAGCAAAGTGAAAAGGCGGTGCACCGCCGAGACCCCCAACAAGACACTGGCGAACCGAGCGGATGAAAAGCTCCGACCGAAACGTCAGCATCCCGCCAAAAATCTTGGTAGCTCACCACTCTTCTGCCCTGTAATATTAATAAATATAAAGGATATGTCTACATATTCAGTGAGAAATTTACATGTAATAACTTGGCTATACATATGCCAAGCTGAAGTGTATAATATTTGCAGTAAAAGAGTAAGAGGAAGCCAATATATAACTATTATATACTATTAAATATATAACAATTATACAACAACTTTTTTTTTAAATTATATATATATATATATATATATATATATATATATATATATATATATATATTGTGTTATAAAGTATGGTATAATTACGTGCTGTTGTTCAACAAAGTCTATTTACTTTGTAAGAAATGTTTTTTAACTTTACTTTTGAAGATGTTATAGGATTTAATATTTTTATATTTGGATTCTAGGTCATTCCAAACATCAACTCCTTTATTAGAAAGAGTATGTTTTGCATAATTTGTTCTTTTATAAGATTTATGAATATGAGATGCCTTTCTTGTATTGTGATGATGAATTTCATTATTACATACAAAATAATTTGTAAATATTTCTGGTAAATTTTGTAAGTGATAATATCGAAACATGAATAAACTGGTTAAATAGTCATTCATTTTGTAAATGTTTAATATTTCTAAATCCTTAAATATTGGTTCAGCATGTTCAAAATAAGTATTAAATGTCATTAATCTAATGATTTATTTTTGGATATTTACTAATTTTTGAGTTCTTTTTTTATATGTATTACCCCACAATAGATTGCCATAAATTAGATATGGATAGACTAATGCATAATAAATTAGTTTTAGAGTATTCAGATTTGTAAAATGCCGTATTCTGGTTATCACCGCTGTAGATTTAATAATTTTTTTGGATATTAAATCAAGGTGGTCATTCCATGTTAAACATTCGTCGATAACAATACCCAGAAATGTTGTCTTTTTAACTTGCTCAATAGTTTCATTGTTCAAGGAAATTGTTATGTCTCGTTTCTGTTTTTTCTTTGATGACCTAAATAAAATAAACTTTGTTTTTACAGTATTTATAGATAGTTTATTAATATTTAACCAATCAGCTATTTTATTGATTTCTATTTGAATTATTTTATTTAATGTTTTAAGGCAAGTGTGACTAGAAAATATATTTGTGTCATCAGCAAATAATATAACCGAAATTATTGTACTGCAATTTTCAATATCGTTTATGTATAAAAGAAACAGAAGTGGTCCAAGTATTGATCCCTGAGGAACACCGCTTGTAATTGTCATTTCTTTCGATTTTACTTGATTGTATTTTACAATTTGCTTTCTATTTTCCAAATAACTTTCAAACTATTTTTTGGATATGCCTCTTATGCCATAATATTCTAACTTTTTAATCAGAATCCCATGATTAATTGTATCGAATGCTTTTGATAAGTCAAGGAAAATACCAATAGTGTATTCTCCTTTAATTATCTATTGCTTTGGTAATTTTGTCAACAAGTTCAATGATTGCAAGTTCTGTTGATCTATTTTTTCTGAATCCGTATTGATGTTTTGATAAGATTTTGTTTTTTTCAATGAATTTAATTAGTCTTTTGTACATTAGCTTTTCTAATAATTTCGAGAAACAAGTGAGAACTGATATTGGTCGATAGTTTACAAATTTATTGTTTTCATTTGCCTTGTGAATGGGTGTTACTAAGGCTATCTTTATCTTGTAGGGATAATTCCAATTAAAAATGTCAAATTGAATATATGTGTAAGTGGTTTAGAAATTTCTTTTGCAGATAGTTTTACTATTCTAGTGCTAATTCCATCGTATCCGGGACTTTTATTAGAATTCATGTTAATTAATTCGGTTTCTAGTTCGTTTTCGGTAATTGGGTCAAGGAACTCATTGAATCTGTTAGCTATTTCCAATGGATCATTTATTATATCTGTGGAGTTCATTCCAACAAACGTTTTGAGTATTTCCTTATTATTCTTGTGTTTATTAAGAATTCCATTTAGGGTTTTCCATATCATCTTTGTATCGTGTTTGTATTTTATTAGTTGCTCCTCATAATACATTTTCTTTGATACTTTTAGTATATGATTTAATTTGTTTTTATATCTTTTGTATTTGTTTTCATTTGTTTCACTTGGATTTATTAAGTATGCCTTATAAAGTTTATTTTTCTTTTTTATTGATTTTAATGTGCAATTTGTTATCCACGGACTCTTTTCTTTATTAACTTTCTTTTTAACAAGTTTTGTAGGGAAATTTGTTTCAAAAGCTTTTGTAAAGGATTTGGAAAATTCATCAAAGGCATCTTCAGGGTTGGTATTATTGGCAAATACATTTTCCCATGATATATTTTTTATTGTATTTGAAAACGATTTAATGTTTACATTGTTAGTTATTCTTTTAAAATTTGAGTTATCGATAGTTTGTTTGTTATTGCCCTTATCAGTATTCATATTACAAATATGAACTATTGGCAAATGATCTGAGATGTTACTAAATATAATTCCGTTAAGGCTAGAATCGATTTTTTTTTGTGTTATTTGTAAAAATATTGTCAATTAGTGTTGCAGTATGAGCAGTGATTCTTGTTGGTTTTGTTATAAGTGGAAAGTAAGCAGATGTAAAAAGTTGTTCGACAAATCGATTTGCATAATCACAAGACTCTGATTTAAGTAGATCAATATTAAAATCCCCCATAAGATAGCAAATTTTGTTTTCTTTATCAATTTTGTCTAGTATTTTATTCATTGCATTTTCAAATATTTCAATTTTATTATTTGGTGGTCTGTAAATTACCCCTACAATTATATTTTTACCAATAGATGTATTTATTTCAATAAATGTGGTTTCAATTATGTCTTCTATATTAGTATTTAAATCGTTACGAATTTTATATTGCAGCTGTTTCGAGACATATATACCTACTCCTCCACCTTTTTTGTTTGCTCTATTTGAGCCAATATAAGCATGCTCTTGTAGTTTAAAGTTGTTGTTGTTTATATTGTTCAGCCATGTTTCTGTTAAACCTATTATTTGAAATGATTCATTTAACGAATTAAGTAAGTCCTTTAAGTTATCAAATTTATTTGAGATACTTCTTATATTTAAGTGTAGTAGTTAGACAGAGTAAAATAGTCTGATGTTAACCAGAGTAAAATAGTCTGATGTTAGACAGAGTAAAATAGTCTGATGTTGGACAGAGTAAAATAGTCTGGTGTTAACCAGAGTAAAATCGTCTCATGTTAGACAGAGTAATATCGTCTGATGTTAGACAGAGTAAAATAGTCTGATGTTAGACGGAGTAAAATAGTCTGGTGTTAGACAGAGTAAAATAGTCTGGTGTTAGACAGAGTAAAATCGTCTGGGGTTAGCCAGAGTAAAATCGTCTGATGTTAGACAGAGTAAAATAGTCTGATGTTAACCAGAGTAAAATAGTCTGATGTTAGACAGAGCAAAATAGTCTGATGTTCGACGGAGTAAAATAGTCTGGTGTTAACCAGAGTAAAATCGTCTGGTGTTAGACAGAGTAATATCGTCTGATGTTATACAGAGTAAAATAGTCTGATGTGAGACAGAGTAAAATAGTCTGATGTTAGACAGTAAAATAGTCTGGTGTTAACCAGAGTAAAATAGTCTGATGTTAGACAGAGTAAAATAGTCTGATGTTAACCAGAGTAAAATAGTCTGATGTTAGACAGAGTAAAATAGTCTGATGTTGGACAGAGTAAAATAGTCTGGTGTTAACCAGAGTAAAATCGTCTGGTGTTAGACAGAATAATATCGTCTAATATTAGACAGAGTAAAATAGTCTGGGGTTAGACAGAGTAAAATAGTCTGGGGTTAGACAGAGTAAAATCGTCTGGGGTTGGCCAGAGTAAAATCGTCTGATGTTAGACAGAGTAAAATAGTCTGATGTTAACCAGAGTAAAATAGTCTGATGTTAGACAGAGTAAAATAGTCCGATGTTCGACAGAGTAAAAGAGTCTGGTGTTAACCAGAGTAAAATCGTCTGGTGTTAGACAGAGTAGTATCGTCTGATGTTAGACAGAGTAAAATAGTCTGGAGTGGTGTTAAACAGACTAAAATAGTCTGATGTTAGACAGAGTAAAATAGTCTGGTGTTAGACAGAGTAAAATCGTCTGGGGTTAGCCGGAGTAAAATCGTCTGGTGTTAGACAGAGTAAAATCGTCTGGGGTTAGACAGAGTAAAATCGTCTTGGGTTAGCCAGAGTAAAATCGTCTGGTGTTAGACAGAGTAAAATAGTCTGGGGTTAGACAGAGTAAAATAGTCTGGTGTTAGACAGAGTAAAATAGTCTGATGTTCGACAGAGTAAAATAGTCTGGTGTTAACCAGAGTAAAATCATCTCGTGTTAGACAGAGTAATATCGTCTGATGTTAGACAGAGTAAAATAGTCTGATGTCAGACAGAGTAAAATAGTCTGATGTTAGACAGTAAAATACTCTGGTGTTAACCAGAGTAAAATAGTCTGATGTTAAACAGAGTAAAATAGTCTGATGTTAACCAGAGTAAAATCGTCTGGTGTTAGACAGAGTAGTATCGTCTGATGTTAGACAGAGTAAAATAGTCTGATGTTAACCAGAGTAAAATCGTCTGGTGTTAGACAGAGTAGTATCGTCTGATGTTAGACAGAGTAAAATAGTCTGAAGTGGTGTTAAACAGACTAAAATAGTCTGGTGTTAGACAGAGTAAAATAGTCTGGTGTTAGACAGAGTAAAATCGTCTGGGGTTAGCCGGAGTAAAATCGTCTGGTGTTAGACAGAGTAAAATCGTCTGGGGTTAGACAGAGTAAAATCGTCTGGGGTTAGCCAGAGTAAAATCGTCTGGTGTTAGACAAAGTAAAATAGTCTGGGGTTAGACAGAGTAAAATAGTCTGGTGTTAGACAGAGTAAAATAGTCTGATGTCCGACAGAGTAAAATAGTCTGGTGTTAACCAGAGTAAAATCGTCTAGTGTTAGACAGAGTAATATCGTCTGATGTTAGACAGAGTAAAATAGTCTGATGTCAGACAGAGTAAAATAGTCTGATGTTAGACAGTAAAATAGTCTGGTGTTAACCAGAGTAAAATAGTCTGATGTTAGACAGAGTAAAATAGTCTGATGTTAACCAGAGTAAAATAGTCTGATGTTAAACAGAGTAAAATAGTCTGATGTTAACCAGAGTAAAATCGTCTGGTGTTAGACAGAGTAGTATCGTCTGATGTTAGACAGAGTAAAATAGTCTGATGTTAACCAGAGTAAAATCGTCTGGTGTTAGACAGAGTAGTATCGTCTGATGTTAGACAGAGTAAAATAGTCTGAAGTGGTGTTAAACAGACTAAAATAGTCTGGTGTTAGACAGAGTAAAATAGTCTGGTGTTAGACAGAGTAAAATCGTCTGGGGTTAGCCGGAGTAAAATCGTCTGGTGTTAGACAGAGTAAAATCGTCTGGGGTTAGACAGAGTAAAATCGTCTGGGGTTAGCCAGAGTAAAATCGTCTGGTGTTAGACAAAGTAAAATAGTCTGGGGTTAGACAGAGTAAAATAGTCTGGTGTTAGACAGAGTAAAATAGTCTGATGTCCGACAGAGTAAAATAGTCTGGTGTTAACCAGAGTAAAATCGTCCGGTGTTAGACAGAGTAATATCGTCTGATGTTAGACAGAGTAAAATAGTCTGGTGTTAGACAGAGTAAAATCGTCTGAGGTTAGCCAGAGTAAAATCGTCTGGTGTTAGACAGAGTAAAATAGTCTGGGGTTAGACAGAGTAAAATAGTCTGATGTTAGACAGTAAAATAGTCTGGTGTTAACCAGAGTAAAATAGTCCGATGTTAGACAGAGTAAAATAGTCTGATGTTAACCAGAGTAAAATAGTCTGATGTTAGACAGAGTAAAATAGTCTGATGTTGGACAGAGTAAAATAGTCTGGTGTTAACCAGAGTAAAATCGTCTGGTGTTAGACAGAATAATATCGTCTAATATTAGACAGAGTAAAATAGTCTGGGGTTAGACAGAGTAAAATAGTCTGGGGTTAGACAGAGTAAAATCGTCTGGGGTTGGCCAGAGTAAAATCGTCTGATGTTAGACAGAGTAAAATAGTCTGATGTTAACCAGAGTAAAATAGTCTGATGTTAGACAGAGTAAAATAGTCCGATGTTCGACAGAGTAAAAGAGTCTGGTGTTAACCAGAGTAAAATCGTCTGGTGTTAGACAGAGTAGTATCGTCTGATGTTAGACAGAGTAAAATAGTCTGGAGTGGTGTTAAACAGACTAAAATAGTCTGATGTTAGACAGAGTAAAATAGTCTGGTGTTAGACAGAGTAAAATCGTCTGGGGTTAGCCGGAGTAAAATCGTCTGGTGTTAGACAGAGTAAAATCGTCTGGGGTTAGACAGAGTAAAATCGTCTTGGGTTAGCCAGAGTAAAATCGTCTGGTGTTAGACAGAGTAAAATAGTCTGGGGTTAGGCAGAGTAAAATAGTCTGGTGTTAGACAGAGTAAAATAGTCTGATGTTCGACAGAGTAAAATAGTCTGGTGTTAACCAGAGTAAAATCATCTCGTGTTAGACAGAGTAATATCGTCTGATGTTAGACAGAGTAAAATAGTCTGATGTCAGACAGAGTAAAATAGTCTGATGTTAGACAGTAAAATACTCTGGTGTTAACCAGAGTAAAATAGTCTGATGTTAAACAGAGTAAAATAGTCTGATGTTAACCAGAGTAAAATCGTCTGGTGTTAGACAGAGTAGTATCGTCTGATGTTAGACAGAGTAAAATAGTCTGATGTTAACCAGAGTAAAATCGTCTGGTGTTAGACAGAGTAGTATCGTCTGATGTTAGACAGAGTAAAATAGTCTGAAGTGGTGTTAAACAGACTAAAATAGTCTGGTGTTAGACAGAGTAAAATAGTCTGGTGTTAGACAGAGTAAAATCGTCTGGGGTTAGCCGGAGTAAAATCGTCTGGTGTTAGACAGAGTAAAATCGTCTGGGGTTAGACAGAGTAAAATCGTCTGGGGTTAGCCAGAGTAAAATCGTCTGGTGTTAGACAAAGTAAAATAGTCTGGGGTTAGACAGAGTAAAATAGTCTGGTGTTAGACAGAGTAAAATAGTCTGATGTCCGACAGAGTAAAATAGTCTGGTGTTAACCAGAGTAAAATCGTCTAGTGTTAGACAGAGTAATATCGTCTGATGTTAGACAGAGTAAAATAGTCTGATGTCAGACAGAGTAAAATAGTCTGATGTTAGACAGTAAAATAGTCTGGTGTTAACCAGAGTAAAATAGTCTGATGTTAGACAGAGTAAAATAGTCTGATGTTAACCAGAGTAAAATAGTCTGATGTTAGACAGAGTAAAATAGTCTGATGTTGGACAGAGTAAAATAGTCTGGTGTTAACCAGAGTAAAATAGTCTGATGTTAGACAGAGTAAAATAGTCTGATGTTGGACAGAGTAAAATAGTCTGGTGTTAACCAGAGTAAAATCGTCCGGTGTTAGACAGAGTAATATCGTCTGATGTTAGACAGAGTAAAATAGTCTGGTGTTAGACAGAGTAAAATCGTCTGAGGTTAGCCAGAGTAAAATCGTCTGGTGTTAGACAGAGTAAAATAGTCTGGGGTTAGACAGAGTAAAATAGTCTGATGTTAGACAGTAAAACTAGTCTGGTGTTAACCAGAGTAATATAGTCTGAAGTTAACCAGAGTAAAATCGTCTGGTGTTAGACAGAGTAATATCGTCTGATGTTAGACAGAGTAAAATAGTCTGGTGTTAGACAGAGTAAAATAGTCTAGTGTTAGACAGAGTAAAATAGTCTGGTGTTAGACAGAGTAAAATAGTCTGCCTGGTGTTAGACAGAGTAAAATAGTCTGGTGTTAACCAGAGTAAAATAGTCTGGTGTTAGACAGAGTAAAATAGTCTGATGTTAGACAGAGTAAAATAGTCTGGTGTTAGGCAGAGAAAAATAGTCTGCTGTTAGCCAGAGTAAAATAGTTTGGTGTTAGACAGAGTAAAATTGTCTGGTGTTATAACCAGAGTAAAATAGTCTGAGTAACTTACAACAACTTATAACTTTATTAATTTATAGGCGATGTTACAAGAAAAAAATATAATACTCCCCTGCAGTTAGCGTTTTGCTATTCGAGGCAAGGGAGCAAGGAAAGTACAATAAAACAAGTATATAGAAATAAAAATAATTAATATTAGTATTCCAACTGCATGTAATTCCAGTGCTTCCACTTTGCCAAACTGAAATTTCCTTTTTTTTAGTAAAAAAATCCTCGTTTTGACCAAACATTCCTTCCAAAATTATAAAAATTTCCTTCAAATTTTCTTCAACGAATTAAGGTGGCTCCACACAGTTTCTTGAAAAATGGGAAATACAAGCTTGAGAGTCCAAAACACGTGCATAAACAATCCCAAAAAAGAATAAAACTAAATGTTATGCATAATTAAACAGTCTGACAATCAAAAACTGTTACCAAATAAATAGCAACAGTTGTTGCTATGGCAACAATGACGTTTCAAAATGGCTGCCAATTACCCTTCAAACTAATTTAATTCGAAAAAAACTTTGGTGACCCCCAATTTTTTTTTCATTAAAACTTTTCTTGAAGTATGAGTAATCAATAGGCCGATTTTAAAAATATTCTGTAGAAGGAATAATTTTTTTATCGGAAAAATCATGTTTGCTAATTTTTAAAAAATTTCGTTCTACAGAATTTTTTTAAAATCAGCCTATTGATTACTCATACTTCCATGAAAGTTTTAATGAAAAAAAAATTGGGGGTCACCAAAGTTTTTTTCGAATTAAATTAGTTTGAAGTGTAATTGGCAGCCATTTTGAAACGTCATTGTTGCCATAGAAACAACTGTTGCGATTTATTTGGTAACAGTTTTTGATTGTCAGACTGTTTAACTATTCATAACATTTAGTCTTATGCTTTTTCAGAATTGTTTAATTACGTGTTTTGGACTCTCAAACTTGTATTTTCCATTTTTCAAGAAACTGTATGGAGCCACCTTAAGCATAAATAAGCACAAATAATGTATTGGAACAACGCCGTTCACACGAGTCCGGAGCGAGTTGAAAACGGCGCTGAAAAGTCACAAAACGCAGTTGCGTTCACACGGCACCGGATCGAAATTGTGTGAAAACGGCGCTCTAATCGGAGCGTTTTGAAAACGATTTCTAGACGGAGCTAAATGAAAACGGAAGCCTTGGTGGTGTCGTGGGATCACAAGATCCGGCACTTTTTAGGAGTCGGACTGGCCCTATGTGCCATTGTGTCAATGGCACATGCCCCCCCTTAGGATGCCGTTACTGCGCCCCTTTCCCGTTGTATAATATTATATTTGATATGTAGTACAATTCCTATTTAAAAAACCGATTTGGGATTTATAGTCGTTTTACGTTTTAATCAGTATGGTACAGCTAATAGTATATTACGATTAAATAATATTTTAGTACGGTTCACGCAGCTGACAGCCTGACATAAAGTAGTCACCTAATTAATGGTGCACACAATGTGAGTTGATTTTTCCATGTATGACGACATGTCCTCATGATGTATGCCTTGCATGTTATCGTGTATTCCTATATAAAATGAGTATATTTGAATATTTTGTTTGGTATCTTATATCCTTCAAAACTCTTTCAAACCCCCCTCAAAATGCAGGAAATGCTATTTCGGAGACTCTAAAATTCAAAATTTTCCGGGGAAGCATACCCCCGGACCCCCTCAGAAGTACAATCATTGACATAATTCTTGAAACAAAGCTAACATGAAATGGCTTCATGTTCCCCCTTCCCCCCACTTCAATGTTGTGATGATTCAATTAACATTGCATGATTCACTCAATTAAGTCGTTTCAACTAATTTTGTCAATGATTGTAGGTCGCGCCTTCGGTGCTCCTTGCCCCACACGTGGTATTGCCTGTTTTGCCCCCTTATTAAATATTCTGAAAGAAACCCTGACGACGCATCTCTCCCAAATGGCACCGCCCCTAATACGAAGCTAGTCCGACTCGGCACTTTTTCGCTCCGCTTTAGTACCCAGTTCCTAAATTTTCGGCTCCTAACCAAACGGCTGGCGTATTTTTCAGCGATGGAATAAAACTTTATTTGTCTTCTCGACTTCGGAAAGCTTCTGCTAAGAACTTGTGCTGCTGTTTGAACAATTATAACATTATTACAACAATGACTAGGCAGTGTAAATAGGAGAAGGTGAAGTCAATAAGTGCGTTCCTAACGGAAAGACTAAAATTGTAAACCTAGAATGTATACACCTTGGGGGATAATATTCTTTGAATTGCTCCTCGTTTCCATTTACTTTTGACGAGATATGGCTATTTAAACAGTGCACAGCACTGAAATACTGGATGTACACCAGAAGGTTCCGGTGTCGTGTGAACGCCTTCAAAGCGTCGTTAAATTATGACGGATTCGTGTGAACGTAACCACATTTTACCGTTTATCTTCTACACCGTTTATCTTCTGCAATTTCATGCCCGTTGCCCACAGAGCCTGTTTGCAAGCTAACAGCTTCATTGGAATTATCACAAATAACCCAATTTAACCAAACCTTTACATGTTTGCCAGTATATATATGTACGTACTAATCTGAACAATTTTCATGGTACTGTGTGTTTGTATAGTGTATATTACAATTTACAAACATGAAATAAGAATACAGAGAATAATATATGGATGTGCGGAAATACGAGTGTTGAACATATCCTGTTCAACACGAGAAATATATTTCATTTGTCTAAGGATCTAAGCATCCATGAATTATTCTGTTTATTTCATAAACACTAACACAAAAAATCTAAATTGAGGATCAATTTTACTGCAAAGCAGATAAACAAGCAATATCGTTGAACTGATATCTTCACACATAAGGCGTAACGTATTTTTACACGTGTAAAAATACGATTTTTCATATAATGTTTATGAAATAAAAGTAAAATTTATAATATGAACAGTGAACACTTTAAACAAGTAAGACAACGTTTGGTAACGTTTAATTAGCTCTATTCTCTATTCTCCTCGTTTTCTTGGAGACAATTTATAATTAATTTACTCAATTTTTGAATTTCTTCGAAATTTCCTTCAAATTTCCTGCAGAATCGTTTTTCCTGCAAATTTCCTGCATTTCATCAAAATTTCCCGCAAAAAGGAAATTTCCTGCCAAGTGGAAGCACTTTGTAAATCTGATTGCATGCAGTTTGCATTTGTGAAGGAAGTGAATCAAACGAAGATATTAAAGAGTGATAATAATAACTTACATATATTTTTGTTATATAATTATGTAAGGGAAACCATCTTCATAATATGTGGCAAATCCACACAATCATTTGCATTAATTAGAATGTTTATAAGGATAAGATGTAATTTCTTCTTAAATAAATGCTTTTTTAATGTGCGTATAGATTGCGGAATGCAATTCCATACACGAGTCCCAATTCTAAAGAACGAATTTCGTTGTATTTTAAGATTTGAATATTTTAAGTAGAAATTCTTTGAAGTAACAGCTCGCGTACTATAATTATGTATGTCAGATGTTTTCGTGAATAAATTCAATATATTATCTGGTACCAACTTGTTAGACACGTCGGACATAGCACTTGCTAAATGTTCAAAGTATAAACTTTTAATAGGTAAGATTTTTTATTCCAAAAAGAGAGGAATTGCGTGGTCCGATTATACTTCGCAAAATGTATTATGCGTAAGGCTCGTTTTTGAAGAATAAGAATTTTATTTAAATTTGTGTCATTTGCTTGACCCCACACACAAACACCAAAATTAAGATATGGTCTTATTAGGGATTGATATAGTTGTTCCAGGGTGTGCCTTGGTATGAAGTGTCTAACCTTGGATAAAATACCTATGGTTCTACTGATTTTGAGACAAATATATGGTGTTTCCAAGATAGATTAGAGTCAACTATTATTCCTAAATATTTAATATAGCTTTTACGTTCGATTAATATATAAGTGTTTGTGGTATAATCAAACATCTTTATAACTGGGTTGTAGTGCACTAGCTTTTGATAAGGATGAAAAAGTACAAAATTTGATTTTTTTATATTCAGAGTTAATTTATTAGCTAAAAGCCAGTTTGAAACATTTACAAACTCATTGTTAACAGTTTGTTCTAATGTGTGCAGATTTTTATGTGAAAAAAGTAAGTTAGTATCGTCAGCAAATAAATAAAACTGAAATTTATTTGATGATTTATGGATATCATTTATATATATTAGAAAAAGTAATGGTCCTTACCTTGTGGTACTCCACATAAAGTTGTTTCTACATCAGAAACATGACCATTAATTTCAATTGTTTGTTTACGATTTTTTAAATATGAAGCAAACCAACTATTTATGATACCTCTGATACTATAATGATCTAACTTGGCAATATTTCATGATGTACTGTATCAAATGCTTTTCTTAAATCAAGAAAAATGCCACAACTATAGCACTTTGGATCCATACTATTTTGTGTTGTGCTGACTATATCTAATAGAGCATGTTGAGTTGAATGATTTTTTCGAAAACCATATTGTGATTTATACAATATATCATGTTTGTCTAAAAAACTAGACAGTCTTTTGTTGATTAATTTTTCAAATACCCGATTGTAAACAGATAATAAAGATATTGGGCGATAATTTCCTGCCTCCATTTCATCAAATTGTGCACAGGCACAATTTTAGCATGTTTTAATTTTGAAGAGTAAAATAGTCTGGTGTTAACCAGAGTAAAATAGTCTGTTGTTAGACAAAGTGAAATAGACTGATGTTAACCAGAGTAAAATAGTCTGATGTTAGACAGAGTAAAAGAGTATGATGTTAGACAGAGTAAAATAGTCTGGTGTTAACCAGAGTAAAGTAGGCTGATGTCAGACAGAGTAAAATAGTCTAGATGTTAGTCAGAGTAAAATAGTCTGGTGTTAACCAGAGTAAAATAGTCTGGTGTTAGACAGAGTAAAATCGTCTGGCGTTAGACAGAGTAAAATACTAAAGTACGTACTTAGTGCTGAAATTATTAATTATTATGATAGCAGACAAACCTTCACAGATTATTCCTTTGAAATTGACGGGACATTTGCATGAAAAGCACTCTCCATTCTTATGACAGGTTCCTCCATTTTTACAAGGAGATGGAAAACAAGGATGCTTATCTAAAAAAAATAAACGCAATTGATGTAACCAGGTTTATTTTAAATATATGCATTTTTAACTTATATATAAAACTAAAGAATGATCACAGGGACTAAATCCATTTCAAAACAAGAGGACACTCAGGGACTGCATATACTCCACCAGCGGGTTATTAGAGATGTTTGAAAAGAAAAGAAGCAATCCCGCTGTTAACCAGGCAAGCTCACGAGACTGACACATGCGTGTATGAATAAATAAAATGCTTGATTGCACTCATACCAAAATTATGCAAAAATGTTTGCAAAAATAATGATAATTTAGCGCAATCAAGCATTTCTTCTACACGAAGAAGCTTTGAAACAGAGTTTTATGAAATATTTAGCCTGGCAATTTCTTTTAACCAACCTTTCTACAAACTTTCATGAACATTGGTGCAATACTTTTTTAGATATCCTGGCGACAGACAGACAGACAGACAGACAGACAGACAGACAGACAGACAGACAGACAGACAGACAGACAGACAGACAGACAGACAGA
>OZ035997.1:29546566-29909066 GCA_964035015.1 Corallium rubrum
CAGGACAGGACAGGACAGGACAGGACAGGACAGGACAGACAGACAGACAGACAGACAGACAGACAGACAGACAGACAGACAGACAGACAGACAGACAGACAGACAGACAGACAGACAGACAGACAGACAGACTTGTAGCCCTCTAAAATACAATTCTGTTCTAAACCACTAAAAAGTTTTTTGCTTCACAAACACTTTAATTAAAAGTAAAATTCACTCCCTTTTTCTTAATATCCATATACTTAAAAGTACAACCTGAAAATGTTAACTCCAGTAATATAGTACTGAAAGAAATTAATTTTCCCAGGAAATCCTTAATTGCATGTACATGTACTCGATATTATATGATTATGTATAATAATTAACATCATAGCTTATTTGCATGTACAGTACAGGGTATATCATTCCGGAATTGGTTCTAATGTTTTCAATTGGCCATCACAGAAAAAAGTTGAAGACTGGTAAAGAGCATTTTGCGCTAGGGTATAACTTGAGATGGTTTGGAGAGAGAGTTTCATTGTGCTTACGCTACCAAAATCTGTCCCTCCAAACGATCCCGAGTACCCTAGCGTTCCTAACCCGTCACAAGTCTTCTACTCTTTTGGGGAATGGCCAATTAATTGTTACCTTGCGCATTGAATACGTGAGTGCGAGGGTAGACAGCACGGGCGAGATGTTGTGACATTGCTAAAGTGGTTGGGCAAACCGTTGAAGCAACAACGAGCAGTAAGGTCAAACCTCTAAACATTTTGATCTAGAAAAAATATACAAATTTTAGGTGAGGAATCATGAAATGGTACATCACATAATTGAGCCAAGTACATATATAAAGTTGTATATAAATTTTTGTTTCGGAAGCATTCACTAAATTTGAACAAGCAGGGTACATGATGGCGTCTTGCGCTCTTTTTAATAATAATAATAATGATAATAATAATAATAATAATAATAATAATGCTGCTGATAATAATAATAATAATAATAATAATAATAATAATAATAATAATAATAATAATAATAATAATGGGCATGGGGTAGGACCAGGACCAGCATGGGCTGCAGCCTACTACGGGAACTTGGACGCTCCCGCCCTCCAGAGTCTGGGGTAGTACTTTTGGCAAGTAGTAGCAACCCCAAAGCCACCCTTGTCAGGGTTATGACATCTGGTAGATTGAACCAGATAACTCAGTTCAACTCGTAATCTCACGGTGGAGTCACGTGCCAATGAGGTGAATGGCTGACACGTCAGGCAGTCGTACACGTACAGCCGCAGGTGTGGCATCCCTGCGAGGTAACAGTGCCTTATCCAAAGTGCCGGGCAACCTCGGATGGACTTGTATAACCCGTGCGATGCTCGTGGGAACAATATGGAAAATACTGATCATGATTATCGGAACCATAAAATACAACAACGAGGTACTTCAGGTCACAATACAGAAGCAGTTACGGCTGAGGACATAGAAGAAGTACCAGTGAGTATCAACGTACAGAATCAAAATATCGAGTCTGTTTGGACATTTCACGAGAAGGTGAAATTAGTGAAGATAGATACTGAGGAGCGAGAACATGGGAGAGGCTTCATGGCACGAATGAGAGATAGATGGAGGCAGGAATCCAGTGCAAAAGTGGAAATGTTAGACTGTGATTATAAATGTTAGAGAATAAATAGACCGAAATAATAGTTAATTTAACTCAGCGGAAATGTTGCGTAAGGCACATCATGATTGACAGTCGAAACCAGAGCACATGGTTTCTAACTCAATTAATAGGTCTAGTGTTTCAGAAGTCAGATCAGTGTCGAGATCAACACACGTGTAAATATTAGAAGTGTAAGAACGACGTGTAAATATTTGGGTTAAACTCGGAAAATAAAGTATAAGTTGGAGTCTACTTTGTCTTTGGTTTACGTTGGTAATCCTGGTATAAAGAACCTGAACGAACAAGAGTAACAGAAACAACAACACAGAACTTGCGCGACGACGCCAATCGTTTCAAAAAAGAGGGCACGGTGATGGCTGAGATTGAAAGATGGGAGAGGTCACGAAATGACGGAAGGAACGAGAATAGTGAAGAAAGACATGAACCAACTGAGAACACAGAGAACCCGTTAACTTGGACAACAGAGGTGAAAGTGAGGCTGGTAGAGATTGACACGGAGGAGAGGCAGAATGGAAAGTGTTTTAACTTTTATGCGCAGGGTTAAGAATAGGTGGAACGCTGAATTCAACGAATACCGTAATGCAAGTGAGCAGAAACTACGGGACAATGCAGCTAGATTCAAACGGGAAAAAGCTAGAGATTGCTAATCTAGTACTTGTCAGAAAGAGACAAGAAAGTGAGATTGATATCAGGAGAATACAATCAGAAGAAGAGGAAGTAGCTGCAGACAATGGAGGGGTAGAAATTGAAGGAGTACTGGGAACTGTAGACCAGCTGCTGATTGGCAAGTGTATAACGGATGAGGTGAGAGAACATCGTCGTAATCTTCCAGTAGCTTTCTATGATTATACGATGGCATATGACAAAGTACACCATGACTGGATGCTGAGAGTATACCGGTGGATGAGGATCCCTGAAGATGTCATAAAGGTGATAGAGAGGCTAATGCAGAATTGGAAGACGAGACTGGAGGTGAATATAGATGGAAGGAAGATGACGAGAAGATGGATACAAATATCGTGTGGATTTCTACAAGGTGATAGCTACTCGCCAGTAGGGTTCTGTCTATCAGGTGTGCCAATTGGTATGCGTCTCAGTGAGACAAGAGGATATAGAATGTGACCGCCTGAACATCGTACAGTAAAGCGAACGCACAGTTTATTTATTGACGATCTGAAAATGTACCAGGAAAGCCACAAACTATTGAGTGCCGCGAATGAGATGATCGTTAAAGCTAGCGACGATACAGGTGCATGTTACGGAGTCAAGAAATGTACAGAGATTGTATTCGACCACGGTAAGATGGTGAAAGGTGATGGCATGGAAGTACTGCAAGAAGGGATGAAAACGCTCAACCCGAAAAAAAAAACGAGTACTACAAATTCCTAGGCATAGAGCAGGCGGGGAAAAACAAGAAAGAGAAAGTTTTGGAAAGAGTTGTCCTAGGCATAGGGCAGGCGGGAAAAAACAAGAAAGAGAAAGTTTTGGAAAGAGTTGTACCGGAGATGGAGAAACGAGTGAAAATGTTAACTGAACTAGAACTGTATGACAGGAACATGATAAGAGCAATTAACTGCAGAATGATACCAGTAGCGGGGTACCCCATGAATGTTTGTAAATTCTCCAAAGCAGATTTAAGGGAACTACAGTAGATATGACCTTGAAGAAGGAACTAATGAAGAACATGCTTGGTAGGCAATCCAGCGACGAGCGGCTATACATGAAAAGGCAGGTGGGAGGACGAGGATTAAAGAGCCTGAGAGAAGTATATCAGGAAACAAAAGTCAGAATTGCGACTTACATGTCAATGTCAGAAAGTAGATGGATTGCAGTAGTATGGAAGAGAGAGTACGATGGTGAGTATTGCTCAGTGAAACGTGAAGCAGAACAGACGTTAGCGGAATGTGGATTAAAGGTAACCTTTAATGAAAAAGGAGTTACGATGAACGGAGAGAGTATGATTGGCCCCTGGAAAACTTGTTGGAGGAAGCTGAAGGAAGGACTGAAGAAAGGAATGGAAAACAACAAAAAGGCCGAATATATGAAGAAGGAAATGCAAAGCAAGGTCTATAAGGACCAGGAATTGGAATGTAGTGAATGGCTTAAATGTAATCTCGGCCCTAAGAAGGCTGCAGCGATAGTAAATACGCAAGATGATCGAGACAAGAAAATGGAAGGGGATGTGAGGACTAAACATTGAATCGGTACTGTGTAGGTTATGTGGACAGTACGATGAGACTGTCCAACATCTCTTGGCAGGATGCACAGTATTAGCAGGGACAGAGTATGTGAGGAGACATAACAATGCAATGATGGTGCTAGCGGTGCAATGGGGTAAACAACATGGAATTATAGAGGAAGGAACACTGTGGTACAAAAAGCGTTGGGTGATAGGGCATGTTGTAGAGAATGACAAGTTTAAGATGGTGTGGGATTTTGAATATAAACTGAGGAAATATAATAAATCTAGGAGACCAGACCTCACACTGCATGGAGGACAGGGATGGGAAACATATTTGGCTGGTGGACATGGCATGTCCTCAGGAACAAAACATCGAAGCAAAACATCGGGAAAAGTTGAACAAGTATCAGCAGTTAGCGTTTGAAACGAGAGAGAAGCGACTGGGATTCCATGTAGAGATAATACCACTGGTAATAGGATGTCTTGGAGGTGGTATCAAGAAACTTCAGCAACAAATCGAGAAGCTGATACCACATGAGAAGGATGCCAGATGGGTCGTGAGAACCATGCAGAAGACAGTGCTCATGGAAAGTGAGACACTACTGCGCAAAGTGCTGAGCAAAGTAGTTCAAGAAGATTGATATTTTTGAAGAAACTGTAGTGTTGAATCATGTAATCCTAACAAATTTTGGTAGTGAGACCTTCACTGGCGTTGTGTGAGGACTAATTTGGAAAATAATACTTTGTGTTCTACCACGGCGGCGACAACGCACTGTTGTTTGTTGTATGTTTCATAAATTTGCCAGGTTTTTTCGCTCATTTTTAAGCCTAATACTTTACGTTTGACCACAGCAGTTGAGTTTCACGTGAAGTGTCTAGTTTCAGTCAATAAGTTGTAAAATATGCCTGCGGTTTGATATATGTTTTGGGAGAATGAAGCGTGGAAGGATTATAAATGTAGGTCTGTGTTCTTTGGATAAAACTCTCGACGCGTTTCGACCTTCCAGTCTTCTTCAGGAGGGATTTTGAGTCGATGTTGAAATCAGTAATGTTAAGACGAAATTACAGATATTAGAAAGCGCGTGCAATACTGAAGTATAATAGACAAGTTAAAAATAAAAATAAAGTCTTACTGAATGTCTATGTAGTTTTGGTGTATGTAGTCCGTATCGTACTGGCACCCGTGGCCTAAAGCGTAAGTGGCGTAGTTGGCGTAAATTCGCATCAGTTGGTTTAAGTTAGTTAACAATATAAGTAAAACGTCGTAGGTCAGTAGGTGTCACGTATATAGTTATGATTGTGAGTAAAACGTCTAGATGTAAGCAAAACGTCGTAGATATCAGTTAGTATTCGTTTCAGTCAGTTTAAGTCAGTTAACCATTGTACTGAGTTAACCGTCGTAGACGTTGGTTAGCATTTGTATTAGTTTATGTCAAACACAACTGCCGTTGTGAAGGGAAACTTGGTTTAGCTCCAACTCTTTCCCCACAAGTCGGATTGACAATTTTATAAAATATGGTGGGTTAGTGAGACCTTCACTGGAGTTGTGTGAGGACTATAATTTGGAGCATTAATAACAATAATAATTTGGTGGATTAATAACACATGTAAATTGATCGAGAACACATTGATCGAGAATTTTCGTAAAAGTTTGATCGAGTACTGCACATTTTCAGCGTACGGTTGTCGAGATCGCGGACCAACCCACGTCTACTATAGTATAAAAGCATTGCGAGCGTGTTTATCATTAAAACACAAATTCACTTCGAACAACACAACCAAAGGCTTCAGGAGAAAAAAAAACTCGCCACTCCTGTATGAAAATCCGCCATGATGAAACATCAGCATTTGAGATGTGACGTCATGCCTGCAGTTTCGCAAAGCCTCTTGGGGCAATATCGCGACCAAAAAAACACAAATAACTACCGGACCTAACCTGAGTAGAGCCTGACACAAATCATTGATTCTTCTCCTCTGCCCCCTATTCATGTGACGCGCCATAGCCAATAAAAATCACTTCTGTTTTCTTGTGCACAAACATCAGTCTTCAAACACACGTTTATTCAGTTTTCAAGTAATCTTTCGAAGTGGCAATGCCGTAGTAAAATCTAGTAGTGTATAGTAATGAACCAGCAATTTGCAATTAGGGAAATTCTTTATACGATCGGGATTCGGAAACCACCAAGTATTTTAATATTTGATTACAACAATTCTAAATATATTCCCAGATATTTTAATTAAATGCACAACGGCAATTCCGATTTTCCGAATAGCCACAACATTTTAAATGTTTTCACCAAAAGTTTTGATGTTTCACCCCATTTCAACAACTGCTTTAGCTTGGCGACGAGATAATATTAATCTCACGCGTTTCAGTTCAGATTCAGACATTCAGTCAAGCAATGCCAAAGGCTGCAAAGCGGCCTTGATATGGTTTGTATTCAGGCTTTATACGTACAGTACTTACGTATAAGTTACAGTAGACTATAAATTACGGACACTGCGTTCGCTTTACCGATCAGAATGAACTTTCAAGCGCAATTGTTTCAGTCCCGTAGTCAGACAAGACAGCAGCAGTGTTTTGTTTTGACAGCTAGGCTGGCTTTCAATACACATTGCACAGTTTTTGCTCTTCCTTCACGCATGGTATTACGGGCAAAACGCGGAGATTCCTTCTTCAGCTTCTTTAATCGCTCTTGTCCATGAAAATGGCAAAAACGCTAACGGTAAATTTGAGAAAACACAAACTTTCTAGTCGGAGTCTGGGAGGCTTCTCGGCAATTCCACGAAGAACTTTCGATTTTCGAATCAGTTAATTACTTAGTTAACTAGAAGTTACTATCGCAAGTGAAGTGCTGCCTCAAATGGGACAAAAACCTTTAGCCTACTCCACAGGCAAATCTGTGCAGTCTGTGGCCAATGTGACATCCCCCTTGCCCACTCCACCCAAGATTGCCCACCGCACATAAGTTTGCCCACTCCACCCAAGATTGCCCACCACACATGAGTTTGCCCACTCCACCCAAGATTGCCCACTCCACCCAGGATTGCCCACTCCACCCGAGTTTGCCCACTGCACATGAGTTTGTCCACTCCACCCGAGGTTGCCCACTCTACTCAACTTTGCCCACTCCACCCAAAAAAGAGCCCAGCGGGTTGCCTGCGAGGCAGGCTGGAAAGTCTAAAAATTTAATATTAATTACTAAAGACAGAGTATTCACACATTACTACAAGTTACTATAACTTATCGCTTGACATGATATGGCAACGGTTTTGACAGGATATACACATAATTAATATACAAATATTGATTAATCATGCCTCTTGCTCTACTGTCAGTGCAATCCCAAGTGCTTAATATGTTTTGACAAATCTAGAGCTTTAATAAAATTATACAGCAATGTACCATTGAGCCCATCAGATTATTTTGCAGAATTTGTATAAGTAAAAATACACACACGCATGCAGATAGTAGCGTATGTCTGATCAGAATGTTGATCAGTACAAACACAAATGAAATGAATCCACACCAATATTGGCAAACATACCGTACACCTAAAAATAAAATAAAAGAAAATAACCGTGAAATCTCCCACCAAAAAACACAGTTGTCAGTTGGAGAAACTATTATATATCTTACCTCGACAAGATAAACTCTTCTCTCTGAAATTGTAAGACAGTTCACAAGTGTGTTCAGAGGTATTAATACTAGAGAAGAAGAACATTCACCAGCACGGCTTGACTCACGGCATTGTCAATTCAGAAGTTCCATCGCCGTCGTGGTGTTTACAAACTTCAAACGTACATGCAATTTTATCACAGCAAATCTTTCTGGCGAGTATATGATGTAAGTTGTAGGAAGAAACTTCCACGTCACAAAACGTCATAAAATGGTCAGCAAATAAGGGACGAATCATTATTTTTCTGGAGGGGGGGGGGGGGGGGGGATGGAAAATATTGAAAAAAATTGTTTGCAGATGCTGATAAGACCAAATAAATTGTTTGCAAAATAATCAGTAAAAAACAAAATGTTTGCAGAGCAATGATGAAAGCCCCATGATTTAATATTAGTTACCAACTTATCTCCGTTCATCAGTAGCGTAGCCGAGGGGGGAAGCGTGGGGGTGGGGGGTGTCGCCCCCCAAATGGCCACCAAGACCGTTGTCGTGAAAAGTTTAGATCCATTGAGAAACTTGTAGGGGGGTGTTACATTGTTTTAAGGCCAAGTGAGTAGACTAGCAATGTGTTATATATTTAGCAGGCATACTAAGGTCTATACAAAATGCCTCCAACTTGTTTTTACATTTACGACTTGTTTATAAATAAATCTAAAGATATTCTGACGTGTTACATTCTATGTTCTGGTTTGATTTCATTTAAACAAAATTATACAATTTATGGCTTTTGGATTACTCTTAAATACTTGCCTCAAAATGCAGGAAATAGCGTTTCAGAGACCCTAGAAATCCAAAATTTTCCGGGTTAGTGCCCCCGGACCCCCTAGGGGATCGAGGTTCTTGCCCCTCCCCCAACTCAACATAACTTAAGAGTCTGTGGTAGCAAGCCACGCACTATCTGTGGCTTGTACTGTGCTCACTATCTGTGGTCAGGAAACCTTGACAAAGATGATTATACAGTCACTACATATACCATCCACATATCTAAGCTATATGCTCTAAAAATAGTGATGAAATAATTTACATGTATCTCTTGTAGTTGAAAAAAATAGTTTGCAAATGAAGGCTGCTGAAAAAAAAGAAGTTTGCGGAGGTACAAGCACTGAAAAAAATTGTTTGTCTTGAAAAATGTTTCATTCAATGGTTGCATTCCCCTTGGACCCAAAGATTCAACAGGCCCACGAATCTTAGCTCTGACTAAATTGTCCTTAAAATTCTTGGGTCTGCGAAAGAAAACAAAAGGCGCCGATGAAAATACTACTTTAGTACAGGCACTACTACATAGTATTGGATAAAGGTCATTAATAATACGCGAAACCCTAGTACGTAGAGCCTGGCTATAAGGGATGGCTAGTTTGAAATGATTTGGATGACAAGATCTCCTATCTAAATATTGATAGGTATCAGTAGGCTTACAATATAAATCAGTAGAAATAGAGCCTGACGATAAAGATACCATAACATCCAAATATGCCAAAGAAGAATCGGAGACACTCCAAGAAAACTTAATAGTATTGTGAAAAGAATTCAAAAGAGTAAATAATTCTTCTAAAAGGGCTTTACCGTGAGTCCAAATCATGAAAATATCATCTAAAAACCGCTTCCAAAACCACGGTTTATGAAGAAGAGACTGAATAAACTTTTTTTCAATTCCGCCATTAAAATATTGGCATAAGCCGGTGCAAATTTTGTACCCATGGCTGTGCCTAGTTTTTGGTGAAATATTTTACCGTCAAACTCAAAATAATTGTTTTCTAAAATTATTCTGGCCAAATCTACTAGCTCTGACGTAGGTACAGTATATTACAATTACTTCTCCCGTCTAGAACTTTTTGAGTACCTCCAAGCCCTTTGCGTGCGGAATATGGGAATATAATCGCACAACATCAATAGTGACAAGCAACGCTCCATCAGGAATATCCTGAATATTTTCAAGAAAATTCATTCATTCACAATGAACTGAGTCAATCACATGGCGTGAAATTCAGCGTAGCAACGACTACATTTTAGGATTCAATATATATTATATATATATATTCAAAATCGAAAATATAGTAAGGTTTGAGTACTGCCGAAATTATTGAACGTAGTTTCTAACGTTTCGAGAGAAGGCCCTTCGTCAGAGAGAAACGTGGAATTCTCCCAGCTCACTCTCGTGTTTGCATTAGGCTATATAAACACGGGCGGCCATTTTCTATTTCTTAAATATAAAAATTTATATGGTAACAACAAATATAGTGAAAATAAAATTAGAATACAGTAAAATAAACTAAATATCGACTTGAAATAAAAATATTTAGATAAAACGTTTTAGCTTAGTTTTTAGTTCGTTAGTCAGGTTCTAGTCTGACACTGAGTGATAGGTGAATAGTTGTTTGCCATAAGGCTGACATGTTTTGTAGCTGTGAGTCTGAGGGTTCTTTTCTAAGGTTGGAGTCGAAAGTCTACCAGTTGATCGAGGCATTTAAAAATAGAAAGGCAACGGTGCGTAAGTCTAGCGGCATTATGTTTTAAACTACAATGCATTCAATGCATGGCGCCCTATACAAGATGAAGAAATCCATTAAAGATAAATTGCCATATTCTGTTGACAGAAAATGAGTGTGGACGAAGTGTTTTAGTGCATGTTTACAACCTAAAAGCTAACCTATTAAAAAAACTTTAATCGGCGTGAGAGTAGATACTATATATATATGTCGACATGCAAGGTTTTCCGATGTTAGTTCAGTAGCTGAATAGAATATTCAGTTCGGAACCGATCAAATTTCGGAAAGCTTTTCCGATCACATCACGAGTCAGTCTGACGGCAGTAGATACATGTACGCCCAAGCGTGCCTATTTTACTAACTTTGGGTAACTATATATACTATACTCTTTGGTAATTTAGTAAATTGTACATACCAAAGGCTGCCACTTCTTTCTTAGTTCTCGCTTGGGATGATGCTCCTTCCGTTGACAACTGCAACTATGAAAAATTTCAAATCGCAGGACCCTTTATAATAATAAATAATTCTTCTCACGTGATATATTAAATTGTATTACTAAATAATATTGACGCATAATCTGAACTCCATTCTTTTGAAATTTATTTATGCCCGTGGTCTGGTCTGGTCAGGACAAACAAAGGTTTATTATTTTTTATCACCTTTTGAAAAGATTCACTGGACTGGAATAAGACAGGTGCAGTGAAGCGCAATTCAGGCGTCTCGTGTTTTTTTTTCCAAATTGGCTTATATTCAAATTCTTAAGTGAAAATTCTGAGGAAAAAAATGAAAGAGTACATCGATTCAATCATGATTTATCTAACAACTACGGAGGAGTTCTGAATATTTAAGACCAAGTTCTCTCACAAATTGAGCTAAACTTAACTTCTGTTTTGCCAAACAGAAATCAAGATGTCTATTTGCAATCCCTCCCCTCAATCTCGCTCAATTATATTTAACCATCCGTATTTCTGTGCAGTTTCCTAGTATATATTTTTGTTTTTATATGTTTTAAAATCGTAATTGTGAAGTTTTGTGTGATTTTAGGACAATTTTTTTTGTGCTAAACGCCCTGCGCGAACGCTGTGACAACAATACAGATCGAGGTTGATAACGATAAACATTACAAAGCAGAATTCTTGAACAAACTTACGTTTTCTTTTTAGAGTAGACAACCACTGAGACGAAGACAAACACGTCAATTTAATCAGTAAATAATGGAACCCAATCAAATCGAATCAGTTAGATTAATCTCCGAATTCGATAAGAAATCCGAATGGAAAGTTCTCATTGAGCCCGCGTTGTTCGGTAATTGTTATTATTATTCATTCCGCAAGTAATTCCTAAAACCATTCCGCAGAGTCATTCCGCCTTTCACATCCACCCATGTAGTATTATTGATAGCAGAGACACTTTCCATATCTCGTAGAACTTCGCAGTTACAATCCAAAGGTAGGGTAATATTTTTGCACGGAATCTATACAGGGGCCGCGGAGCTGGGGCGGGGGGGGGGGGGGGGATTGGAGGAAATGGCCCACCCTACTTTTTTTCCTGATGAAGTCGTTCTTTATAATTTTTTGAGATCAGTGAATAGCGCATTGGTAAGAATGCGTATCGGTCTGCACGATGGGTCTGTGAAATCGAAATAGAGTTGTGAAGATTTGAATTGCAGAGTATACGCACAGTCAAAAATCATCCAGGCGGCCAACGTAATACATGTAGTGCATGTGGTACGTTTGCGAACTTGGTGTAATGTAATAACAGGTCGACGTTTGGTAGACTAGGTTTGTCAAGTTCAATTACTCATTCTGAGCCCCACCTATTTTCAAAATTGGAGGTGTTTTTAAGTGGCCTTCCGAAAATTGGAGACGAGTCAAATAATCGGATAAAAATAGACTCTGCTCTATTGATTTGCATCGTACGCACGTATGAACAAGCATCCAATTAACCCTTTCGTGCGCATTGTTGTTGTCGAACAACTTTATTATTTTATTCTGCATGCACAGTGCCAATAAGACGACCATTTCACATAAGATCGCCAAAGCACTATACTGACTTTATATAGTTACAAAGTTCACAAAATAATTTTATCATGGATTGGAAAATTTTACATACCACAAGACTGCGATTCATTTTGTTTGCTCTCGTTTGAGATGAGATGCTGATCCTCCGTTGATAATTGCATGCAGCTATGGCAAATTAGTCAAATTTATGAATTTGAAATTTATTGTACTGCATGCACATGCGGGTTCGTTAGTCCTATGGTAGTTTTTTATTCAGTTTAAGGTTCGAGAGTATATGGCGAGACACTTAGTGGATATTATAACTTTAACAATGAAGACGAATTGACACAGTGCGGTTTTTCGTGCCTTTCAAGACATTTCCCTTTGACAAGTAAAATAGTCTGGTGTTAGACAGAGTAAAATAGTCTGGTGTTAGACAGAGTAAAATAGTCTGGTGTTAGACAGAGTAAAATAGTCTGGTGTTATAGACAGAGTAAAATAGTCTGGTGTTAGACAGTAAGATAGTCTGGTGTTATAGACAGAGTAAAACAGTCTGGTGTTAGACAGTAAAATAGTCTGGTGTTATAGACTGAGTAAAATAGTCTGGTGTTAGACAGTAAAATAGTCTGGACGTAGGACATTTAGTACTCAATAGTTTCTATACAGTATAATAACTCGATATATCTGATTTGAAACGATGTTGAGAAATAATTGTATTTATGCCAGAAAAAGAGCGAAATATTTTGCCTAAAAGTTGTGGTAACACTGCATTCGTGTTTCTTTCATAAGGCAATATGAATTAGGTTTCCTAGTTGTCTTGAAAAGATCTGCATAAATTAGCTTTTAAAAGTTAACTGCGTCTTTGGAAAATCGGTGAGAAAGAAAACGTTTAATGCTTAAATACAAGACGCCCGCTAGGCGTTAACTCGGGCTACTTAAAATATATACAACATATTAAAAGATTAATACGAACTATGAACAATAAAAACACAGAAACCAAGGTGAAACCTAGCCATGCTGGTGTAGTAAAACATTGAGATGGTGGCCATACTGGTTTACCAAAACAATGAGATGGTGGCCATACTGCGTACCAAAACAATGAAATGGTGGTCATACTGGTGTACCAAAATGAAATGGTGGCCATACTGGGGTACCAAAACAATGAAATGGTGGTCATACTGGTGTACCAAAATGAAATGGTGGCCATACTGGGGTACCAAAACAATGAAATGGTGGCCATACTGGTTTACCAAAACAATGAGATGGTGGCCATACTGGCATACCAAAACAATGAAATGGTGGTCATACTGGTGTACCAAAACAATGAAATGGTGGCCATACTGGTGTACCAAAACAATGAAATGGTAGCCAGACTGGTGTACCAAAACAATGAAATGGTAGCCATACTGGTTTACCAAAACAATGATGGTGGCCATACTGGCATACCAAAACAATGAAATAGTGGTCATACTGGTGTACCAAAACAATGAAATGGTGGCCATACTGGTGTACCAAAACAATGAAATGGTGGCCATACTGGCATACCAAAACAATGAAATGGTGGCCATACTGGTGTACCAAAACAATGAAATGGTGGCCATACTGGTGTACCAAAACAATAAAATGGTGGCCACACTGGGGTACCAAAACAATGAAATGGTGGCCATACTGGCGTACCAAAACAATGAAATGGTGGCCATACTGGTGTACCAAAACAATGAAATGGTGGCCATACTGGTGTGCCATAACAATGAAATGGTGGCCATACTGGTGTGCCAAAACATTGAAATGGTGGCCATACTGGCATAGCAAAACAATGAAATGGTGGCCATACTAGTGTAGCAAAACATTGAGATGGTGGCCATACTCGTGTGCCAAAACATTGAAATGGTAGCCACACGGGTGCACAAAACAATGAAATGATGGCCATACTGGTGTGCCAAAACATTGAAATGGTGGCCATACTGGTGTGCCAAAACATTGAAATGGTGGCCATACTGGTGTACCCAAGCAATAATACACACTTGATGAAAGTAATGTATAAAGTGTTTAATTACAATAATAAACAATACAAGCAAAAATAAAGGAAACCACATACAGCATTCACAGACAAGTCAGTTCAGTTCAGTTAAATGTCAACCTCGATGAAGATGTAAAACACAGCATGTTTACCTTTCACTTCCAAGTTGGCTTTATCAACTTTCTTTGTTCTTTAATTTACAGCACTTGAGCAACATTTTCAGGACAATTTAATTAATATTAACACATGTAAGATCATGTAAATTGATCGAGAACACATTGATCGAGAATTTTCGTATAAAGTTTGATCGAGTACTACACATTTTCAGCGTACGGTTATCGAGATCGCCGACCAACCCAGGTCTACTATAGTCTATTGTAAGCATTGTGAGCGTGTTTATCATTAAAACACAAATTCACTTCGAACAACACAACCAAAGGCCGTCAGGAGTGAAAAAATGCATGACTCCTGCACGCTCAAAATCATCAGCCATGATATATACAACGGCGTGGTTTCGCAAAGCCTATCGGGATGATGCAATAATTGCAATTTGTCGACACAAAAAAAAATAAAAATAAAAATAAAAACAGAGCCGAAACCTAGACTCGGCTACCACAGGTAGCCCGAGTAATAAGGAACAACAGAAATTATAGAAAACAAACTAACGCAGCAAATAATCAACGAAAATTCTTTGAAGCGTTTATCTGATCCACTAAGCGAAGGAGTTCAGGGGGGTCTACTGTATTCTTGGCAGAGCATTCTGGAAACATGCGAGAAGAGAATAAATTATCAATGAAAAATAAATTGACCAAATCCCGTCTAGCGTATATCAATACAATACTCACAATGAAAGCATGCATTGACAGAGGGTCCCCATGAAGCGTGATTGGGTTATTTTACTTACCCGTGAAACGTGATCGATGATTTTTTTAATCCGTGATTCGTGATCGTAAGGTTTCAAATCTTTTATTTTACGTGCACGTGAAAGAAACTTTTGATTTAACCGTGACCCGTTAATGAAGGCTAGAATTAAGCGTGATTCGTGAATCGTCTGTTTTGCGTGAACAGTTTTTTAGGATTTATGGAATTTCTGTTGTTTGTCTTGTCTGTCTTCGAACAGTTGAACACCGAAATACCATGTACTTGATGCAACGTGAAATTTAATGCACCAATTCCTGACGATTCACACAAATTAACACTGGACGATCTGCGATGAACTCTAAGTAAACTGGAACGCAAACTCCATAAAACATGCCCGCCCTATGATTGGGTGAAGCCAAACTTCCGGCCGCTGGGGGTAGCTATTGTCCACAGAACGTATGAAGTGCTGAAAACTCGCTGCAAAAAACAACTAGAAAATTTACGAAGAAGCTAGTACGTATTGGGGTTATCGGCCTTGTACCTGAACTATTTCTACCCACAAAAATGGATTGAATAACGAAATATCTCATATCTGCCGATTGCCGAACAAAAGCAAAATTCGAGTCTGAAACTCGTACAGAAAATGCAGGTTTTTCTTATTTTTCTTTCTTATCTCAAACATTTCAGGGTTGTCATGCCAAGAATTAGTAATAAGATTAAAGCTAAATTATAGCTTTAACTCAAGTTTCAGTTGTGAAAATGCTAAATCTGACATTTTTCGATACGAAGAGTAACTCCGGAAGCTTCCAGGCGTGTGTGGTCTGGGGCAGAGGCAACTGGTAAAGTGCATTTTGTAGTTTTTTTCCTACTGAAAATGGATAGATTTAAAACACAACTGTTTTTATAAACAAACGCTTCATTTTAAACCTGGGATTCTTATGTATTTTCTTTATATTTGTCTAAACCATTTCAACCATGGCAGTTTGGTTGCGTATTGTTGACTTTCACTTCAGAGTTTATATTTTTACTGTTTTCCTTGTTTTACTCGTCATGTCAGTATTCCATAGCCTGTGCACAGCCTGGAATACCCGTAATACAAGGGTATTCCAGGCTGTGCACAGGCTAGTATTCCACTACTTTAAGGGAATTCGGACGTATTTCGTTGCTAGGCAACCAGTTGCTAAGGACATTACTTCCGGTCGGAGAAATCTTTTCACAAAAACATATTATACACTGCAAAAAGGTATAAAATCATAACAAAAAAGAGTCGAGCAACTTTGTGAGAAAAAGTACCAAAACAAAAGAAAACTATTTCTTGACTGTAGAATGTCGTTGTCAAAAACACTTGAAGAGTTGAAGAACCTCGGTACACAGACGGCGATAGATGGAAAAATAAACGAAGGACGTCGTCACGTCGAGATATTTCGATTGAATGCCGGAATTTAGAAATCGGCAGAGCTGATGAACCATAAATCAAACATTCCGAAGACAGTGGACATCAATTTTTGACTTTGTATGTAGAACAAGACTTTTCGAGCATTCTTGGCTTGGAACCACGGCTGAACTCGCAATTTAGCTGGCAAGCTCCGCACGATCGGCAATCGCATAGAAAATCGGTCACTTTCATGGGGCAGTTTGCAGTCCCAACCTCGTCCCCAGGGCATTTTGCCTCCACGTTGGGAGTCGGCGAAAATGGCCCTGGCATCGGCTGGTCACGTGACACCCAGAATTTTGGGGCGTTTTGGCAAGAAAATTTATGCGGTCTTTGTGTTTCGTTTTTGTATAATACGTATACATGAATAATAAATAAGAAATATTTAACGCTCTGCCGAATCACTCATGTGAACCTTTATCATAAATGCAAGTGGCTAGCATTATTCATCATGATACTCCCCACGATTATCCAGGATACATTTAAATGTCGGGAAGAAACATATATCTAATGTTGTTCTTGACTTTAACCAAAGCTATCGTTACAATTCTTTGGATGAACTTCGCAGAGTGGATTTATTGCAATTCATATTTTGATGAATAAATTACACTGTATCTGAATTAATCAAGTTTTTAAACCGGCCAATCCGATTATAGAATCGACCAGCCGACGCCAGGGCCATTTTCGCCGACCTCCCAACGTGGAGGCAAAATGCCCTGGGGACGAGGTTGTTCGCAGTCCACGTGCGTGCTGGTTCAAGTGAGTTGTCGGCCGTGTATTGATGACGTTTACACGCAAGATATTCGTTCTACACATGCGTAGCTAATACGGGTCAGCCCGTATTTCGCGAGCCCCGACAGCCGCCATTTCCAATCGTGATCAGGCAGGAGGCAGGATGAGAGCTCGCGCCTGATTCTTTCAGGCCAGGTTGAGTGCCACTGAGTCGCAAAAACATGAGCTCACAAGCTTCCTATAATTTCCGCGAGTATTTATCAAATCGTTGCTTTTCTTTCGTTTACACCTAGGGAAAACATGTCCCCCAAAAAGTACACATGGATTTTATAAATAAACCAATAAATGACAAATATATTCTATTTTTTGTTTAAAATATCCCTTAAAATTTCATTAAAATTAAACGGCCATAAAGTCATTAAGATTTGCTCAATTGAGAAACGTATGCGTACTTTATTGCACATAACAATTCTGGTTCTAGTGAAACTTCTTTAGTCAGCAAAACTTTTAAGTTGGCGGAACTGATTATAGGTTTTTTCTTATCTCAATGACGTCACAATGACGTCACTGTATGACGTCATCAAACGAAAGAACTTCATTCATATATACTACGTGCAGAATATCTAGCATTTCTAGCATGGGGATCAAATTAGTGAAGTTCTAGAAGCTCTGTGGTCACTCAAGTTTTCCCTAGCACCGGTCAAAATAAATATGTCTGAACACCCTTAAGCTTGAAAGTGGTTTGATTGTATTCCAGACAATTGCACTCGTCAAGTGGAGACCTTCAGGCTTCACAAAGATAACAAAAAGCGATGCCATGCGCAATTTTGCGTGCATCGCAGTGTTTACAAACCTTTGCAATGGACTGCAAGGACAGAACGAAATCCTTCAAATTTGCTGCATCCTGCTGAGATTGAAGAGAAAGACTTCGAGAATGCGAAACATTATTAATCTGGCCTTCATTTTTATCTTGTATATATATTGTTTTTATTCTTGTAAATGTTTTGACCAACATTTTATATTATGTTATACTCATTTCACTATATATTATAATCCAATTTTGTAAATCCATTGTATTTTTCTAACCTAAGATGGATGATTAAAGATTATTATTATTTATTATTAGATAATGCGAAACATTAATCCGTGAATTTGTTTTGTATTTTTACGTGAATCGTGATTACCTCCATTTTTGTGTGAACGTGAAAGAGTTTTTGCGATTTTTCGTGACTCGTGAAAGGAATAAATATTTTTACGTGAATGCATTTTGTGAGGGGGTATAGGGGACCCTTTTGACAAAAAACATCAAAGAACTGACAAACATATAGGAATTATATGATGTGAGAAAATTCCGAGCCCACTCATCGCGCGCAGCGCGTTGATGCCGAAGCATATCGAAAGATAAAAATCTCCCATAGCTACGAACGTTGGTATATATATGATCAGTAGCCGTCGGTGTTGAGCGCATGTTGCAAGACATATGATTTTCTGAACGTGACCAACATAAAAAGATTAGAAATATATCCAGATTAGAAAAGTCACAACATCGAAATGATACAAAATTAGTACCGTTTTCTTTATCATTTTTGTGATTATCAATTATTAAACATGAGTACCACTCACACGTACGTGACGCCTGCAGGCTGTTTAATAAGTTCGGACAAAGTTAACAAATTGATTTCTGACAAAACCACCAGACGCTGAATGTACATCGCGATATTTGAAGAAAATATGTTATTCTCATGTATAGTATTGATAGTAGAGACACTTTCCAATATCTCGTAGAACTTCGCAGTTATACAATCCAACGGCACAGTAATATTTTTGCACGGCATTTATACAGGGGCTGCGGAGCTGGGGGGGCAATGGCCCACCCTACTTTTTTTCCGTGATGAAGTCGTTCTTTATAATGCATGTTCTTGAGATCGGTGAATAGCGCATTGGTAGGTGTCTCTGCTATCAATCACTGTTTGTGTTAAATGCAAACGAGCTAGGGCCCTAGACGTGATACCAACTTGCTATTATTGATGGTGTTAAGCAAATTCACTCTTTCTAAGTGCTTTTTTACTAGTATATCCATTATTTATTTTACAGTTTGTAATTATTTTAATTGTAGGGAGCATCGTAATTGGAGAAATCTGTAATGCCAAACACTTGTCATAATTAAGTTTCTTATGTTGGCAGAAGTTTTAATAAATAAATAAATAAATCCGTATCGATCTGCACGATGAGTCTGTGAAATCGGAATAGAGTTGTGAAGATTTGAATTGCAGAGTATATGCACAGTCAAAAATTATCCAGGCGGCCAACGTAATACATGTAGTGCATGTGGTACGTTTGCGAACTTGGTGTAATATACTAATAACAGACGTTTGGTAGACGTTTGTCAAGCTCATTGTGAAAGACGTTGGTCATTACTTAGAAAAGGTTTCTGAGCCCCAGCTATTTTCAAAATTGGATGTGTAGTCAATTTTAAAGTGGCCTTCCGACAATTGGAGACGAGTCAAATAATGAGATAAAAATAGACTCTGCTCTATTGATTTTGGATCGTACGCACGTATGAACAAGCATCCAATTAACCCTTTCGTGCGCATTGTTGTTGTCGAACAACTTTATTATTTTATTCTGTCTAACACCAGACTATTTTACTGTCTAACACCAGACTATTTTACTGTCTAACACCAGACTATTTTACTGTCTAACACCAGACTATTTTACTCTGTCTAACACCAGACTATTTTACTGTCTAACACCAGACTATTTTACTGTCTAACACCAGACTATTTTACTGTCTAACACCAGACTATTTTACTGTCTAACACCAGACTATTTTCAAAATTGGATGTGTAGTCAATTTTAAAGTGGCCTTCCGACAATTGGAGACGAGTCAAATAATGAGATAAAAATAGACTCTGCTCTATTGATTTTGGATCGTACGCACGTATGAACAAGCATCCAATTAACCCTTTCGTGCGCATTGTTGTTGTCGAACAACTTTATTATTTTATTCTGTCTAACACCAGACTATTTTACTGTCTAACACCAGACTATTTTACTGTCTAACACCAGACTATTTTACTGTCTAACACCAGACTATTTTACTGTCTAACACCAGACTATTTTACTGTCTAACACCAGACTATTTTACTGTCTAACACCAGACTATTTTACTCTGTCTAACACAAGACTATTTTACTGTCTAACACCAGACTATTTTACTGTCTAACACCAGACTATTTTACTGTCTAACACCAGACTATTTTCAAAATTGGATGTGTAGTCAATTTTAAAGCAATCTCGAGCCCATAGTCACCCCCTTTTTGGTCAGCGGGAGAGCGCGGGGGAGACTCTGGGGAAACTGGGTTGATTCTCCGTTTTGATTGGTTCATTTAAATTTATTGAATTCATCGATTCAGAACATAACAGATTGTGAAATAATGAAAGTCATATATTGCTTTATTCAATATTTAACATATATATCTTCAAATTTAGACGCCTCATTTACATCTCTTCTTCTTCTCTACTCTCAAGATCTCAATGACACAAACAATTGAAACAAACTTCATATAAAACAAAGTAAAGACGAATTTCGAATGGCGAATAATCGCAATACACGAAACAAACCTTGCTGTCATTTGTCGCTATACTTGATGTATAAACAAAACAATTTAAACAACGAAAAAGCATATATTTAAGACAATTAAAGAAGGAATCAGCCTTCGCAACTCGTAAAGGACTAAAGGCTTTTGATCGAGTCGAAGGCATGCATATTAAAGGCACTCCGAGGACGATATTGGCGTCGTGAATTGATATTTTACCTTGGATTATTTATGTCGAGCGCCACAACCAGCAGTGTCAATCTCTTTCCGATAATTCTAACGTGCATTCTATCTGCATGGAGGGTTCTCACTTCTCAGAAATATAGTATTTTCAAACAAAAATTGAAACGAACTCATGATCTGAACACACGGCACATTCTGCACAGCAGCTCAGGCTGCGAACATGCGCATAACCGCCGGAACCCCTCATTTCAGGGGTAATTAAATCCAATTTCCCCAGAGTCTCCCCCGCGCTCTCCCGCTGACCAAAAAGGGGGTGACTATGGGCTCGAGATTGATTTTAAAGTGGCCTTCCGACAATTGGAGACGAGTCAAATAATGGGATAAAAATAGACTCTGCTCTATTGATTTGGATCGTACGCACGTATGTACAAGCATCCAATTAACCCTTTCGTGCGCATTGTTGTTGTCGAACAACTTTATTATTTTATTCTGTCTAACACCAGACTATTTTACTGTCTAACACCAGACTATTTTACTGTCTAACACCAGACTATTTTACTGTCTAACACCAGACTATTTTACTGTCTAACACCAGACTATTTTACTGTCTAACACCAGACTATTTTACTGTCTAACACCAGACTATTTTACTCTGTCTAACACAAGACTATTTTACTGTCTAACACCAGACTATTTTACTGTCTAACACCAGACTATTTTACTGTCTAACACCAGACTATTTTCAAAATTGGATGTGTAGTCAATTTTAAAGTGGCCTTCCGACAATTGGAGACGAGTCAAATAATGGGATAAAAATAGACTCTGCTCTATTGATTTGGATCGTACGCACGTATGTACAAGCATCCAATTAACCCTTTCGTGCGCATTGTTGTTGTCGAACAACTTTATTATTTTATTCTGTCTAACACCAGACTATTTTACTGTCTAACACCAGACTATTTTACAGTCTAACACAAGACTATTTTACTGTCTAACACCAGACTATTTTACTGTCTAACACCAGACTATTTTACTGTCTAACACAAGACTATTTTACTGTCTAACACCAGACTATTTTACTCAGTCTATAACACCAGACTATTTTACTGTCTAACACCAGACTATTTTACTCAGTCTATAACACCAGACTATTTTACGGTCTAACACCAGACTATTTTACTGTCTAACACAAGACTCTTTTACTGTCTAACACCAGACTATTTTACTCAGTCTATAACACCAGACTATTTTACTGTCTAACACCAGACTATTTTACTGTCTAACACCAGACTATTTTCAAAATTGGATGTGTAGTCAATTTTAAAGTGGCCTTCCGACAATTGGAGACGAGTCAAATAATGGGATAAAAATAGACTCTGCTCTATTGATTTGGATCGTACGCACGTATGTACAAGCATCCAATTAACCCTTTCGTGCGCATTGTTGTTGTCGAACAACTTTATTTTATTCTGTCTAACACCAGACTATTTTACTGTCTAACACCAGACTATTTTACTGTCTAACACCAGACTATTTTACTGTCTAACACCAGACTATTTTACTGTCTAACACCAGACTATTTTACTGTCTAACACCAGACTATTTTACTGTCTAACACCAGACTATTTTACTCTGTCTAACACAAGACTATTTTACTGTCTAACACCAGACTATTTTACTGTCTAACACCAGACTATTTTACTGTCTAACACCAGACTATTTTCAAAATTGGATGTGTAGTCAATTTTAAAGTGGCCTTCCGACAATTGGAGACGAGTCAAATAATGGGATAAAAATAGACTCTGCTCTATTGATTTGGATCGTACGCACGTATGTACAAGCATCCAATTAACCCTTTCGTGCGCATTGTTGTTGTCGAACAACTTTATTATTTTATTCTGTCTAACACCAGACTATTTTACTGTCTAACACCAGACTATTTTACTGTCTAACACAAGACTATTTTACTGTCTAACACCAGACTATTTTACTGTCTAACACCAGACTATTTTACTGTCTAACACAAGACTATTTTACTGTCTAACACCAGACTATTTTACTCAGTCTATAACACCAGACTATTTTACTGTCTAACACCAGACTATTTTACTCAGTCTATAACACCAGACTATTTTACGGTCTAACACCAGACTATTTTACTGTCTAACACAAGACTCTTTTACTGTCTAACACCAGACTATTTTACTCAGTCTATAACACCAGACTATTTTACTGTCTAACACCAGACTATTTTACTGTCTAACACAAGACTCTTTTACTGTCTAACACCAGACTATTTTACTCAGTCTATAACACCAGACTATTTTACTGTCTAACACCAGACTATTTTACTGTCTAACACAAGACTCTTTTACTGTCTAATACCAGACTATTTTACTCAGTCTATAACACCAGACTATTTTACTGTCTAACACCAGACTATTTTACTGTCTAACACAAGACTGTTTTACTGTCTAACACCAGACTATTTTACTGTCTAACACAAGACTATTTTACTGTCTAACACCAGACTATTTTACTCAGTCTATAACACCAGACTATTTTACTGTCTAACACAAGACTATTTCACTCAGTCTATAACACCAGACTATTTTACGGTCTAACACCAGACTATTTTACTGTCTAACACAAGACTCTTTTACTGTCTAACACCAGACTATTTTACTCAGTCTATAACACCAGACTATTTTACTGTCTAACACCAGACTATTTTACTCAGTCTATAACACCAGACTATTTTACTGTCTAACACCAGACTAGTACTGTTTTACTCTGTCTATAACACCAGACTATCTTACTGTCTAACACCAGACTATTTTACTCTGTCTATAACACCAGACTATTTTACTCTGTCTAACACCAGACTATTTTACTCTGTCTAACACCAGACTATTTTACTCTGTCTAACACCAGACTATTTTACTTGTCAAAGGGAGACGTCTTGAAAGGCACGAAAAACCGCACTGTGTCAATTCGTCTTCATTGTTAAAGTTATAATATCCACTAAGTGTCTCGCCATATATTCTCGAACCTTAAACTGAATAAAAAACTACCATAGGAATAACGAACCCACATGTGCATGCAGTACAATAAATTTCAAATTCATAAATTTGACTAATTTGCCATAGCTGCATGCAATTATCAACGGAGGATCAGCATCTCATCTCAAACGAGAGCAAACAAAATGAATCGCAGTCTTGTGGTATATAAAATTTACTAATCCATGATAAAATTATTTTGTGAACTTTGTAACTATATAAAGTCAGTATAGTGCTTTGGCGATCTTATGTGAAATGGTCGTCTTATTGGCACTGTGCATGCACGTAGGACATTTAGTATATATCTGATTTGAAACGATGTTGAGAAATAATTATTGTATTTATGCCAGAAAAAGAGCGAAATATTTTGCCTAAAAGTTGTGGTAACACTGCATTCGTGTTTCTTTCATAAGGCAATATGAATTAGGTTTCCTAGTTGTCTTGAAAAGATCTGCATAAATTAGCTTTTAAAAGTTAACTGCGTCTTTGGAAAATCGGTGAGAAAGAAAACGTTAGTAGCTTAATCCGCACAACCAGTAATTTTCCATCCAGGCCCGGAAGTGACGTCATGCTTTCATACCGGAAGTGAGGTGTGCGCACAGGTGTGCGCACAGGCTGACGTCACAGGGGTGTGCGCACAGGCTGACGTCACAGGGGTGTGCGCACATGATGTGACGTCTTAGGGGTGTGCGCACAAATAATGCTGACGTGATAAGAATTATGCGGTGTATATCATTAACGTATCGCGGGCTACTTTTCGACAGATATTTCGGAACGCACTCGGGTTTCCTTCGGTCATCGTCGTATTATTTCAAGAGGGAAGATCGATAAATAAAAACAGTATTGGAACAGTTTGGCTTGCTTTTTTTTCCCTTTCTTTTTTAGTGAATATGAGGAAAAAGAAACGGTGCGACATTTGCGGAAAACATACATCGAATTATAAACGCCATAGACGAATACATACTGGGGAGACACCTTTTTCATGCAAAGAGTGCGGTAGAAGTTTTACAGAAAAGAGGCTCATTTGCTCATAACTGCTCATGAGCACTTGCTCAGTTGCTCATATGGCCCGGAAAGGCCCGAAATGGCACTTTTTGGCCCGATGAGGCCCGATGGCCCGATAGAAGGTACGGCTTAATTCTGGTGTACATTTTTTTCTTCAAGGATTTATTATTGCTTAAAAAATGAAACAAGACACAATACAATTTTGATAAATTTTTATTTCATAACTGCTCTGAGCACTTGCTCATTTGCTCATAACTGCTCTGAGCACTTGCTCATTTGCTCATAACTGCTCTGAGCACTTGCTCATTTGCTCATAACTGCTCTGAGCACTTGCTCATTTGCTCATAACTGCTCTGAGCACTTGCTCATTTGCTCATAACTGCTCTGAGCACTTGCTCACTTGCTCATAACTGCTCTGAGCACTTGCTCATTTGCTCATAACTGCTCTGAGCACTTGCTCATTTGCTCATAACTGCTCTGAGCACTTGCTCATTTGCTCATAACTGCTCTGAGCACTTGCTCATTTGCTCATAACTGCTCATGAGCACTTGCTCATTTGCTCATAACTGCTCTGAGCACTTGCTCATTTGCTCATAACTGCTCTGAGCACTTGCTCATTTGCTCATAACTGCTCTGAGCACTTGCTCATTTGCTCATTATGGCCCGATCAGGCCCGTTTTGGTCCTATAAGGCCCGATGAGGCCCGATGGCCCGATTGCTGACTAGAAGGTACAGCTTAATTCTGGTGTACATTTTTTTTCTTCAAGGACTTATTATTACTTAAAAAATGAAACAAGACACAATACAATTTTGATAAATTTTTATTTTAAGCATTACATCGATTCACTGATCATCATCACTATCTGAAATTCCTAGTCCAAAAATCGAGTGGTGTTTATTAATAAGGACTTTCCATCCCTACTCGTCATTTACAGGTTGTCTGAGCTGAAAGAATGAACTGCCAATATTGTGGGAAAATGTTTAGTAAAGGCTATAATCTAAGACGGCACGAAAACGATTGTCCGTCAAGGGAATACACTGACACTGAAGAGCCTGATATGGAATCTGATGAAGAAATGTCAAGCTCGTCGTATGATGAAAACAGTCAGAGTTCCGAAGATGATGGTGAAATAAAGGAAGAGATTGATCCTTGGGCAACCATGATTGATGATGCAAAAGTGACGGTTCGGCCAGAATATGATGAACTATTAAAAACATTGCAAATGGAAGGGCAAGAAGAAAGTGTAGCTAAGCAGAAAGCCTTTGAAAAAATTCTCCCTGAACTTCAGAAAGAATTCGCTGACGTTTACGTGGATAATTTACGTTGGATGAAAGCACACAAAGGATCCTGTGCATGGAAAGATCATGGAAATGAAGCAGACACTTGTGAACGAAGACTCGTCTGATCCTGATGAAGCTTTATCTGCAGCGGTTGACAAAAGAAAGTTTCTTCTGAAACAGCTTTTAGAAGATCAAGGACGTTTTTCAGATAGTGATGATGATCAGTGAATCGATGTAATGCTTAAAATAAAAATTTATCAAAATTGTATTGTGTCTTGTTTCATTTTTTAAGCAATAATAAGTCCTTGAAGAAAAAAAATGTACACCAGAATTAAGCTGTACCTTCTAGTCAGCAATCGGGCCATCGGGCCTCATCGGGCCTTATAGGGCCAAAACGGGCCTGATCGGGCCATAATGAGCAAATGAGCAAGTGCTCATGAGCAGTTATGAGCAAATGAGCAAGTGCTCAGAGCAGTTATGAGCAAATGAGCAAGTGCTCAGAGCAGTTATGAGCAAATGAGCAAGTGCTCATGAGCAGTTATGAGCAAATGAGCAAGTGCTCAGAGCAGTTATGAGCACTTGCTCATTTGCTCATAACTGCTCTGAGCACTTGCTCATTTGCTCATAACTGCTCATGAGCAGTTGCTCATTTGCTCATAACTGCTCTGAGCACTTGCTCATTTGCTCATAACTGCTCTGAGCACTTGCTCATTTGCTCATAACTGCTCATGAGCACTTGCTCATTTGCTCATAACTGCTCTGAGCACTTGCTCATTTGCTCATAACTGCTCTGAGCACTTGCTCATTTGCTCATAACTGCTCTGAGCACTTGCTCATTTGCTCATAACTGCTCTGAGCACTTGCTCATTTGCTCATAACTGCTCTGAGCACTTGCTCATTTGCTCATAACTGCTCTGAGCACTTGCTCATTTGCTCATAACTGCTCATGAGCACTTGCTCATTTGCTCATAACTGCTCTGAGCACTTGCTCATTTGCTCATAACTGCTCTGAGCACTTGCTCATTTGCTCATAACTGCTCTGAGCACTTGCTCATTTGCTCATAACTGCTCTGAGCACTTGCTCATTTGCTCATAACTGCTCATGAGCATTTGGTCATTATGGCCCGATCAGGCCCGTTTTGGCCCTATAAGGCCCGATGAGGCCCGATTGCTGACTAGAAGGTACAGCTTAATTCTGGTGTACATTTTTTTTCTTCAAGGACTTATTATTGCTTAAAAAATGAAACAAGACACAATACAATTTTGATAAATTTTTATTTTAAGCATTACATCGATTCACTGATCATCATCACTATCTGAAAAACGTCCTTGATCTTCTAAAAGCTGTTTCAGAAGAAACTTTCTTTTGTCAACCGCTGCAGATAAAGCTTCATCAGGATCAAAGGAGTCTTCATTCACAAGTGTCTGCTTCGTTTCCATGATCTTTCCATGCACAGGATCCTTTTTAAGTGCTTTCATCCAACGTAAATTATCCACATAAACGTCAGCGAATTCTTTCTGAAGTTCAGGGAGAATTTTTTCAAAGGCTTTCTGCTTAGCTACACTTTCTTCTTGCCCTTCCATTTGCAATGTTTTTAATAGTTCATCATATTCTGGCCGAACCGTCACTTTTGCATTATCAATCATGGTTGCCCAAGGATCAATCTCTTCCTTTATTTCACCATCATCTTCGGAACTCTGACTGTTTTCATCATACGACGAGCTTGACATTTCTTCATCAGATTCCATATCAGGCTCCTCAGTGTCAGTGTATTCCCTTGACGGACAATCGTTTTCGCGCTGTCTTAGATTATAGCCTTTACTAAACATTTTCCCACAATATTGGCAGTTCATTCTTTCAGCTCAGACAACCTGTAAATGACGAGTAGGGACGGAAAGTCCTTATTAATAAACACCACTCGATTTTTGGACTAGGAATTTCAGATAGTGACGATGATCAGTGAATCGATGTAATGCTTAAAATAAAAATTTATCAAAATTGTATTGTGTCTTGTTTCATTTTTTAAGCAATAATAAGTCCTTGAAGAAAAAAAATGTACACCAGAATTAAGCTGTACCTTCTAGTCAGCAATCGGGCCATCGGGCCTCATCGGGCCTTATAGGGCCAAAACGGGCCTGATCGGGCCATAATGAGCAAATGAGCAAGTGCTTAGAGCAGTTATGAGCAAATGAGCAATAGGGATGTGCCGGATACTGCTCTGCCGGATACCAGATGGTACCGGATAGTAGCCTACCGGATACCGGTCAGGGATTCAAAGAAACCGGATACCGGATAATAACCGGATACCGGATATTCATGGTGGAACTTAGACAATACTTTACTACTTTTTCCCAATTCCCATAAAATCTGAAAAACCATTTATTTGTAGTAGAAAATTAAAAAACATAATGTGTATAACAGTCTCTTTGATCTTTACCAAGGCTATATTTTATGATTAACTTTAAGTTGTGTAAGGTGTTCCAAGTGTCCACCAGTTAGTCTTGATCTGTTTGGAGTGTCAGTGAGACCAGCACTTGAAAACAGCCTCTCCGAATACACTGAGCCTGGTGGAACACTCAAGTATTTGGCAGCAATTTCAGCGAGCTTAGGCCATAACACTTTCTTAGTTTGCCAACATTGAAAGGGGTCAGAGCCATCTCTTCTCAATGGGATTACTTCTTCTGCACAGTACATATCCAAAGTAACCTCCATTGATCGAAGACTACTGCCACTTTCGTTACTCTCAGTCTCATTACTCTTCCGCGCTTCGCCTAGCTCATTAGCATGTTTACTCCGTAAGTGGTTGTGTAATGGTGTGGATGAACACAATTCAAGAGATACTCCTCGCTTTATGCGCTCTTTACATTTCGTACATATTGCATAGATCTTTTCAGAGGGGTCTTCATTGAAAAAATCCCATACATGGCAAATCAAATTGTAATATATTTTATTATATTGGGCCAGGGGGGGGGGTGGATGCGCTAGAGGGTAATAATGAGGAATACGAAAACCGCTGAAAATTCAGAGTGAATTTTCAGCGGTTAAATTCTGTGTGTATATTTACCTCCTAGCAAGCCGTAATAGATTTCTGTCTGAAGTTTCGTAAGCGCCGCATACACGGCAGCAGTAACATCACGAAAACCTTTTATTTCCAGCAATTGTTTTTTACTGTGTTTTTTTCGTACTGTGTTTCACAATTTCTTATCGCACAAAAAAAGACAAGGGCAACGTGTTTTCGGGTTCATATTTATACTAGAAGTCTCGGCACTATCTGGTAAATATCTAGCATATTTTACCGGATACCGGATAGTGCCGGATGTTCGTATTTTACCGGATACCAGATACCGGTATCCGGATCCGGCACATCCCTAATGAGCAAGTGCTCAGAGCAGTTATGAGCAAATGAGCAAGTGCTCAGAGCAGTTATGAGCAAATGAGCAAGTGCTCAGAGCAGTTATGAGCAAATGAGCAAGTGCTCATGAGCAGTTATGAGCAAATGAGCAAGTGCTCAGAGCAGTTATGAGCAAATGAGCAAGTGCTCAGAGCAGTTATGAGCAAATGAGCAAGTGCTCAGAGCAGTTATGAGCAAATGAGCAAGTGCTCAGAGCAGTTATGAGCAAATGAGCAAGTGCCCAGAGCAGTTATGAGCAAATGAGCAAGTGCTCATGAGCAGTTATGAGCAAATGAGCAAGTGCTCAGAGCAGTTATGAGCAAATGAGCAAGTGCTCAGAGCAGTTATGAGCAAATGAGCAAGTGCTCAGAGCAGTTATGAGCAAATGAGCAAGTGCTCAGAGCAGTTATGAGCAAATGAGCAAGTGCTCAGAGCAGTTATGAAATAAAAATTTATCAAAATTGTATTGTGTCTTGTTTCATTTTTTAAGCAATAATAAATCCTTGAAGAAAAAAATGTACACCAGAATTAAGCCGTACCTTCTATCGGGCCATCGGGCCTCATCGGGCCAAAAAGTGCCATTTCGGGCCTTTCCGGGCCATATGAGCAACTGAGCAAGTGCTCATGAGCAGTTATGAGCAAATGAGCCTCTTTTCTGTAAAACTTCTACCGCACTCTTTGCATGAAAAAGGTCTCTCCCCAGTATGTATTCGTCTATGGCGTTTATAATTCGATGTATGTTTTCCGCAAATGTCGCACCGTTTCTTTTTCCTCATATTCACTAAAAAAGAAAGGGGAAAAAAAGCAAGCCAAACTGTTCCAATACTGTTTTTATTTATCGATCTTCCCATCTTGAAATAATACGACGATGACCGAAGGAAACCCGAGTGCGTTCCGAAATATCTGTCGAAAAGTAGCCCGCGATACGTTAATGATATACACCGCATAATTCTTATCACGTCAGCATTATTTGTGCGCACACCCCTAATAACGTCACATCATGTGCGCACACCCCTGTGACGTCAGCCTGTGCGCACACCTCACTTCCGGTATGAAAGCATGACGTCACTTCCGGGCCTGGATGGAAAATTACCCTGGTTGTGCGGATTAAGCTACTAACGTTTAATGCTTAAATATAAGGAACAACAAAAATTATAGAAAACAAAATAACACAGCAAATAATCAACGAAAATTCTTTGAAGCGTTTATCTGATCCACTAAGCGAAGGAGTTCAGGGGGGTCTACTGTATTCTTGGCAGAGCATTCTGGAAACATGCGAGAAGAGAATAAATTATCAATGAAAAATAAATTGACCAAATCCCGTCTAGCGTATATCAATACAATACTCACAATGAAAGCATGCATTGACAGAGGGTCCCCATGAAGCGTGATTGGGTTATTTTACTTACTCGTGAAACGTGATCGATGATTTTTTTAATCCGTGATTCGTGATCGTAAGGTTTCAAATCTTTTATTTTACGTGCACGTGAAAGTAACTTTTGATTTAACCGTGACCCGTTAATGAAGGCTAGAATTAAGCGTGATTCGTGAATCGTCTGTTTTGCGTAAACAGTTTTTTAGGATTTATGGAATTTCTGTTGTTTGTCTTGTCTGTCTTCGAACAGTTGAACACCGAAATACCATGTACTTGATGCAACGTGAAATTTAATGCACCAATTCCTGACGATTCACACAAATTAACACTGGACGATCTGCGATGAACTCTAAGTAAACTGGAACGCAAACTCCATAAAACATGCCCGCCCTATGATTGGGTGAAGCCAAACTTCCGGCCGCTGGGGGTAGCTATTGTCCACAGAACGTATGAAGTGCTGAAAACTCGCTGCAAAAAACAACTAGAAAATTTACGAAGAAGCTAGTACGTATTGGGGTTATCGGCCTTGTACCTGAACTATTTCTACCCACAAAAATGGATTGAATAACGAAATATCTCATATCTGCCGATTGCCGAACAAAAGCAAAATTCGAGTCTGAAACTCGTACAGAAAATGCAGGTTTTTCTTATTTTTCTTTCTTATCTCAAACATTTCAGGGTTGTCATGCCAAGAATTAGTAATAAGATTAAAGCTAAATTATAGCTTTAACTCAAGTTTCAGTTGTGAAAATGCTAAATCTGACATTTTTCGATACGAAGAGTAACTCCGGAAGCTTCCAGGCGTGTGTGGTCTGGGGCAGAGGCAACTGGTAAAGTGCATTTTGTAGTTTTTTTCCTACTGAAAATGGATAGATTTAAAACACAACTGTTTTTATAAACAAACGCTTCATTTTAAACCTGGGATTCTTATGTATTTTCTTTATATTTGTCTAAACCATTTCAACCATGGCAGTTTGGTTGCGTATTGTTGACTTTCACTTCAGAGTTTATATTTTTACTGTTTTCCTTGTTTTACTCGTCATGTCAGTATTCCATAGCCTGTGCACAGCCTGGAATACCCGTAATACAAGGGTATTCCAGGCTGTGCACAGGCTAGTATTCCACTACTTTAAGGGAATTCGGACGTATTTCGTTGCTAGGCAACCAGTTGCTAAGGACATTACTTCCGGTCGGAGAAATCTTTTCACAAAAACATATTATACACTGCAAAAAGGTATAAAATCATAACAAAAAAGAGTCGAGCAACTTTGTGAGAAAAAGTACCAAAACAAAAGAAAACTATTTCTTGACTGTAGAATGTCGTTGTCAAAAACACTTGAAGAGTTGAAGAACCTCGGTACACAGACGGCGATAGATGGAAAAATAAACGAAGGACGTCGTCACGTCGAGATATTTCGATTGAATGCCGGAATTTAGAAATCGGCAGAGCTGATGAACCATAAATCAAACATTCCGAAGACAGTGGACATCAATTTTTGACTTTGTATGTAGAACAAGACTTTTCGAGCATTCTTGGCTTGGAACCACGGCTGAACTCGCAATTTAGCTGGCAAGCTCCGCACGATCGGCAATCGCATAGAAAATCGGTCACTTTCATGGGGCAGTTCGCAGTCCACGTGCGTGCTGGTTCAAGTGAGTTGTCGGCCGTGTATTGATGACGTTTACACGCAAGATATTCGTTCTACACATGCGTAGCTAATACGGGTCAGCCCCAATCTCGTCCCCAGAGCCTGCGGTCCTTTTGCACAGCGGCAAGGAGCCATCGGCTCTGGCCGGAACGAGTCCGTGAGTCGGAAAAACGCGGACTTTCGTAATGCGAGCCATCGGATTTTTCAGCCAATCAAAATTCAGCTTTACCTCGTTCCGGCCAGAGCCGATGGCTCCTTGCCGCTGGGCAAAAGGACCGCAGGCTCTGGGGACGAGATTGGGGTCAGCCCGTATTTCGCGAGCCCCGACAGCCGCCATTTCCAATCGTGATCAGGCAGGAGGCAGGATGAGAGCTCGCGCCTGATTCTTTCAGGCCAGGTTGAGTGCCACTGAGTCGCAAAAACATGAGCTCACAAGCTTCCTATAATTTCCGCGAGTATTTATCAAATCGTTACTTTTCTTTCATTTACACCTAGGGAAAACATGTCCCCCAAAAAGTACACATGGATTTTATGAATAAACCAATAAATGACAAATATATTCTCTTTTTTGTTTAAAATATCCCTTAAAATTTCATTAAAATTAAACGGCCATAAAGTCATTAAGATTTGCTCAATTGAGAAACGTATGCGTACTTTATTGCACATAACAATTCTGGTTCTAGTGAAACTTCTTTAGTCAGCAAAACTTTTAAGTTGGCGGAACTGATTATAGGTTTTTTCTTATCTCAATGACGTCACAATGACGTCACTGTATGACGTCATCAAACGAAAGAACTTCATTCATATATACTACGTGCAGAATATCTAGCATTTCTAGCATGGGGATCAAATTAGTGAAGTTCTAGAAGCTCTGTGGTCACTCAAGTTTTCCCTAGCAACGGGTCAAAATAAATATGTCTGAACACCCTTAAGCTTGAAAGTGGTTTGATTGTATTCCAGACAATTGCACTCGTCAAGTGGAGACCTTCAGGGTTCAGAATGTTGACACAAAGATAATAAAAAGCGGTGCCAGGCGCAATTTTGCATGCTCGCAGTGTTTACAAACCTTTGCAATGGACTGCAAGGACAGAAAGAAATCCTTCAAATTTGCTGCATCCTGCTGAGATTGAAGAGAAAGACTTCGAGAATGCGAAACATTATTAATCTGGCCTTCATTTTTATCTTGTATATATATTGTTTTTATTCTTGTAAATGTTTTGACCAACATTTTATATTATGTTATACTCATTTCACTATATATTATAATCCAATTTTGTAAATCCATTGTATTTTTCTAACCTAAGATGGATGATTAAAGATTATTATTATTTATTATTAGATAATGCGAAACATTAATCCGTGAATTTGTTTTGTATTTTTACGTGAATCGTGATTACCTCCATTTTTGTGTGAACGTGAAAGAGTTTTTGCGATTTTTCGTGACTCGTGAAAGGAATAAATATTTTTACGTGAATGCATTTTGTGAAGGGGTATAGGGGACCCTTTTGACAAAAAACATCAAAGAACTGACAAACATATAGGAATTATATGATGTGAGAAAATTCCGAGCCCACTCATCGCGCGCAGCGCGTTGATGCCGAAGCATATCGAAAGATAAAAATCTCCCATAGCTACGAACGTTGGTATATATATGATCAGTAGCCGTCGGTGTTGAGCGCATGTTGCAAGACATATGATTTTCTGAACGTGACCAACATAAAAAGATTAGAAATATATCCAGATTAGAAAAGTCACAACATCGAAATGATACAAAATTAGTACCGTTTTCTTTATCATTTTTGTGATTATCAATTATTAAACATGAGTACCACTCACACGTACGTGACGCCTGCAGGCTGTTTAATAAGTTCGGACAAAGTTAACAAATTGATTTCTGACAAAACCACCAGACGCTGAATGTACATCGCGATATTTGAAGAAAATATGTTATTCTCATGTATAGTATTGATAGTAGAGACACTTTCCAATATCTCGTAGAACTTCGCAGTTATACAATCCAACGGCACAGTAATATTTTTGCACGGCATTTATACAGGGGCTGCGGAGCTGGGGGGGCAATGGCCCACCCTACTTTTTTTCCGTGATGAAGTCGTTCTTTATAATGCATGTTCTTGAGATCGGTGAATAGCGCATTGGTAGGTGTCTCTGCTATCAATCACTGTTTGTGTTAAATGCAAACGAGCTAGGGCCCTAGACGTGATACCAACTTGCTGTTATTGATGGTGTTAAGCAAATTCACTCTTTCTAAGTGCTTTTTTACTAGTATATCCATTATTTATTTTACAGTTTGTAATTATTTTAATTGTAGGGAGCATCGTAATTGGAGAAATCTGTGATGCCAAACACTTGTCATAATTAAGTTTCTTATGTTGGCAGAAGTTTTAATAAATAAATAAATAAATCCGTATCGATCTGCACGATGAGTCTGTGAAATCGGAATAGAGTTGTGAAGATTTGAATTGCAGAGTATATGCACAGTCAAAAATTATCCAGGCGGCCAACGTAATACATGTAGTGCATGTGGTACGTTTGCGAACTTGGTGTAATATACTAATAACAGACGTTTGGTAGACGTTTGTCAAGCTCATTGTGAAAGACGTTGGTCATTACTCAGAAAAGGTTTCTGAGCCCCAGCTATTTTCAAAATTGGATGTGTAGTCAATTTTAAAGTGGCCTTCCGACAATTGGAGACGAGTCAAATAATGGGATAAAAATAGACTCTGCTCTATTGATTTGGATCGTACGCACGTATGAACAAGCATCCAATTAACCCTTTCGTGCGCATTGTTGTTGTCGAACAACTTTATTATTTTATTCTGTCTAACACCAGACTATTTTACTGTCTAACACCAGACTATTTTACTGTCTAACACCAGACTATTTTACTGTCTAACACCAGACTATTTTACTGTCTAACACCAGACTATTTTACTGTCTAACACCAGACTATTTTACTGTCTAACACCAGACTATTTTACTCTGTCTAACACAAGACTATTTTACTGTCTAACACCAGACTATTTTACTGTCTAACACCAGACTATTTTACTGTCTAACACAAGACTATTTTACTGTCTAACACAAAACTATTTTACTGTCTAACACAAGACTATTTTACTGTCTAACACAAGACTATTTTACTCTGTCTAACACAAGACTATTTTACTCTGTCTAACACCAGACTATTTTACTGTCTAACACCAGACTATTTTACTGTCTAACACCAGACTATTTTACTGTCTAACACAAGACTATTTTACTGTCTAACACCAGACTATTTTACTGTCTAACACAAGACTATTTTACTGTCTAACACCAGACTATTTTACTCTGTCTAACACAAGACTATTTTACTGTCTAACACCAGACTATCTTACTGTCAGACTATTTTACTCAGTCTATAACACCAGATTATTTTACTCAGTCTATAACGCCAGACTATTTTACTCTGTCTTACACCAGACTATTTTACTAAGTCTATAACACCAGACTATTTTACTCTGTCTTACACCAGACTATTTTACTCAGTCTATAACACCAGACTATTTTACTCTGTCTTACACCAGACTATTTTACTAAGTCTATAACACCAGACTATTTTACCGTCTAACACCAGACTATTTTACTCTGTCTAACACCAGACTATTTAACTCTGTCTAACACCAGACTATTTTACTCGGTCTAACACCAAGACTACTTTACTCTGTCTAACACCAGACTATTTTACTCGGTCTGACACCAGACTATTTTACTCTGTCTAACATCAGACTATTTTACTTGTCAAAGCCAAAGGGAGACGTCTTGATTAAATGAGGTTATGCAATAACCAAAGGTTAACAGCTAGGTAACCGCGCGTGGTGCAAGCTTCGGGTCAGCGGCAATGAAGACTGGCACAAATTGCGCTTCGTCATTGCCACGTTAACGGGCTAGCAGTCCGACGCAGTGTTGGAGTCAGAGGAAATAAGATATTGCCAGACGCAAGCAAATAGAGCGAGTCCAGGTTTACAAATATAACATTGCAGATAGTGAGATAAGAAAGAAATTTATGAATGACAACTCCTCAGAACGAAGTGATCCCTACCATGCAAGTATCAATTGAATTCTGCGTCACTGGGCCAAGTGGTAGTGCAAGCAGTGGCTCAAGCGATTAGACCGAAAGCAGGCCATAACAGCCGGCTCCGACTCTTGTCGCTTTTTGAAGCGATTGAAGAAGCATTCTCCCGGTTACCACATCAGGACAATCAAGTATTAAAGTACTGAGGCCAAGCCCAGCGAACAGCAATCAAGGTAATGTTAAATATTCTCTATCTTTCTTCGTGTGGCAAATACTTCGGCTACTTTCGGGACAGAGGTAAGACAAAACCAGGGACTAACAAAGCGGTGTCGGAGATACCCCCACAGAAAAAAAACGTAGGAAGGGGGGCCTTAAAAGAAAGTAAGACATTGCGCAAAGAGAAGTAGAAAAGCGCCAGAGGCTGAGCACAAAGGTCACACACCATGCGGTTACTTCCCCATGGGCCAAATGCGCTAATCGACACAAATTTTATCAAGTTATTTGAGGAGTATGTGGGAATACCCAAGAAAGAAATGTCGTGTTTTGTCTGTTTTCGTTGCGATAAACGAAGATACTCTGTAGCCATGATCTGCTACGATCGGTGTGATAGCATGGCGGCGACTTACACGTAAGCGAAATCGCAAAGAATCAACAGCAAAGAAAAACTCAGCACACGACACTGGGAACAGACCCAGGCCGAGAATAAGCGCTGTGCATTATTCGGGAGGAATACGTGTTCCCGTTTTGGCTTGAGCTTAGCTGTTAGAGCGGAACCATTTGTTACTGCGTAATAAGATATAATGTGGTTGAGTTAACATTGTATAAAGAAGTGTCAATTGACAAATTCCAAGTGTCACTTTTTACCTAAGTTATTTTTACCTAAGTTAATCACGTAAACAGTTTTCTGTTCTCTACAGGACTGTCCGGTTTTAATCACTGGTTTGACGTCGGTTACAAATCCGATTATCACTATATAGTATAGTGACATCTTACCAGGGGGCAAGGAAGAGAAAAACGCTTAGCTCGTGAGTTAGTTCAAGTTACAGGCAGTAACTAACCTTGGGACACGTGGCGCGCTTATGAGTTATGGACAAGCCCTGGAAGGAAATTTGTAGGTTACGGACAAACCATTGGAATGCCTTTCCCTAGCCTGAAATTACCGCATACTCGGGCTGTATACAGGTCGAATTATCTGGGCAGGCATCCAAAGGGTCTGGACACAACAACAACAATAACAGCAACAACAACAACAACAACAACAACAACAACAACAACAACAACAACAACAACAACAACAACAACAACAACAACAACAACAACAACAACAACAACAACAACAACAACAACAACAACAACAACAACAACAACAACAACAACAACAACAACAACAACAACAACAACAACAACAACAACAACAACAACAACAACAACAACAACAACAACAACAACAACAACAACAACAACAACAACAACAACAACAACAACAACAACAACAACAACAACAACAACAACAAGCTTAGCTTTCGTGTTCCTATCTGACGTGGGTGAACCCAGCATGAGAGCTTTTGCTTGGTGCAATGCCAGTATGAGTGCTTTTGCTTAGTGCAATGCCAGTGTGAGTGTTTTGCTTAGTGCAATGCCAGTATGAGTGATTTTTCTCAAGTGCAATGCCAGTATGAGTGCTTTTGCTTAGTGCAATGCCAGTATGAGTGCTGCTGCTTAGTGCAATGCCAGTATGAGTGCTTTTGCTTAGTGCAATGCCAGTATGAGTGCTGTTGCTTAGTGCAATGCCAGTATGAGTGCTGCTGCTTAGTGCAATGCCAGTATGAGTGCTGTTGCTTAGTGCAATGCCAGTATGAGTGCTTTTGCTTAGTGCAATATGCCAGTATGAGTGCTTTTGCTTAGTGCAATACCAGTATGAGTGCTGTTGCTTAGTGCAATGCCAGTATGAGTGCTGTTTCTTTGTGCAATGCCAGTATGAGTGCTGCTGCTTAGTGCAATCACATTACCAGAAATTTGGGACAAGATGGCGTCGCGCGGGCGTATATAGACCATTAAACATGGCGGCCAAATCGTATAAGGAACAATTCAGTAAAATCGTAAATTTTAAAGTTTCTCCTACTAGGGACATAGACCTCTCGATTGCGGAGCTCGATTCCTGTAAAGAGTTAAGTAAGGAAACATTATAACAAAAACGGTTCGCTTACCGAAATACACAGCCGGTTCCTAACATCGATTTATTTACGCTGCTTATTTGACTCATTCTGTTATGTAAGCCATAGTAATCCTGCTAAACATGCGATACAAATCTGCCAAATACACCACTTTCCTTGCGAACGATGCAAACTGCGGAGCTTGCTGTGTGTTTAGCAATGTTCGAACTGCTAATATAACTCGTAACTCGTATCTAACAACATTGCGGTTCCCAAAGCCTTTCAATTTTCTTGGTTTTATAGTGTGTTTGAGCATGCAATACACCAAATCGTAGTTTCATTTAGGCCCACATGCAAATTAGTTTCCTTTTCAATTTGGGCCCCTATGCAAATTACATCGTCTCTAATAACGCATAACGGGAAGATAACATAGACTGGGACTGTTTTTTCATGTTTTGAGTTCATTATTTTTAGACACTACGTTTAGGATTATTGTCAAGGATAATTGATAAGCAAATTTTATCCTTATAGAATACCTAAGCATTAAAAAGTTTCTGAAATCAGAAATGTTATGTTTACTACGGCTGCATGCTTCAGCCTCAAGTTATAAACGAACTATGTTTCATCCCTACTCAGATTGTATGCACAGTCGAAACTCCGATTTCGTCTATCAGCAGGAGGCCGTTATGTCTAAACGTGGAGTTGAGCTGCGAGAAGGACAAATGACGAAGTCACGGAGGTCTCTTCTCTTTCGAGCAGCCTGCGACTATGTTTGTTTACTTTGAAAGCAGAGAGGATCTTTGTTCGAAGCAGCCGTTTGCATTTTCGCAAAATATATACTGTATTCATTATCATGGGAGTAACCGCTGGCTACGAACGCGGACGCAAAATGTCCCGAATTTCTTGTAAAGGTAGTACGCCATTTTAGCAGCACTCGTAGCGAGTAGTGGGCAGCACCGTAGTACGCCATTTAGCAACACTCATAGCGAGTAGTGGGTAGCACCGTATAGTACGCCATTTAGCAACACTCATAGCGGGTAGTAGGCAGTGTCAGATAATTCATTATAATTTATACATCATCCGGGACTTACCCCGTAACGTATATAAATACATGTAAGAAAAAGATTAGGGATTTTTTGGTAAGGATTTATTAAAGTATTAAATTTCGATTCGTACTTCATACGTTTACATGGTGTCAGGTGTGGGGTTTGCTGATGTTCTGACAAGTTGACAACCATAGTACAACAATCTATTCAATACACTGGTGTAAGCGAAAGAGTGAACTTACAACTACATTAAAACGCTTTGAACAAGCGAATAGGACATGGCGACGAGTGCCTCGGCCTCGTTCATCGACAAGGGACCGTCAATGGATTGGAGCGCTAATGACAACATATATAGCCGCATGGAAACAAAGATGTGAACTATTATTTACTGGCCCCATGGCGAAGATGGGAGAGGAAACAAAGTGCAAACACCTACTGTACTGGTCTGGAGAACGTGGAATAGAGCTCTTTAACAGCTGGGACCTAGGAACAAAGGGACAGAAAAAGCTAGAAAACTACTGGGAAAATTTTGAAAGCTACGTAAAGCCTCACTCAAACGAGTTGATCGCAGTTTGGGAGCTGCACAACCTTCGTCAAGGTACGTTATCTTTAGAAGAATTTATTGCTAAGCTCAGAATTCTCGTTAAGGAAGCTAATTATCCAGAAGATCATTATGATCGATTTTTGAGAGACTTCCTTGTCCTTGGAATGAATTCTGACCGTGTCAGAAAAGAATGTTGCAAAGAAGGAAACGCACTCACTTTTAACAAAGCCCGACAAATGGCAAAGACCGAGGAGTCAGCAGACAAACAACTCCAGTTGATGAACACTGAAGTACACCCCATCAATTCAAACAAAAGATTTCAGAACCAAAGAAACCAGCCTAGAAACAACCCAGGGGCCAACTCAAGCAAAGTTCAACACTGCAGAAATTGTGGCTGGGGTCCCCACTCTCGAGAACAGTGTCCGGCAAGAAACGCAACATGTCATTACTGCCAAAAGGTTGGACACCTAGCTAAGGTGTGTCTGTCAAGGCTGAGAAATAAGAATGTGCATGAAATTGTAGTTGGTAATGATAACTTGAACCAATCCGAACCACAGCCACCCCAAGTACCAGGTGACCATGTGTTTCTAGGCCCAATAGAAGCAACACCTCTGCCTACAAATGTACATACTATCTCATGCAAGGAAAAGGCTATGCTAGAAGTTTCTTTGGCATTGAGTCCAGAAGAAAAACAAACATATGCCCTTTGTAAAATAGACTCAGGCGCAGACACAAACATTATACCCAAGTCCTTATTCCACCAGCTAAGCCATGGAAAACATGAGTTAAAACAACCTACAATGAAGTTAACAGCATATGGTGGGACCGATATACCAAACCTGGGTTCTTGCCATGTCTATGCGAAGGTTCCAAACAACCCCAGTTCCAAGGTAATCCAAGCACAGGTTGTTGATGTCCATGGGCCTGCAATAATTGGTAATACCTCAGCACAGGCTCTTAATCTCTTAAAGCTAAATTGGGTCATCGAAGCTGAAAGCAACACTGGCAGTACTAGTCTACCAGTCACCCACCCAGTCAAGCAAGACCTGAACACATCATCCAGTCCACAGAAAGTCAAGCTTGTTGACGTACAAGGTAAGCAGCACCCTTTTCCCCTGACAAAAGATTACCTTTTGAAAGAATATCGAGATATTTTCACTGGAATTGGTTGCTTTCCAGGAGCTCCATACCACATCGAAACAGTTCAAGATGCCATTCCTATCCAACATGCCCCAAGACAAGTACCGGTTCAATTACAGCCAACCTACATAGAAGAGTTAAATAAGTTGGTGGAATCTGGAATCCTAAGTGAAGTGCAAAATGAGTACACCCCATGGGTCAACTCAACTGTGGTTACAAGGAAACCCAATGGATCAATACGCCTATGCCTAGATCCCCGTGACCTCAACAAAGCCATCAAGCGCAACCCTTATTATGTCAGAACTATAGACGATGTGATACCAAAGGTTAGTGGTGCAACTCACTTCAGTATTTTAGATACACGTAGTGGTTTCTGGCAAGTCGAGCTTGACGATGAAAGCAGTCGGCTATGCACCTTCAGCACCACATGGGGCAAATACAGATGGAAAAGACTCCCTTTTGGCCTCACCTGTAGTGGAGACATATTCCAAAAGAAGATGGACACCACCTTTGGAAAACTGAATGGCCTGAGTGGAATCGCTGATGATACTTTCATCTATGGCAAGAGTGAGGCTACACATGATCAACACATACTTGACGTCTTGGACACAGCAAGAGAGAACAATGTAAGGTTCAACCCAGATAAGTTCCAGTTCAGAGTTGAAGAAACATCATTCTTTGGGTTTACATGGACCCCTGGTGGGATCAGACCGGATGGTCACAAGATCAAAGCAATCAGAGATATGCCACAGCCAAAGAACATGGTGGAACTGCAGTCCTTCTTGGGCATGGTAAACTACCTGAATAGATTCTCTCCAATCCTGGCCCAAACATCATTGCCTCTACGACAGTTAATGAAGAAAGATGTACCATTCACCTGGCAACCTGAACAGCAGCAAGCGTTTCAGTCTGTCAAGCAAGTGATTACCGAAGCTCCAGTTCTTGCCTATTGTGATGCTGAGAAGAAAAACTTGATCCAATCGGACGCCAGCATGAAAGGAATTGGATGTGTATTGATACAAGAAGGCAGACCTGTATGTTATGCAAGCCGCTCACTCACTGAAACTGAGTCGCGATACAGTAACACAGAGAGTGAGCTGTTCGCTGCCAGTTGGCAAGAAGGTGGTTATCGAAACAGACCATAAACCCCTTGAAAGTATATGGAAGAAGAGTATAACAAGTGCATCACCACGCCTACAGAGGCTTCTCCTGAAAATGTCAAAGTACAACGTAGAGCTGCGATATATCCAAGGGAAGACCAACGTTATAGCTGATGCCCTCTCCAGAGTTAGCTGTATGGAACCTCCTGCAGATGACAATGAAGTGCGAAGTCAACGCAATTACAAGCATTCTGCCAGCAAGCCCCGCCAGATTAGACGAAATACGCAAGTACACAAAACAAGATGTTATACTCAATCATCTGAAAGAAATCATACACCATGGTTGGCCAGAGTATCCAAATGAGTGCCCTCCAGACCTGAAAGAATTCTGGAATTTCAAAGAAGACCTAAGCGTTGAAAACGGACTGGTTCTAAAAGGACACCGAATCATCATCCCAAGCGAATTACGTGCACAGATGCTCCAGATTGTACATTATGGCCATATGGGGAGCGAGAAGTGTCTGCTGAAAGCAAAGGACTGTTTGTTCTGGCCAGGGATCTCAAAAGACATCAAGGACATGGCTGCCAGCTGCGCCACTTGCATGCAGCACTCCAAGCAACAGCCAAAAGAACCACTACGACCACACACGGTACCCACCTTTCCATGGCAGAAACTGGGCACAGACCTGTTTGACTACCAAGGCGCACAGTATCTACTAGTGGCCGACTACTACAGTAAGTATCCAGTCCTGAGAAAGCTGAACTCAATTACATCAGCTGCCGCAATAAATCACCTGAAGTCAATCTTCGCAGAGCATGGAATACCAGAAACCTTGGTCTCTGACAATGGCCCGCAGTACAGCAGTCGAGAGTTTGCAGCCTTCTGCAACCAGTGGGGTATTGAACATGTTACCAGCTCACCTCTGTATCCCCAAAGCAACGGGTTTATAGAGAGGATGGTTCAGACAGTGAAGAACCTACTACGCAAGTCAGAAGCTTCTGGACAGGACCCGTATCTTGCACTACTAACGTACCGCACAACACCTGTGGACAGCAACTTACCGTCACCAGCTAAGCTACTGAACCAGAGGAACTACCGCACGCAATTACCCTGCAGTGGAAGACTACAACGTTCTCAAGCCAGGGAAGATAACCAAGAACAGCTACAGTATCGCCAAGATGTTCAGAAACAGCAGTATGATGGGAAGTCTTCACGTACGCTGCCCAGACTGGTGCCAGACCAACAAGTGACCGTCTTCCAACCCCGAAACAAGATATGGGTTCCAGGAAGAGTAATGGAAGAATCTGATAAGCCTATCTCCTACATCGTCGAGACACCCAATGGATCCAAGCTAAGGCGTAACAGAATACACCTTAAACTCACAGGCCAAGAGAAAGTACAACAAACAGATCAATTGATGAGCAACCAAGACAGCCCTGTCTCTGAATTCTGCTTCCAAGAAGGAGCACATACTGTGGAATTGGAAATAGCACAACCAACCCGCAAACTGGAAACAATGACGAACGAAAAAAGAAATTACCTTCCAACAACCTGGAGTGGCCGTGTTGTAAAGAAGCCAAATAGACTGGACTTATAAATCTTATAAACTATAAATAGAACAACATTTAGAGTGTATAGAGTTTGGTATGTTATACCATCAAGATTATATATTACATAACTTGACATCTGTGTTTTAGGGAGGAGATGTCAGATAATTCATTATAATTTATACATCATCCGGGACTTACCCCGTAACGTATATAAGTACATGTAAGAAAAAGATTAGGGACTTTTTGGTAAGGATTTATTAAAGTATTAAATATCGAATCGTACTTCATACTTTTACAGGCAGCACCATAGTACGCCATTTTAGCAACCCTCATAGCGAGTAGTGGGCAGCACCATAGTACGCCATTTTAGCAACCCTCATAGCTAGTAGTAGGCTGCACCGTAGTACGCCATTTAGCAACACTCATAGCTAGTAGTGGGCAGCACCATAGTACGCCATTTTAGCAACCCTCATAGCTAGTAGTAGGCAGCACCATAGTACGCCATTTTAGCAACCCTCATAGCGAGTAGTGGGCAGCACCATAGTACGCCATTTTAGCAACCCTCATAGCGAGTAGTGGGCAGCACCGTAGTACGCCATTTAGCAACACTCATAGCGAGTAGTGGGCAGCACCGTAGTACGCCATTTAGCAACACTCATAGCGGGTAGTGGGCAGCACCGTAGTACGCCATTTAGCAACACTCATAGCGGGTAGTGGGCAGCACCGTAGTACGCCATTTAGCAACACTCATAGCGGGTAGTGGGCAGCACCGTAGTACGCCATTTAGCAACACTCATAGCGGGTAGTGGGCAGCACCGTAGTACGCCATTTAGCAACACTCATAGCTAGTAGTAGGCAGCACCGTAGTACGCCATTTAGCAACACTCATAGCGAGTAGTGGGCAGCACCGTAGTACGCCATTTAGCAACACTCATAGCGGGTAGTGGGCAGCACCGTAGTACGCCATTTAGCAACACTCATAGCGAGTAGTGGGCAGCACCGTAGTACGCCATTTTAGCAACACTCATAGCGAGTAGTGGGCAGCACCGTAGTACGCCATTTTAGCAACACACATAGCGAGTAGTGGGCAGCACCGTAGTACGCCATTTTTAGCAACACTCATAGCTAGTAGTTGGCAGCACCGTAGTACGCCATTTAGCAACACACATAGCGAGTAGTGGACAGCAATGCCAGTGCGAGTACTTTTGCTAAAAATAGCGTACTACGGGCCTGCCCACTACTCGCTATGTGTGTTGCTAAAATGGCGTACTACGGTGCTGCCCACTACTAGCTATGAGTGTTGCTAAAAATGGCGTACTACAGTGCTGCCCACTACTCGCTATGAGTGTTGCATTACCAGAAATTTGGGTCATTTGTGCCGCTGCTCTCGGTCAGCGGCTATATTCGCCTAATAATATAATTATGTATTCTAGAATGTCTAATGAGTTTGATTCTAGTGTATTCTGGTATTTCTCATTGTTCAGGTCATTGAGTTCTTTGGAATTCGCCTAAATCGTGCATGTATGTACTGTGAAATCAAGCAAATTCAAACGCTTTTGGAAGTACCATGCCAGGGACAAATGAGGACCTTTATGTGCTCTTGAAGTAGACCGACTCATGCCGAATGCAACGCGAGTCGGGCACTTCGCATCGCCCGTAACGTTGTCGGTCAATTTGGCCAATTTCTATAACCTGTTTGCAAAGATTACTATGGCTAACACTATGGATAGTGGCACTTTCAGTGCAAAAATAAGACGAGCTAGGGAAGTACTTTGTCGTCGAAGTAAGCAAATGTTTTTTAGCTATAACTGTTGCTTAGTCCATGCTGAAGTCAAATCGAGTCGGGCAAGGAAGAAATATGTCACCGTTTAAGCAGAAGTTGAATTATGTTGTGCTCTCCTTATTATTTACTGTTGAGAATCTCCATTATTATTGTCCTTAATACGCACGCGCGCCACCATCTTGTCCCAAATTTCTGGTAATGGCTAAATGGCATACTACGGTGCTGCCCACTACTAGCTATGAGTGTTGCTAAATGGCGTACTACGGTGCTGCCCACTACTCGCTATGAGTGTTGCTAAATGGCGTACTACGGTGCTGCCCACTACTCGCTATGAGTGTTTCTAAAATGGCGTACTACGGTGTTGTCCACTACTCTCTATGAGCGTTGCTAAATGGCGTACTACGGTGCTGTCTACTACTCGCTATGAGTGTTGCTAAATGGCGTACTACGGTGCTGCCTACTACTAGCTATGAGTGCTGCTAAGAATGGCGTACTACGGTGCTGCCTACTACTAGCTATGAGTGCTGCTAAAAATGGCGTACTACGGTGCTGCCCACTACTAGCTATGAGTGTTGCTAAATGGCGTACTACGGTGCTGCCTACTACTAGCTATGAGTGTTGCTAAATGGCGTACTACGGTGCTGCCTACTACTCTCTATGAGTGTTGCTAAATGGCGTACTACGATGCTGCCCACTACTCTCTATGAGTGTTGCTAAATGGCGTACTACGGTGTTGTCCACTACTCTCTATGAGTGTTGCTAAATGGCGTACTACGGTGCTGCCCACTACTCTCTATGAGTGTTGCTAAATGGCGTACTACGGTGCTGCCCACTACTCTCTATGAGCGTTGCTAAATGGCGTACTACGGTGCTGCCTACTACTAGCTATGAGTGTTGCTAAATGGCGTACTACGGTGTTGTCCACTACTCTCTATGAGTGTTGCTAAATGGCGTACTACGGTGTTGTCCACTACTCTCTACGAGTGTTGCTAAATGGCGTACTACGGTCACAGAATAAGGATCAACCAGAAGTCCAACTCGCGGAAAAATGTGTCCCATTATTTTTATGCGCATGCGCCAGTCCGCCATTTTGAAAGTAAGTGCACCCGGGAAATTATCCCCCTCGTCCTTGCGACCCTCTGGCTCCTGTCGTCAATTACCCTTGGCCTTCTTGTCACCTTTTAATTAACTTTATATTGTTATCTATATATATAAATAATATTTAGTTAAGTAAATAAGTAATTTACTTTAGAAAACGATTCTTTGGAGATAAAATTCTATGACCACGAGGTTATTGAAACTTCAGTACGCGGATACTACGGGTAAAAGTCCGTGGCAAAAAAGTCCTGTACTCACGAAGCTGAGTTTTACATTTCTCGATTATGCCGACACATTCGTTTATAGAAGAAGATGGCTAAAATTTACAGAACTACGCGTTGTTGAAATACATCGGGTACGTATGTTGTTAGAAATTTTATAAACTTTCATTCGGTATATACATGTAGTTCAAATCATAGTGTTACCTGTAACTTTTTAAAATGTTCAAAATGTTCTGACCATTGACCATAAAAGTTTTAATACTTTTTCATATATTCAAAAGGTATGATCACTAATTTGCACCAAAAACGTTTTCAACTTCAACTAGAAATCTGCAAACTTTTCCACTCCTTTCATATTTGAATTAGCTTCTGTTCAAGAAATATCTTAGCTTCATGCCGGAAGTTTTTCTGAGGTTATAGCAAACAACCAAAACAACAAAAGGCAAAACAAACTTAAGAAATTCATCCATTTCAGACGGTCCACGTCAAAATAATGATGTTTTTTTCATATTTTAAAATACTTCCCAGCAAGAAAATTAAAAGTTCTGATATGAATAGCACTTGACAGTATCCTCTGTTTCAAATATGCAGTTCAGGGTTGTGCGTTTAATATTTAAAAACAAAATCCAAAATTCTATAACACTTGTGAGGAGTCCATTTCCATTATATAATTCTTATTTTACGAACAATGGTGAGAACATTTTGAACATTTTAAAAAGTTACAGGTAACATTAAAATTTGAATTATATACCAAATGAAAGCTTATAAAATTTCTAACAACATACGTACCCGATGTATTTCAACAATGCGTAGTTCCGAAATTGTTAGCAATCTTTTTCCATAAACAAATGTGTCGGCAAAATCGAGAAATGTAAAACCCGGCTTTGCGAGTGCAGGACTTTTTCCCCACGGGCTTTTACCCGTAGTATCCGTTCACTGAAGTTTTAATAAGCTCGTGGTCAAAGAATTCTATCTCCAAAGAATCGTCTTCTAAAGTAAATTACTTGTTTACTTAACTAAATATTATTTATACAGATAGATAACAATATAAAGTTAATTAAAAGGTCACACCGAGGCAAGCGTAATTGAATACAGGAGCCCGAGGGTCGCAAGGACGAGAGGGCTAATTTCCCGGGTGCACTTACTTTCAAAATGGCGCCGGGATCGCGAGGCCGACATTTCCCGAGGACGCTTACATCAAAGGTGCCGACAGAGAGTTGGACTTCTGGTTGATCCTTATTCTGTGCTACGGTGCTGCCCACTACTCGCTATGAGTGTTGCTAAATGGCGTACTACGGTGCTGCCTACTACTAGCTATGAGTGCATGTTGCTAAAATGGCGCACTACGGTGCTGTTCACTACTCGCTATGAGTGTTGCTAAATGGCGTACTGCGGTGCTGCCCACTACTCGCTATGAGTGTTGCTAAATGGCGTACTACGGTGCTGCTTACTACTAGCTATGAGTGCATGTTGCTAAAATGGCGCACTACGGTGCTGCCCACTACTCGCTATGAGTGTTGCTAAAAATGGCGTACTGCGGTGCTGCCCACTACTCGCTATGAGTGTTGCTAAAAATGGCGTACTGCGGTGCTGCCCACTACTCGCTATGAGTGTTGCTAAAAATGGCGTACTGCGGTGCTGCCCACTACTCGCTACGAGTGTTGCTAAATGGCGTACTGCGGTGCTGCCCACTACTAGCTATGAGTGTTGCTAAAAATGGTGTACTACGGTGCTGTCCAGGCCACTACTCGCTATGAGTGTTGCTAAAAATGGCGTACTGCGGTGCTGCCATAGAAATAATAGACCTAGAATGCGTGCTCTGTCACGTGACAGGGGTCCAAATTAAATTTTATTTTGCCCTTATAAATCCGCCATTTTGAATTTTGCAAAGGGGTGGGATATATATACAACAATGATCGCGTCTCAAAATAAAGAATTGGAGGACGTTTCATAGGGATAAATTGGATACATGCAAGACAACAAATCAGCCACATACACGTTAGCATAAAATAAAACAATTTTCAAGACACTTGTTTCATTAAAAGTATTAAAAACTATAAGTTCAAAATTATATTTCGATCAATTCACCACAATTACAAAAAGCAACAAAAAGTGCTATACCTGAAACTCAGAAATTGTCTGCATCAAAGCCCGTTTAAAAGAAAAGAAAATAATCAAATACGTAATGGAAACTAGGAGAAAATCTTTAAAAAAACACGAATTTAATATGTCAATATAAATAAATATGCCGAAAAGACTGATGTATAAAAAGTATGACAGGTGCATAAACATATTTTATATTTCAAAAATCACAAGCTAGAAATCCTTATTAGATTGGATAAAAAAGAGGAAAAAAACACTTACTGTCTCCTGGATTAATCCTCCACATTCAGTATAAATCACATACAGATTGGCAAGTGGGAATCATTCAAATATAATGTAAAACAGTAAAAACACTAAAACCATTCGTATTAAAAGGCCGCTATCGTCGCTGCATGTCTACATCCAGAGTTTAATGTTCGAAATGTTTTGGCGAAGGATATTGCACTTCATCTTTATAAAATTCACCAATCCAGCAAGTTTTCCGGTACAAAAAACAAAGAAATTCTGTGCTAAAATACATCCATCACTCCACAACATCACCAACCGCAGCCGTGTTAAAAAGTCTTGGGGCGAGTTCCTTTTGCCCTTATAAATCCGCCATTTTGTGGCGACAATTTTTTGACTGACGAGAGATAGGAGCACGCATTCTAGGTATAATATTTCTATGGGTGCTGCCCACTACTCGCTATGAGTGTTGCTAAAAATGGTGTACTACGGTGCTGCCCACTACTAGCTATGAGTGTTGCTAAAAATGGTGTACTACGGTGCTGTCCACTACTCGCTATGAGTGTTGCTAAAAATGGCGTATACTGCGGTGCTGCCCACTACTCGCTATGAGTGTTGCTAAAAATGGCGTACTACGGTGCTGCCTACTACTAGCTATGAGTGTTGCTAAATGGCGTACTACGGTGCTGTCCACTACTAGCTATGAGTGTTGCTAAAATGGCGTACTACGGTGCTGCCCACTACTCACTATGAGTGTTGCTAAGTGGCGTACTACGGTGCTGCCCACTACTCGCTATGAGGGTTGCTAAATGGCGTACTACGGTGCTGCCCACTACCCTCCCAACTACTCGCTACGAGTGCTGCTAAAATGGCGTACTACGGTGCTGCCCACTACTCGCTATGAGTGTTGCTACGGTGCTGCCCACTGCTCTATATTAGTGTTGCTAGGTGAGTATTGTGTCCATTTGGATGATTCCGACTGGTGTGGGTTCAGATACGTACGGTACTTGGAAGGGTGACATCCTGGCTCTGTTGGTTCCAGCATATCACTTATGGTGGTCTGCTCAAGATCCTGCATGGATGGATCTTAACCTGGATCCAAGTACCGCTATTCGCTCCATGTCCCCACCGGGTTACGGCTTGCACCTACTGATCTCTATATAAACTGGATGGGGTATGAGGCCGGATTTTGCGTGCCAGCTGTATGATAGCGTGACCACTACCCAAGATGGCCGCCACCAAAGTTCATAAGCATTCGTAGATTGAAAACAGACATAAAAAGTTATTTTAAGAAAATTTAAACGAATGTAATGACAGAAGAAGTACTCAATAAGGTTTAAGACGCTAATTTCTTGTATTTGTTTCTGTTACTGAGCTATAAAACCTTTAAATTTCGTTGTTTTTCTTCAGTGCCGACAACGAAGAAACTTCACGATAATATAAACAGAAAAACAGACTATAAAATCTACAAAGAATTCAATTCCAAGTCTTAAATTTTTGTGTACTTGCCATCTTTTTAACCCTGGGGAACCCATGGGGTCACATATGACCCCACTATATTAAAAGCCCATTGTTAGTGACATGTTTGTTGCTAATCATAAAAGATGAGTTATTAGTGAACATGTGAAACGTATTTTGGTGAGGTTTTTGCGAATTTGTGTTGCATACAGCAAGTTGTAAAATCGATGGGTCACATATGACCCACTGGGTTACTGTGGACGTTTTTGTCATTTTTATCCAGTGGTCAGATTTTCGAAAGGTGATAAAGTATAGTGATGGATTAGCATATATATCAAATCAATACTTTACACCAACTTGGCTAGGGTTTTGTAGAATTATTGTTTGGGTAGAATATAAAGGTTCTGTTTATTTATAGTGTCTGTTTTCTTTTTTCATCATTCAGTTTATCATGGCTAGCAGTAGAAAGCAAGATCATCTTTATACTGTTGAGCAAGTTTTCGATGAACTTGAAGTAATGTCAGCCTAGGTGGCCCAAGCGATGAGTCGGATAGTGATGAAGTCTATGTCCCAGGTAACATTGATAATTTAGAGAGTAGTGACTCTGAAAGTGACCATGAACACTTATCAGAGGTGAATGATGAATCAAGTGGTGATGATGATAATGATGATGTACCTCTCGCAAGAAGATTGGCCATCACCAAAAAGGGGAAAACCAAGACCAAACCAAAATATAGATGGTGAAAAAAAGATTTTGAAGCACCCCAAGATCTATTTCAGGGTGAAATGGTTGAACCAACAGATCCAACTGGAATAACAGAGACACCTTTACTCTACTTCAAGTAGTTTGTGACAAAAGAAATGATAGAACTGATTGTGGAGTATACCAATAGATACAGTGTCCAAAAGAATGGTAAATGTGTAAATACATCGGTGAAAGAAATTGAACAAGTACTGGGCATGTTCTTCAAAATGGGCATTGTTGAGATGCCTGCAATACGGATATACTAGGAAAAGGAAACTCGTACATCATCAGGGAATACAATACCCACATGGGTGGTGTTGATATGCTGGATGCCCACATCTCCCGCTGTAAGTATTCCAGTCGAACACGGAGATGGTACCTTATACTCTTCTGGCATTTTACCAGTGTTGGGGTAATCAATGCATGGCTCCTGTATAAGCGTGACTGTTCCCTGCTGGGAATCACAGGCAAGAGTGTGATGAAGCTGCGCCAATTCCAGTCCAAGGTTGCACAAGCACTGATTGAATGTGGAACCACCAGAAAGTCAGCTAGACCATCCCTTGATGAGGAAACATTGCCCACACCACCAAAGATAATCCGTGTTGAGCCTTGTGAAGATGCACGTTTCGACCAAATTGCGCACTGGCCAGTGAAGAGACAAGCGTCGTCGCTGTGCTGTCTGCAAGACCATCAAAACTGACACATGTTGTGAGAAATGTGATGTTCCTCTGTGTTTCAATGAGCGCAGAAATTGCTACAAACTGTATCATATAAAGTAAAAACTATGGTAACTTTGTATATATGACAAGCTAGTATGTTATACTAGTGCCTTCTTTCAATGCCTTAGACATTGTCATCATAACAGTAAAATAGTTTTGTTCAAACTCTGATATTTATATATTCTAGTAGTGACAGTAAATATCACAGAAAGACCCAGTGGGTCACATATGACCCGAGCCCTAAATCTAAGGCAAATTGACAAAAATCAAAAAAACATATTTTTTTTAGTTTATTTAGCCTGATAAAAGATGATAAAAGATGTCTTGGGTTCCCCAGGGTTAAAGTGCCTATGAAATGAAATTTCACTTCATTTGCAAGAGCATCAAAAAGTAGGACAATATGCAGTTTACCGTTCCTTGATATCTTTTATACTTCCAGAGTTATAAAGACTTAAAGATGTCAAAATGAAGAAAAAATATGGCGCAAACAAATTGCTGATTCAGCACAAATTGTGATGTCAAATTTGGTGAATGTTCAAATGAACCTTTGCACACATATAGTAATAAAGATGATGTATGATGTATATAGTGCAAGATGAAACACAGTTGATAATATCACCAATTTTGTTGTCAAGGTAACACTGTTGTACCCAGGCCCCTTGCACGGATTTTATATATAAACCACCTTCTCTGTCCTGATAAGGATAAAATATCAAACAAGTGCTTGTCATACCTATGCATGCCTAAAATACGTTTATACTATAATAATTTGCAAATTATGCCCACAGAGATAAATACATGGTGTTTTATAAAATCCGTGTAATGGGGCCTGGGTACAACAGTGTTACCTGGCAAACAAAATTGGTGATATTATCAACTGTGTTTCATCTTGCACTACATGTGTGCAAAGGTGCATTTGATTCTGACACATAGTAACTGAGCTATAGTTCATTTAAACATTCACCAAATTAACATGCAAACCACATAACGTCACAATTTGTGCTGAATCAGCAATTTGTTTGTGCCATATTTTTTCTTCATTTTGACATCTTTAAATCTTTATAACTCTGGAACTATAAAAGATATCAAGGAACGGTAAACTGCATATGTCCTACTTTTTGATGCTCTTTCAAATGAAGCAATAAAAAATTTCCTTTCATAGGCACTTTAAACAGTGAAAACTAAACGAACCGGTGTCACAGGAAATGTGTCCCCCCCAAAAATGTGTCCCCCCCAGGGACAGATTTCCTAGGAAATATGTCCCCCTCTTCGGAAATTTGTTCCCCCCTCAGAATGATTCCTTACAGGATAATTGATATACGTGTAATGTGGACAAAACTTTTTAAAAGTAAAAAATATATATTTCTGAATGATAAATTATAACAGCTAAGTATATATTTACAAAAACTGCAATATATAAACTTATTTATTTAATAAAAACTTTGGCTTAATTGGACTGTCACTAAGTTTTGATGGTGGAACACATGAATGGCAAAAGCCATTCCTGATCACCTACCCCCAGAATGGCAAAGAATGGCACATGCATGGCAAAGCCAGCATCACCTATTTCCCAGCTACTACGTACACCAGTATGCATGACCAATACGGTTCGCTTTTGAGAGTCATCGCTCATTGAAAAAAGGCGTCTACTGCGTTTGTGAATGCATAATAAATACTTCCGTATATACCGTTTTTTGAAAAACGGCAAACTACACTATTATAATAATAACAAAGCAAGAAAATGGTGAGCTGGCGAGAATTTCGACAACGAAATACTAACGTTTCACGCGGAACCCTTCATTAACCTCGAGCCAACACGCTCTTGGCGTAAAGCAGACAGCAAATTTTAATAATAGCGAGGGTCTTTGGTGAAGGAAAATTTCGAGTTTAAGAATATATGCAGGCCAGCAAACACACACACACATATATATTGTGTGTGTGTGTCTGTGTGTGTGTGTGTGTGTGTGTGTGTGTGTGTTTGCTGGGCTGCATATATTCTTAAACTCGAAATTTTCTTTCTCGGCACACATATATATATCAGTATATATATATATTGATATAGTGTGCCGTGCATATATATAGTGTGCCTCTTCCTTTTCATACGCCTCCATTTTTTGCGAAGTCCAATTTCGTAGACGTCTGATATTTTCTCTTACTGAGTGCATATGGCTATCAGACTGTTCCACGTTATTCGATAGTTTTGGTGTCAAAATAATGAAAGAGAACGTCCGAAAGCCAGCTCGCGGAAGTGCATTGGTCATGCTGAATTTCCAATTTATTAGTTAAATAGATGTTCAAGTTTCGTTTTTTTATTGATTGTAACATCGTTGAGCTGATGTTTCAAAGCGTTGAAACAAACCTCGGTTTTCGGGTCTGGCACACTCTGAAAAAGGCACTATTTCAGCACGGGTTTTTCTCCGAAGCACTCGGTTTCAAAAATAGAAAAACAAATACATTAATCATTGCCGACTGTGATTAACATTTCAATGGCACCGTGGGAGACCTTTCAGTATAAATCGAATATACTTACATACGGCAAATCACAAACGGAAGCTTTCAGTCTGAACATACAACTTGTCCTAACTTCTAACGGCTGATTTCGAACTGCAGTTTGCGGTGTGCCGTAAATGTGCGATCTATTCTTTATTATTTAAGGCCTCTAATATAGATGTATACCGTCTCGGGCAGTAATTAGTAGGACCCTTCAGAAATATATATTTTTTACTTTTAAAAAGTTTTGTCCACATTACACGTATATCAATTATCCTGTAAGGAATCATTCTGAGGGGGGGACAAATTTCCGAAGAGGGGGACATATTTCCTAGGAAATGTGTCCCTGGGGGGACACATTTTGGGGGGGACACATTTACTGGGACACCGGCATCTGTTGTTTACTTTACGGCTTTCCGACTCCCCCGGCACAAAGTACTTAATATTGCCTCCCGGATAATCCGACCGAGCTGACGTCGAGATTGCTATGCCAGTCAAGTTTGGGATTGGGAACAAGTTCTAAGGCCGCAATGCGTCATATGTTCCACTACGTAAGACGGCGGCGACTGACACAAAATGTTTGACTGCTAGACATAGGGAATGTCTCCCCATGCCCCCACCGGGCTACGGCTTGCACCAACCTTCCAAACAGGTAAGAAAAAGGTGAACGAGGATGTTAACAGCTGATCGGATACGAAAAACCGCACGGTGTTAATTCGTCTTCATTGTTAAAGTTATAATATCCAATTATTGGATGAGGTTGAGCATGATATCAAGAATTATCAAGGCCGAGGTTTGTGTTATCTGCCGAAGCCGAAGGCTGAGGCGGATAACACAAACAGAGGCCTTGATAATTCTTGATATCATGCGATAACCGAATTCAATAATTGTTTTATTATACAATTATAAATGTAGAAGCCTTTAGAAAGTTTTTTACAAAGTTAGGTAAAAATAGTAAATATTCATACCGTCTTCAATTCGAGGTTCGCTAACTTTTTTCGCTTTCAAATACAATTTTCTCTTTCAAACACTGCTTTAAACTCTAACAGCTGTATGTGTAGCTCGCTTGTTTTTTCTTGGTGGTTTTAGCGTCAACAAAACGTGCCAAATCCGCCGGATTATTCCGCTTCTGATCTTCACTCCTAAGGACGGCCGCCATGTTTGTTTTGTTCAAACCGCTGGCCAGCGCGTCACAGGTTTTTAGCCAATCACAGTCGAGATTGTATCAGTATTGTATAATAAATAGAGGATATTACACGGCTGCGCGAAGATATGAATTTTATCTTCGAGTGCAATCTCGTTCCCAGAGCCTACGTTCCCCATCCGGGAAAATATTTTACGAATGAGTAAAATATCGGTTTTACCACGAGAAGATAAAATTCATATCTTCAAGCCAGCGTGTAATTTTCTTTTTATTATATAGATTCAATGCAAAAAGAGGTAAAATTCTTAATGACGTCATCGATATCTTCACTAGTGAGGATATGGAAAATACAAGACTGCATATTTTCTAATAAAACACTCGCATCTATATAATAAATCGAGTTATTATACTGTAGAAACTGACTTTATATAGTTACAAAGTTCACAAAAAAATTTATCATGGATTGGTAAATTTTACATACCACAAGACTGCGATTCATTTAAGATGCTGATCCTCCGTTGATAACCGAATGCAGCTATGACAACTTAGTCAAATTTATGAATTTGAAATTTATTGTACTGTAATTAAATAACTGCAAGAAGTGAACCCATGCACATGCGGGTTCGTTAATCCTATGGTATTTTTTTATTCAGTTTGCATGAGGTTCGAGAATATATGACGAGACAGTTAGTGGATATTATTATATAGATGCGAGTGTTTTATTAGAAAATATGCAGTGTCGTATTTTCCATATCTTCACTAGTGAAGATATCGATGACGTCATTAAGAATTTTACCTCTTTTTGCATTGAATCTATATAATAAAAAGAAAATTACACGCTGGCTTGAAGATATGAATTTTATCTTCTCGTGGTAAAAACGATATTTTACTCATTCGCTAGGCTCATTCGTAAAATATTGTTTTCACCACTCGAAGATAAAATCCATATCTTCGCACCACCGTGTAATATCCTCTATATATCTGATTGGAAAAGATGTTGAGAAATAATTGTATTTAAGCCAGAAAAAGAGCGAAATATTTTGTCTAAAAGTTGTGGTAACACTGCATTCGTGTTTCTTTCATTAGGCAATATTAGTTAGGTTTCCTAGTTGTCTTGAAAGATCTGCATAAATTAGCTTTTAAAAGTTAACTGCGTCTTTGGAAAATCGGTAAAAAAGAAAACGTTTAATGCTTAAATATAAGGAACAACAGCAATTATAGAAAACAAAATAACAGAGCAAATAATCAACGAAAATTCTTTGAAGCGTTTATCTGATCCACTAAGCGAAGGAGTTCAGGGGGTCTACTGTATTGGCTTGGCAGAGCATTCTGGAAACATGCGAGAAGAGAATAAATTATCAATGAAAAATAAATTGACCAAATCCCGTCTCGCTAGCGTATACCAATACAATACTCACAAATGAAAGAATACATTGACAAAAAACATCAAAGAACTGACAAACATATATAGGAATTATGACGTGAGAAAATTCCGGGCCCACTCATCGCGCGCAGCGCGTTGACGCCATAGCATATCGAAAGATAAAATCTCCCATAGCTACGAACGTTCGTATATATATGATCAGGAGCCGTCGGTGTTGAGCGCATGTTGCAAGACATATGAAAATAATGAACTCAAAACATGAAAAAACAGTCCCAGCCTATGTTATCTTCCCATTATGCTTTAATAGACACGACGTAATTTGCATTGGGGCTCAAATTGAATAGGAAACTAATTTGCACGTGGGCCTAAATGAAACTACGATTTGGTGTATAAGTTCGGACAAAGTCAACAAATTGATTTGACAAAACCACTAGAGGCTAAATGTACATCGCGATATTTGAAGAAAATATGTTATTCTCATGTATAGTATATAGCAGAGACACTTTCCAATATCTCGTGGAACTTCGCAGTTACAATCCAACGCCACAGTAATATTTTTGCACAGCATTTATACAGGGGCCGCGGAGCTGGGGAGGGGGGCAATGGCCCACCCTACTTTTTCCCTGATGAAGTCGTTCTTTATAATGCATGGTCTTGAGATCAGTGAATAGCGCATTGGTAAGAATCCGTATCGATCTGCACGATGGGTCTGGGAAATCGGAATAGAGTTGTGAAGATTTGAATTGCAGACTCATGCAGAGTATATGCAGTCGAAAATTATCCAGGCGGTCAACGTAATACAGGTAGTGCGTCCCTTCAATCAAAGAGGTAAGTGTAATACTTCCACCAATTAATTGGCGTGATCGGTGCAAGCCATACTGAGTGGGGGTGGTCAGCTCAAGATCCTGCATGGATGGATCTTGACCTGGATCCAAGTACCGCTACTCGCCCCAGGCCCCACCGGGCTACGGCTTGCACCAACCTTCCAAACGGGTAAGTAAAAAAGGTGAACGAAGATGTTAATACATGTAGTGCATGTGGTATAACAGACGTTTGGTAGACGTTTGTCAAGCTCATTGTCAAAGACGCTTGTCATTACTCAGAAAAGGTTTCTGAGCCCCAGCTATTTTCGAAATTGGACGTGTAGTCAATTTTAAAGTGGCCTTCCGACAATTGGAGACGAGTCAAATAATGGGATAAAAATAGACTCTGCTCTATTGATTTGGATCGTACGCACGTATGAACAAGCATCCAATTAACCCTTTCGTGCGCATTGTTGTTGTCGAACAACTTTATTATTTTATTCTGTCTAACACCAGACTATTTTACTGTCTAACACCAGACTATTTTACTGTCTAACACCAGACTATTTTACTGTCTAACACCAGACTATTTTACTCTGTCTATAACACCAGACTATTTTACTCTGTCTAACACAAGACTATTTTACTCTGTCTAACACCAGACTATTTTACTGTCTAACACCAGACTATTTTACTGTCTAATACCAGACTATTTTATTGTCTAACACCAGACTATTTTACTGTCTAACACCAGACTATTTTACTCAGTCTATAACACCAGACTATTTTACTGTCTAACACCAGACTATTTTACTCTGACTAACACCAGACTATTTTACTCTGTCTAACACCAGACTCTGTCTAACACGAGACTATTTTACTCTGTCTAACACCAGACTATTATACTCTGTCTAACACGAGACTATTTTACTCTGTCTAACACCAGACTATTTTACTCTGTCTAACACCAATTTTACTCTGTCTAACCCTTTCGTGCGCATTGTTGGAAGGCACAGTTGGGCGACCTGGCGGTCGGCATAGATGATGATGATGATGATGCATGAAAGAGTTATTAACAGCTGATTGGATGCGAAAAACTCGTCTTGACTGTTAAAGTTATAATATCCACTAAGTGTCTCGCCATATATTCTCGAACCTTAAACTGAATAAAAACTACCAGAGGATTAACGAACCCGCATGTGCATGGGCTCACTTCTTGCAGTTATTTAATGACAGTAAATTATCATTTCTCTTCCGTCCTTCTTTACAAACCTCGTCATAAATAAAGCAATATGACATGTAATAATCTGTCGTGCTCCATTCTTTAGAAACCTCGTCATAAAATTATTATCTGTCGTGCTTCGTTCTTTAGCTCGGACACCCAAAGCATGGGTCGATATGCCGGTGTCACAGGAAATATGTCCCCCCCCCCCCCAAAAAAAAAGTGTCCCCCAGGGACACATTTCCTAGGAAATATGTCCCCCCCTTCGGAAATTTGCCCCCCCCCCCCCCTCAGAATGATTCCTTACAGGATAATTGGTATACGTGTAATGTGGACAAAACTTTTTAAAAGTAAAAAATATATATTTCTGAATGATAAATTATAACAGCTAAATATATATTTACAAAAACTACAATACACAAACTTATTTATTTAATAAAAACTTTGGTTTAATTGGACTGTCACTAATTAACTAATCATTTTTACAAAGTTTTGATGGTGGAACACATGAATGGCAAAGCCATTCCTGATCATTCTCAGGAAAATAACTTAAATTAAGACAAGAAAGATGGTACCAGTTGTCACAAAGATCACACTGAACCATATCACCATATTCTGGAAAATAACACGTACAAAATGTCTCTATGACTAATTCATGCGCTTCCTTAATAAATACTTCCGTATATACCTTTTTTTGAAAAACGTTTTTTTGAAAAACGGCAAACTACACTATTATATTAACTAGAAATACATGATCGCAACAACCCCTCGCCCACTTTAAATATATACATTTTTGTAAACCACCCAAACCACAACCACCACACACACCACACTTTCTGGGGTTGTTTTTTTTTGTATTTAAGTCTATCATAGTTTTTATATTTTTATATTTAGTCTATTATACTTTTAGTATGTAATAATAAAATTAACAGCCTTAAAAATTTTGAATAGAAAGAGAAAAACAAACCAGTATAACATCAAAGAAAATTCATTGGCAAAGTCCATCTGTATTGACACACCGAAAGAGCATACAAAGTCAATATTAAAAAAGAGACGAGATGGACCAAATAACAAATTTTCATTCAAAATAGATAATACTGGCCAAGAAAAGACACAATGCCACGTCCTAGCGTCCAAAGACAACTGTAGACAAGAATATTATTTATATTGCATGATTTATTTTTATTTTATTTTACAAGCTTTGTCATAAATGACCGGTGATCCCTACAGAGCTTATTGCTCCATTCACAGGGTCCCTAAATATAAATATACATTTCAAAACTCAGCTAAACTGGTAAATATGAATCTCCCCTACCGTTAAACTTCCTTCTGCTTTTGTCACCACAAACACTGCCAATTGAGTCTATACTCTTTTCAGAATTCAGATTGTTTTTCTCGTTCGGTTTCTTACTTTTTCCGTGACCAAGGTCATTCAGTTCTCTTCAAGACCTAAAAAGCCGTTTGTTTCAAACTGATTTCTTTATCGTTCTCCCTCGAGTTAAGTAGAATACACCAGAGCAGAATTCTTTACAGGCTTTGGCCAGTTTCAGGACACAGTGTCGTTTTCGGTCTTCGTTGTAACAGTTACAAGTACCCTGCTATCCGAACTGCGAAAGTTGCGGATTTGTTGATATATATACAAACATCTCGCAGAATTTCTTTCCCACTTGCGTGTAATCTCGCGTGCCCTCACCCGGGCTCCGGTCCTTCGGCCCTACGCCCGGGCTCGGGGATAACAAAACAACAAAATGGTGAGCTGCCGAGAATTTCGACAACGAAATACTGACGTTTCACGCGGAACCCTTCATTAACCTAGAGCCAACACGCTCTTTAGAAAGCAAAAAAGAGTTTCTTATCTAAATATATATTTAGCTGTTATAATTTATCATTCAGGAATATAATATTTTTTTACTTTTAAAAAGTTTTGTCCACATTACACGTATATCAATTATCCTGTAAGGAATCATTCTGAGGGAGGGGGGACAAATTTCCGAAGAGGGGGACATGTTTCCTAGGAAATATGTCCCCCTCGGGCTGCGAGCAGGCTATTCACACATTAACTACAAAAAAAACATATAAGCCTGAAACATACATGACATGCACACATATCCCACTAACACTTCTTAATGAATTTTTAATACTCCAACACAAACTCACTGCCCTGAACATCACAGTGCCTACGTCAAATAAATAGGCAGCTTGGCGAATGAAAAAAACAAAACTCCTTCATCTATACAACCTCGTACCCAGGGTCTTATCTCCGCAAAATTCCCATTGGCTAATCCCTTTTAATTAGTAACTTATAAGGCCCGTTTCAGACGGCGTATTTATCATGAGCCGTATCTAAAGCCCTGTTTACACAGCCAAAATTTAAGCTTAAGTTAAGCGTGCTTAAAATGTGCCACCTTGGTGAGTTTACAACACCATTATTCAACATGGCGGACGAGCTATATTTTTGGTTTTGGAAGCTTCGTATGGGTATACAGCGTGCGTCAAAAAACAACGGAAGACATCGGTACACGACTCTTTTGATTCTTTTTAGTTGGTCAAACCATGTGCACGCACAGGGCTCACGCGGACAGCCCTGGAAACTAAAATCTAAGAGCTCCTGAAAAATGTCGAGTCAGCGGTACTATACCTGTGACTATTCTACTCATGCATATTAAAATGAAAGTAACAATATGGTGTTTCAAATTCAAAATTATAATTCTAACATTTATAATATTTCATAAAATACTTCATATAGTATTTACATTTTACATCATTATTGATTATTAGCCACAAATTACAAGAGACAGTTATATTGAAGGTTATACTATTTAGAATACCCCGTTAATACTGCCCCTGAAATTGAAAAGCAAAACGCTGCACCAAGAATAATAAAATTTCGGACTCCCTAAAAGAAAAGATTGTCATTAAGAAAATATAACTGACCAGATGACAATTTTTAAAAATTTTGACCGAAAATATGCTGGTATTTTGATACCAACGCTTTCTTGCACTTTTAAAAAGATATTACATCTGACACTCATAATTCTTTTTTTTAATTGAAACATTGCTCATAAGTACTTCGTGTTCTTATTAGCGACTTAAATGAATTATTAAAAACTTGTGTTCTTACTAGTGTTACGTTGTTAGCGGAGTTGTACAAAATTCTGGGTAAACCGATAAACTCTTCAGTAGTTGAAAAAAGAAAGGCAAGAGGGGCCAAATGTAACCAGGAAAAATCAAGTTTTTGAGAAAAAGTTATCCATATTCCGTTATAAGACTCAAGGACGTTTTAACAAGTAATAAAACAATGTTTAAAAATTTTCAAATTCAGCAAAGCTCATTGGGGATATCGCCTCCCCTCTCATATGGTCAAAAGACAGCGTATTGGAGTAAAACCATACATACTCCAGTCCTACACGTCCACCATGTTTTTGGCTTCAATCTTTACCTGGTCGATGACCAGAATCCAGTTATATTTCTACAATAACGTGACTTCTCTGTGTATTTTCATTGATTGTTGCCCGTGATCTATTACAGGACGGATACACAGATTACGTCACTAACGTGGTCTGATTTCTGTAAACCAATCACGGATCTCACTGCAATATCACAAGCCAATGACTCATTTATGACGTTGCTTGATTTGTATAGATTATGGATCACATCAGCTGACGTGATTCTAGATCTTTTGGGATGGATTTTTTCTATGTTTTATTATATAAAACAAATAGATTCCATTTTCCCGCGGTATTATAAGTTATACATGCACCGAGGAAGAACATGAGTAAGAACATCATCTGTGCATCTATAACTTGACAGAAAATGGCAAAATGGAATAGAGCCCGCTATATATATATATATATATATATATATATATATATAAATAATTGAGTTTTTCGTACCTTTATTTCCTTGAACACAATAATCCCCCATATTGATGCAATAATTCCCGGCCCCTATATGTTAAAATAAGCTCATCATTACAACACAAAGAGACAGAGCAAACAAAAAAACGGGAAACAAAACTAAAAATAGATGGGAAGGTGACGTACAAAAATTAGTGAAAAGTGAAAGCTGGAACGGAAGATTGAGTTGTTTGAGCTCAAGAGGACGAAAATATATTTTGAGAATAAAATCATGTAGGTTAGCGTAGTCATGAAGAAGACGTTTGTTGTTTTGGTGCTGGACTGGGGTTCGTGATTGACTAACGTTTGGGAAACATTTCGCGAAGAAAACTCTTCTTTCGAAAGCATTTCATAATTATATATTTCTGTAATCAGACTGGTTGATATACATGGCTTCATGTATAGTTCACACTTCACAATGACCAATTGATACGTAATAAATACAACGGCATTTAGGCCTACAACGCAAACCAAACGACTTATCGTATTATCCAATTCACACATCTAACTGTTCAGGTTTATCAACAATCTTAACGAGAAAAGCTGTTTAAGCTGAGAAAATCGATCGAAAAGTTTATTGTAAATAAAGGCGAATTTGCATCCCGATCTACAACACCTGATTAAACATTTCTTTTAAATTTCTCATGAATTATTAATGATTAGATGTTACTTGAACTTCTACCTTAGTTCTTTGCGTCGTTCTCACAACGTTTTACTTTGCATAAAATACATACACATCCAAGACACAGCCGGTCACAAGGTTTACAAATTTCTCGTTTCTTTTTTCAACTATTTTTTGAGTGTAAAGACACGAGCATATATGGAGACGTTTGGGCAAGTCTAAGCAACACAGAGTACTTACAAATAAGGGAAAATATATAATTATATTCACATGAGCCCGGCCCGGGCTGTCCCGGGATTAGTTCGTGTCACGAAATTCTTTCCTCGGCCGCAAAAGGAGATTTGAATTAATGTTAAGATTCGTTTACATCTAAACTAAACCAATTCTTCTTTTGCACATTTAGTTTATGTGCGTTTTAAAACCACAGTACCCTAATTATTAGTACCCTAATCAAACAAGTCGTCGAGTCAGCCCGGTGTCGAGCGAAATTTGTGACCTCGGTGAAATACCTGACCAAGCGTGACGAGTCATAAATTTCGCATGTGTAGGCGCAAAATAGATGAAGTTGCAAAATAACTGAGGTCTATATTCATATGCTTGACTTTCTATGAACCGAACCTAATTTCAATTTTAAAAAAAGAAATATGTGATGCACATGTACCAAAGGAGTCGCATATTTCGCAGGTCACAAATTTCGCGTCGCCTTGGTTAGCCAGGCCAACTCGCCTCATGTAATCCGCCCTTTAGTTGTTTTACATCATAAAATTTTACTACACATGTGACGTAGTAGAAAGAAAGGTTGCATTCAGAGGAGACTTAAATACAAGAATGTAAAAGGAGAAGTCACAAGCATTAAAAAAATACTACTTACAGTAGTTACAATAGGAAAACTAATAGGTTCAGATAAATTTGTATTTGCAACATACCATCCGACTACACAAAGAAAAACAAGCAAATGAAGTTGAGTTGGTCAAGTAAAATAATAGAGATAGAAAAATAAATAAACAGAACACAACCACAACCCACAACCCACAACCCACAACCCACAACCCACAACCCACAACCCACAACCCACAACCCACAACCCACAACCCACAACCCACAACCCACAACCCACAACCCACAACCCACAACCCACAACCCACAACCCACAACCCACAACCCACAACAAAAACAAAAAAAAAAACAAAAACAAAAACAAAAACAAAAACAAAAACAAAAACAAAAACAAAAACAAAAACAAAAACAAAAACAAAAACAAAAACAAAAACAAAAACAAAAACAAAAACAAAAACAAAAACAAAAACAAAAACAAAAACAAAAACAAAAACAAAAACAAAAACAAAAACAAAAACAAAAACAAAAACAAAAACAAACCAAACCACACCACACCACACCAAACAAAACAAAACAAAACAAAACAAAACAAAACAAAACAAAACAAAACAAAACAAAACAAAACAAAACAAAACAGAACGCAATGGAATGCCAAACAAGATGAGATGAGATGAAATGAGATGAGATGAGATGAGATGAGATGAGATGAGATGAGATGAGATGAGATGAGATGAGATGAGATGAGATGAGATGAGATGAGATGAGATGAGATGAGATGAGATGAGATGAGATGAGATGAGATGAGATGAGATGAGATGAGATGAGATGAGATGAGTTGAGATGAGATGAGATGAGATGAGATGAGATGAGATGAGATGAGATGAGATGAGATGAGATGAGATGAGATGAGATGAGATGAGATGAGATGAGATGAGATGAGATGAGATGAGATGAGATGAGATGAGATGAGATGAGATGAGATGAGATGAGATGAGATGAGATGAGATGAGATGAGATGAGATGAGATGAGATGAGATGAGATGAGATGAGATGAGATGAGATGAGATGAGATGAGACACGTACGACACGACACAACGATATCAATAACACGATACGAGAGTAGGAAACGCAAAGTAAAAAAGGAACAAAATAGGCATGCATACTTAAGAAAATCACAAAATTTGACAGACTGCTAACGATTCTTTGAATTAATGTAAGATCAGTGGCATACCATCTCCTATAGCCCAAAGAATTCCTGACAGAAACCCTGGAGCAACAGCAGAAGGAAAGATATCTGGTTTATTTCTCTTGTAGACACAATAGATAATAAAATATATCGAACTAGTCATGAAAATTCCACAAAACTGCGAAAACACATATTGGATTCCTATAAGAAAAGATTAACAGAGATACATCTATAATGCAACGTAATGTAAAATAATTCAATGATCATCTAACTGGCAAGAAAACTCTAGATCTTTTTACTCGGGCTACCTATGGTAAACCGAGTCTATAGGTTTCAGCTTCGAGAACTGAAACCTAGACTCGGTCTACCATAGGTAGCCCGAGTAAAAAGATACTCACGTGAACGAAACGCGGAAAGACGGAGAAGGTCATCCTACCTTCACACAAGCCACCAAAGTTAATTTTGGCTTCACAGGTACTATATAACCCAAAATTTATTGTACATATATTATTTATTGTTTAAGGTATTCATACCATTATTTGGAGCATCTTCGTCATTTTTCTGAACAATATACATAGGCACAAAGTTTATTCCGTACAGAATACCAGATATGATAGAAAGAAATACTCCACTACAAAAAAATAAAATAGACCACATATATACGTAGTGCAAATACAAAAGAAACCAACAGAGATTAGTTACATCTTTCAAAAATCATTGTTATTAAACTTGAAATTAATCATTATTCAGCTGTATAGGACGTAAGTGCTGATATAAAAGTGCTGCGTACTGAGGCAGTGTAAGATAAAGCAACCTAACAAGGTGGTAAACTGTCGAAATATTTAGCAACAATCTTCCCGATAGCCGCAATCTGATTATTACGATTTAGACCATCAGAAGCAAGCCCGCCGGGAGATGACCGAAGACCCGAGGCAAAATGGTCGGGGAGAGGTCCCTCAACGGGCCCTGGTCAGCGCACGGACGTGACAAACTAGGGGGGTCCAAGGCCATGCCCGCACGGAAATCTTAATAATAGCGTACCGTCGAGAAATGATTGCAAATGAGCCATTATCTATTGTTCGGACTGCAAGAATTATGAGTAAAAGCGGACAAATTTAAATAGTGCATGACACCACCACGACGGAGCGCTGTTGAAAATTATTATTTTGGTTGTCCTTACTCTTTAAAATTTGAACCATACTTACACAAAACGTTTCTGATTATTTGACAAGTGATCAAGCCAAGACGAATCATTATCCCGACTCGAGTGTCTTAATAGAAACGTGTCCTCATCTTCCCTTAAATAACTCGCTTCTTCTCCAGCCACGTTTGTTTCATTCCCCCATTGATTATTTACTGAATCCTAAAAACGAAAATCCATGTTTTATTTACCAACAGAAGAACATTTTTGTCCGTATAGTATGGTCGCTGCGAACTGAGGCTGCAAGTCAATGTTTGTAGAGTCAGCCTGCTGATATATTTGATAAATAACTTGTTGATCTATCTATCTAAGGTTTACGTTATCTGAAGGTTTTAACCTTTCTGTGGGTGAGTTAGTGTTGAACAAACGCCGGTCTGTACTGTTTTTGTGCGGACTGCTCATATAAACTGAAAGCGTTATAAAGTAGAGACTGGATTAAAATTAGTTTAGTCACTTTGAGTTTTGCAGTGAACCTTCGTGAAAATAAGAAATGAAACTAGGCATATAACAGAAGACTTACAGTATCTTGTCCCCTTTCTTCTGAAGGGCTTTCAGTCTTGACAAATAGAAATACTGCAAGACTATACAATATAAAAAATTTGAATGCGAGAAGTAAATATTAAGGAAAGGTAATTTTATGAAGTCAATAATAATAATAATAATAATAATAATAATAATAATAATAATAATAATAATAATTATAATAATAATAATAATAATAATAATAATAATAATAATAATAATAATAATAATAATAATAATAATAATAATAATAATAATAATAATAATAAAATAGGCACGCCCAGGCGTGCATGTATCTACTGCGTTTAATTTCTATACCTACTAAAAAAATAGTAAATCAGTAGGATCATAAAATTGACTTATGAATACTTAGTGTACAGTAGTTATATTGGCTTCGGTAGTTTGTCATCAGTTGTCGTTTCATTCTAGGTTTTGATTGGCTCCGAAGGCATTCTTTTGTTACTTACTTACACGGGTTGATAGCATAGTTTATACTCGCGCATGCGCAATAGATACAATAATAATAATTGATTGATTGATTGATTGACTGATTGATTGATTGATTGATTGATTGATTGATTGATTGATTGATTGATTGATTGATTGATTGATTGATTGATTGATTGATTGATTGATTGATTGATTGATTGATTGATTGAATTATTAAATAATATTAGTGTAAATACAAGGTGATTATAGGAAATCGCGCGCTCTGATTGGTCGAACTACTTCGAACTAATTCTCGATAATCACCTACAACGTCTATTGAAAATGGCCGCCAGCCAATTTGTCAATGAGACAAAGGAGGGAATTAACAATTTTAAAGAAAATGTTGGTCCTAAAGTACGAAAATGTGTATTCACCGATATTCACATCGCCTTCGGCGAATAATTGTTAAATAATAAAATAAAATATAAAGTGAAAGTCGGATACGTACTAGGCAAGAACAGAGGGACAATCAACCACCTGTTATATATGGTTGACCTAAAATTATATGGAACTTGATTCACTACTTCAAACTGTGAGAAGATTCAGTCTTGATATTGGAATGAAATTTGGAATTGAGAAATGTGCTATGATACAGAAGCAAATGGGGAAAATGGTTCATAGCGATGGAATACACCTACCAAGTGGAGAGAAGATTAAATCATTGGACGAAAATGAAGGATATAAATTATAAATATTTAAGAAATTAAATCCTTCTTGAAAGTGGAGCATTTCTGCATGTCCGTTGTGTAGAGAAAGACAAGAGATACTGTACAAGTGTAGGAGGACTAGTCTGGGTTCTACCTGAAGAGAAGGAAGAAAAGCTTTTTTTTTCTTTTTAACTTTTTTTAAGGAGGATACGTTTTCAGCAGAGCTGGTGGGGTCCTCCATTTAAAGCTAAGACCTATAGGTGTTGATTTTACGGAGGGAGGAAAACCGGAGAACCCGTCGAAAAACCCTCGAAGCACAGGATAGACCAACTAAATTCTACTCACATGAGTCCCACCCCGAGAACGGGGTTATTCCCAGACGGTCACCCATCCAAATACTAACCCAGTCTAACCGGGCTTAACTATTGGTGAGAGGCAGTGCCCTAATAGCACACGCCACCCGTGCTCCCCTTTTAAAAGAAGTTGTAAAAAGGGGATTATCAAGGAAAATGAAATCCTGACGAAAGAAAAAAGTAACTGACTGTGTAAAGAAAATCAAACTTCAGTAGCAAGAAGCTCCATCCTGTATTGTTTAAAAGAGACAAAAGATGTAAGAGATGAAATAAATAGTTGGTTATGGTTGAAAAGGGGATATTTGAAGAAAGAATCTGAGGGGCTAATATATGCGAAGCATGTACATAGAAAAATGAAAAGGCAAAACATACGATTGATGGACAGGATGTGACGCCTATATGTATGTGTCAGTTGTGTAGAGAAAGTCAAGAGATACAATAAGCTATAATGTTGTTGGGTGCAGAAAAATTTATACAGTGGAGACACGACAAGATGGTCCAAGTTATAATGTGGGAACTCTGTAAGTGGTTCATGAGATATGATGTAAAATGCTCCTGAAAAGTTTTGAAAATAAATCTTGAGATGAAAGTACTCTGTGTCTTCATTTTCCAGACCAATCGTCGAGTTCCGAGCGCCAAGTAAAGAGCCTGGATACGAGGTTGACCGATCGATAGGAGTACTGTACGTGTACGTAAACGTGTACATGTGTGTGTGTCCATAGTTAATAGAAAATTGACATTCAACAATTTTTGTAGTTTTTTCAGTGGCATTTTTTCAACAGTTTTTTGCACGGATGTTGATGGCACAGTGGTTAAGCGCACATATTTTTCGTCTAACTCTCCAAAACGGTTTGGATTATGCTTAGTACAGTTATCCCACTAAAATTTCACCTCGGCCACATGTGAAAACACTGCCAAACACAACACATTAAATAAAGCTAGTTTAGTTTAGTTTAGTTTAGTTTACTAATTAGTTTACTAATTACTTTACTAATTAGTTTACTAATTACTTTACCAATTACTTTACTACTTAGTTTACTACTTAGTTCACTACTTAGTTTACTACTTAGTTTACTACTTAGTTTACTACTTAGTTTACTACTTAGTTTACTACCTAGTTTACTAATTAGTTTACTAATTAGTTTACTAATTAGTTTACTAATTAGTTTACTAATTAGTTTACTAATTAGTTTACCAATTAGTTTACTAATTACTTTACTAATTACTTTACTAATTACTTTACTAATTACTTTACTACTTAGTTTACTACTTAGTTTACTAATTAGTTTACTAATTAGTTTACTAATTAGTTCACTAATTACTTTACTAATTACTTTACTAATTACTTTACTAATTACGTTACTAATTACTTTACTTTACTTTACTTAAATGGTATATATTTGAAAAGATCGCTCTCTAAAACATGTACAAGATAAATTTCCAACATGCATTGGAGATAATTGCAAACCTTATCATTGCCAAGGCAACTCCGCCATAGTTCAGTCCGGAATGTGTGACAGGTTGTTCACAAATCAAACCAAATGTTCCAAATCTATATTAATAAAAAGAGTATTATAGCTTGGTGTTGATATATGCAAATACACATGCTCTGAAACCGTTGTTTCAGGAGTGTATTCTCTTAGTTTCAGATCAGTGTTTTCACGTTAAAGAAAATTTCCTTTTTGCAAGAAATTTTGAAGAAATGAAGAAAAAGAGAACAAATATACAATCCCCATTTCATAACACTTAACAACAAAGTTCCTTTCCTCAAGAAGTGCTCAAATAAGATTTGTTTAATATAAAATTTCACACGCACTAACTCAGTAGCAAGAATCTCATGATGTTATAAAGTTTGATATACTCTTATAAACTCGTTAATAATTCATGAGTAAGAAACCTCCTGATATACAAGACATACTTTAGCTTTGATTTTCTCGGCTTAGACAACGTTATTTTCTTAATATTACTACGCAAATGCATGAACTTACCAAATGGGTCGTTTTTGAAGCTATGCAAAACATTCGCAAGACGTGTTTTATCAGATCTAAAACACTCAGCTATCGCCTCGTGTTTTAAACTGATAAAACACTGCTGTTCATGCTCAATTTCTGTGAGTCGACAAGTTTTCAGAGAAGATGGAACACGAGTAGAAAGCATTTTTGGGGGTAAATTCGTTCAATTTTGGAAGGAAGTCGCATGCTGGGATGGCTTTCTGTTTCATGCCTTGCCTGTCATTATATGCTGGTAGAGGCGAGTGAACATCATCGTACATCAAAGGGAAACACAGTACAAGTTTAGAAAAGAACACAGGTAGATTTTCTTGATTGATTTGACTGATTTAAATTTATTTATATGCACGGTAACCTTTCAACTTACAAGTTGTTTTTCAAAGGACCGTTCTATTTGTTAATATTTACAAGACAAAAATAAATTTATATAATAATAATAATAATAATAATTTAATCATTTATATTGCGCACTTTTGCATAACATTATGATCAAATGCGCAGTACACTAAATAGAAAGAACTAAACATTAAAAATTAAGAAATTACTGTTATGCTATTTACAAGACTAAGAACGAAGACTATAAGACTAAGATATGAAGACTAAGAACAGAAAAAGAGTACTATTTTACACGTATATACATATATATATATATATATATATATATATATATATATATATATATATATATATATTCTAAGGATTTTGGGTGAAGGAAAATTCGAGCACTCATCTATTCGAGCACTGATCAAACACTCTTGCGCGTGTTTTAAATATTACTAAACCTAAACTAATTATAAATTAAAATAAATATTAGCATACCAAAGAAAATCCCTAAGGTTGAGTAATGAGCAATGAGTAATGATTTATTTAACGTCGTAAGCACAGGATCATATGTGGTCGCCCAATCATCCGAGCCAGAGGCTCATGTTAAAAGTGCACGACATAAGCTAAGACCAAAGTGTTGATTTTACGGAGGGAGGAAAACCGCAGAGACCAACTAAACTCTACTCACATGAAATTCAAACTGGGCTTGATACAACCAGGGTGATACAACTGGGGTGGAGAAACCTCTAGGGTCCGGGGGCATGCTCCCCCTGAAATTTTGGAATCTAGAGTCCCTGAAACGCCATTTCCTGCACCTTGCGGGGTGATTTTACAGAATTCTGAAGGTTATAAAAAGTCATAAAAAATGCACAGAAGAAAACACATTTTAGGACTTTGAATATATTAATTCCATATTATCTCGATGAGGCGAAATTTCGCCCGAGCCCTAACTACTTCGTATCAGCGGAGGGGATGCGACCGAGCGTACTTTATGTAACACTTCATGAAATACAATAGTACTGCTGACCGTTCTCGGTTCTCCTACCAACGCCGGAGTGATTATCAGCCGTGAGCGCCACTGACAAATAATATTATAGCCACAATCTTAAAAAGTCTCAATACTATTTCGCCCCCCCCCCCCCCCCAATGTTTTCTCCACGGATTTGGAAAAATTAAGAAATCGAAACTGGGGTGGACATGTCCGTGGCGCCGCCACTGGGTGAGAGGCAGCGCCCTAACAGCACACGCCACCCTAACCTGGTACCCTGGCCCAATTTCAAATGAAATATGGGCCAGGTAACCACTAATTTCATTCTCGCGTCATCAGGGCTAAATCCACTTATGACGATTGCAGTTTTACTCATAGCCACTAAAAATGCGCGAAATTTCAACCAATAGGAAAGCAGAAGTCTTTAGTGGTTACCTGGCCCATATTCTTTGATTGGGCCAGGGTACCAGGCTAGCGCCACCCGTGCTTCCCAAACCACTCAGGTTCAAACCATTCGGCACAAAAGTGTCCAGTTTATAAGTCCAAAATCCCTCACTGTTGGTTCACTCACATCTGTCTTATCAATAATCAAAACTTCCATATCTCTAATTCCCTCATGGCCCTCTTCATAAACGTGAGCATATACACATGCTCACCAGCTATACCCCTCTGTCCCTTTCCATATTTATTAACGCTACTTTTATGATTATTAAATCTTTTTCGAAAAGGTGTTATGGTACTTCCTACGTAAATTTCCGAACATTTTTTACAGATTATCAAGTAAATCACCCCTTCCGAATCGCAATTAAACGAGTAATTTATAAAATAAATACGCGCATTATTGCAAAATTTGGATCCCTCCTTAACATAATTGCAAATTTGACACCGTGATTTACGACATTTCTGAATACCTTCAACATTCCTATTCTCCCCCCTTAATCTTAGCCCTCACCAAATTATCCTTCAAAAAATATGTCTCGTGTCCTCCGACGCCTTTGTCTCGTGTCTCGTGAAATTTGTCTCGTGTCCTCCGACGGTTTTGGCTCGTGTCTCGTGAAATTTGTCTCGTGTCCTCCGACGTCTTTGGCTCGTGTCTCGTGAAATTTGTCTCGTGTCCTCCGACGCCTTTGGCCCGTGTCTCGTGAAATTTGTCTCGTGTCCTCCGACGTCTTTGGCTCGTGTCTCGTGAAATTTGTCTCGTGTCCTCCGACGCCTTTGGCTCGTCTCTCGTGAAATTTGTCTCGTGTCCTCCGACGTCTTTGGCTCGTGTCTCGTGAAATTTGTCTCGTGTCCTCCGACGCCTTTGGCCCGTGTCTCGTGAAATTTGTCTCGTGTCCTCCGACGTCTTTGGCTCGTGTCTCGTGAAATTTGTCTCGTGTCCTCCGACGCCTTTGGCTCGTGTCTCGTGTCCTCCGACGCCTTTGTCTCGTGTCTCGTGAAATTTGTCTCGTGTCCTCCGACGGAGGATAATTTGGTGAGGACTAAGATTAAGGGGGAAATTGGGGGAATAGGAATGTTCAAGGTATGCAGAAATGTCGTAAATCACGCTGTCAAATTTGCAATTATGTTAAGGGTGTTCGGACTTATTTCGTTGCTAGGCAACCGGTTGCTAAGGACATTACTTCTGGTCGGATGAAATCTTTTCACAAAAACATATTTTTGTACTTATACACTATGCTTATATACTGCAAAAAGGTATAAAATGATAACAAAAAAAAACGAAAAAGCCGAGCAAGTTTGTGAGAAAAAGTACCAAAACAAAAGAAAACTATTCCTTTGCTGTAGAATATCCTGGCAAAAACACTGGAAGAGTTGAAGAACTTCGGTACACAGACGGCGATAGATGGAAAAATAAACGAAGGACGTCGTCACGTCGAGATATTTGGCTTGAATGCCGGAATTTAGAAATCGGCAGAGCTGATGAACCATAAATCAAACATTCCGAAGACAGTGGACATCAACTTTTAACTTCGTATGTAGAACAAGACGACTTTTCGAGCATTCTTGGCTTGGAACCACGGCCGAACTCGCAATTTAGCTGGCAAGCTCCGATGAGGCAGGAGGCAGGAGGAGGGCTCGCGCCTGATTCCTTCAGGCTAGATTGAGTGGCATTGAGTCGCAAAAACATGAGCTCACGAGATTCCTTTAATTTCTGCGAGTATGTATCGAATCGTTACTTTTCTTTCGTTTACATCTAGGGAAAACATATCCCCCAAAAAGTACGCATGGATTTTTATGAATAAACCAAAAATGACAAAGACATTCTATTTCTTGTTAAAAATACCCCTTAAAATTTCATTAAAATGGCCATAAAGTCATTGAGATTTGCTCAATTGAGAAACGCATGTGTACTTTTTTGCACATAACAATTCTGGTTCTAGTGAAACTTCTTTAGTTCGCAAAACTTTTAAGTTGGCGGAAATTATAGGTTTTTTCTTATCTCAATGACGTCACAATGACGTCACTGTATGACGTCATCAAACGAAAGAACTTCATTCATATATACTACGTGCAGAATATCTAGCATTTCTAGCATGTGGATCAAATCAAGGTCAAATCAAGTTTTCCCTAGCAACGGGTCAAAATAAATATGTCTGAACACCCTTAAGGAGGGATCCAAATTTTGTAATAATGGGCGTATTTATTTTATAAATTACTCGTTTAATTGCGATTCGGAAGGGGTGATTTACTTGATAATCTGTAAAAAATGTTCGAAAATTTACTGTAGGAAGTACCATAAGACCTTTTCGAAAAATATCTAATAATCGTAAAAGTAGCGTTAATAGATATGGGAAGGGACAGAGGGGTATAGCTGGTGAGCATCTGTATATGCTCACGTTTATGAAGAGGGTACGTCATGAGGGAATTAGAGATATGGAAGTTATGATTATTGATAAGACAGATGTGAGTGAATCAACAGTGAGAGAGGGATTTTGGACTTATAAACTGAACATTTTTGTGCCGAATGGTTTGAACGTTAGGGATTTTCTTTAGTATGCTAATATTTATCTTAATTTATAATTAGTTTAGGTTTATTATATAGAGAGCTTCCTTGTACTTGTATCTTTGATTCTTGATAAAGGGGCAGTGACCCGAAACGTTGAAAAATTTGAAATAAAAAGTTTTATTGTGAATATATATATATATATATATATATATATATATATATATATATATATATATATATCTATATCTATATCTATATCTATATCTATATCTATATCTATATATATATATATATATATATATATATATATATATATATATAATATTAATATTAATATTACTATTACTATTAATATTAATATTATATATATATATATATATATATATATATATATATATATATATATATATATATATATATATATATATATATATATATATTCACAATAAAACTTTTTATTTCAAATTTTTCAACGTTTCGGGGCACTGCCCCTTTATCAAGAAGTATTAATATTAATATTATAAAAAAGAACGTAGAATGTTCGTTAACGTTTGTCAATTTAATAATTGGTCAGGTGCATGTTGATTCCAAACCTTTGCTCCTAAATAACTAAATTCGCATCATGGGTTAGTATTTGATTCAGATAACATCAGTAATTTATTATTGCTTCTTAAATTATAATTAACGTTGTTGCATGTTTTAAAAAATTCAGAAATTATAGTTCGGCAATTTCCTCTCATCACATTTTGCATATAATTTTGCATTTGAGCATTTCTTCTTTTTTCTAGTTCTACCCAGCCTAATTTTTCTAAGACTGTCCATGAGCGCACATCATACGTATCTCCTGCTCTATTTTGAAGTTTTTGTAACGATACTTTTAGAGTTACAAAAATCTAGAGCTACGCCTCGACCAACTCTTACGCTTTTTGCGTGCCCTCCGAACTTCCCGCGCGCATCCATAACTCGATGCAGCACGCCAAACCATGAACCATTTCTTAAATATATTGTTTCCAAAGTATCTTTAGAAACATAAAGCTTACACGATCTTAGAACACCTATTGCTCTAGATGCTTTCTTACTGATGTTATCTACTTGTTCTTTCCAATCTAGTTTTTCGTCAATGATGATTCCAAGACTTTTTGTTTTTATTACACGTTTGACAGAATTATTTCCAATTTTAATGATTGGGTCAGTTTCAATACGTGATATGTTATGCTTTGATGCAATAATCATATATTCTGTTTTGTCAATATTTAGAGTTAATTTGTTTGCTACTTGCCAATTTTCTATGTTGCGCATAATTCAGAATTTAATTTTCCTTGAGTTATATCAATTGTTTGTCCAATGACTGATACATTGGTATAATCAGCAAACATGCTAGGCATGGAATCATCAAGACAATTGGGAAGGTCTTAATGTAAATTAAGAAGAGAAGCGGTCCAAAATTTGATCCTTGTAGAACCCCGCATCGGATGGACCATGTAGTCTGCTTAATTTTACAAACTTGTCTTCTATTTTTTAAATATGAATTAAACCAATTTAGAAATGCCTCCTGAAAACCATATAGCTTCAAGTATCTCATGATTTACTGTATCGAAGGCCTTTTACAAATTTAGAAATAAGATGCCATTTATATGATCTCGATCTATATTAAGTAATCGCCCAATAAAGATGTTAATGTAATAGCCTTTCCTAAAATGAGCTTGAAATTTACTTATGAAATTGTTATTGATGATAATTATTAAGATATTTTGTCGTTTAGTTGTCCATTTATAATATTCTTTAGTTCTAAATTCAATAAACTAATAGTTTTTTAATAGTAAATAAACTAATAGTTCTTAAAAATAGTATAGCAGACAGATATAGTAACTGTTTTGGTAAACTGTTTTAACTGGTATATCATTGTTTTTAATGAGTAGACACTTACTAGTATACTATTGCAAATGCTGCAATCTGATTGGCTATTGACTCTACTGGACATTTATTCGTCGCTAAATAGCAAGTAGGAAATTGAGTTCCAGGACCCACGCGGTTGTGCAGCAACTGAACAAGATGGAAGCGCCGAGGATTTGTTTTACCTCGGTTTTCACGCAGAAACAATTGTTATGCTTCATTATTTGAAATAATCCTGAAGAACTAAGTTTCACAAGTTAGTTCTATAAAAACAAACAGTTACTTTTTATAAAATAAGAGTTGACTCAAGCTTGCAAGTTGCGACCTCGTTAAAAATCACCTCAGAAATTTCGAGCTCATAATCTAGTTGTTAATTTAACAGTAGAAACGTACTAGCATATTAATATTAGGTTAATTTAATTAATCATGACGTCAGAAAAAGACTGATACGTTGCAATACATTTACTATGAAATAGTCGTGAACCTGCCAACCACACTCGGTGTTTTGATATCAGAGAAAGAACTCTTAATCCTACTTGAACTTTACTCACCTGCCAGTTGCCCATCCGGCAAGAAGGTTTAAAAGACACCAAATCAACATTCCCATGGCTAAACCAATAGTTTTTATTACAGGAACAACACACATATTACCAGTGCACCAAATGACTCCACCGATCATAACCAAAGGAAAAAACTGTCTTTCATGTCCATTGCAAAGATGAATTATTAGACCAACAAACCATATTCCTAGGCAAACAATCCACTGGAAGAAAATGCCTATAAAAAGTCAGAGACAGTTGTATTCAGTAATTCTTAAGTATAAAATACTATAGATAGATAGATAGATATGGCTAAAAATCAATTTAAAGGTTTTCGCGTTTTATGAAGATAAAAGACCAAACTATCCTGTGCTTTGTACATAATGCGTACCGAAGTAGTCCATTATATTGTAAACACTGCAGGACTACAAATTGGACTGGACTTTGGACTTGATGTAACATATCCCAAAATGGAATTTTCTGTAACTTAACCGCAACAAAAACTTTAAGTGTTAACCCTAATCAATAAGCTTTACTATGACATGATAAGTTGTACGTATATACATGTAGTGCATGTGGTACGTTTGCGAGCTTGGTGTAATGTAACACATTTGGTGGACGTTCTCTCCTAAGCTACCACTTAGGAACACATATGACTATGAATTTGCAACCTTAGCTCTCCATCTGAGCCTCAGTGGCCCAATGGTTAGAGCGTCTAACCGGTCATTAGAATATTGCAGCTTCGAAAACTGTATGGGGTCTCGGAAATCTTTCCTGAGTAATTGAGCATGACGAACGTCCACCGAACGTGTTGAAGTGTCACTATGATGGAAAAATCTTATCATAAAGTACATTCAAAATGAGGATGAACGGCGTTTGTGGTTTGTAAATATCTCATCTCGTTAATTATATGGCTGATGACGTCATTTTCTCCAAACGAGCGAAATGAAAATCATAAAATTAGGAATATCTCTAGAAATAAACAATAGAAAGTGCTCAAATTTTGCATGCTTATAGTATTAAATAAAATACGTTTCACTGAGGTTTCGTGGAAACTGCTGGTTCCTGGCCCCTTCCAATGATAAAATTAAATTTGCTTATTATCAGCAATCAAGTAGCGTTTACTCAGCGAATAATAGTGAAGATTAGAGCTTATGTAGGCATCAGTGGCGTGGTGGCAGGGGGGGTCGGGGGGGGGGGCCAAGGTCCCCCCAGCTGGGGTTGCAGAAGGGGCGCCAAAACGAGCAAGGGCGCCAAAACGTAACAAAATAAACCTATTTCTTTGTATGGCTAGGTCTTCAATGGTGGGATATAAAGATCTGAATTCTGTAAAATCTCACTCCAAAATGCAGCAAAATGGCATATCAGAGACTCTAGATTTCAAAATTTTCCGGGGGAGCATGCCCCCGGAACCCCCTAGACGTTTGGCGCTACTTCGGCGCTCGCATTGTCGTCGCCTTTGAGAGAACCCGTTGTTTGTTGTAATACTTGAGTTATCTTAAAACAAAAAATGTGATCATTTATCAAATACAGTAATGTATTTTTTTCTTTTCTTTTTTTTTTTTTTTTTTTTGGGGGGGGGGGGGGGGGGGGGGTGCCAAAGTTAATCTGGCCACCCCAGCCTGAAACTTGCCACCACGCCACTGGTAGGCATTGTAATTCAAGCGTTTAAATCTTTCTATTTTTAAACAATGAGGCAAAAATGATAATTATCTTTTTAATGTTTAGAGTTACCTGAGAGCATGCACTTACCATGGCAATCACAAAAGTTCCACAGAGAAGTGTCTTTTATTGGATACTATAAGCATACAAAGTTTAAGCACGTTCTACCGTTTATTTCCAGAGATATTCCTTATTTTACGTTTCGCTCGTTTGTTTGGAGAAAATTGCGTCATCAGCCATATAATTTGCATATTTCCGAAACGTGAATATCTCTTGAACGAGATGAGATATTGACAAACCACAAACGCCGTTCATCCTCATTTTAAATGTACTTTATGATAAGATCAAAAAGACAGACTGAGTGACACTTTAAGCTTTATTATCTAGCTTATATGTTAAGCTGACTCACCAGTGGGTTTAACGCAAAGCGAGAAGACCAGGTGAGCGTTAAAGCTAGGCGCTAAACGGGTCAGGTTAGTATATAGGCAAGACGCTAAACCCGCTTACTGAATTATTGGTTTGCACTTGATGTCATGGTGGCCATGTTGGAATAACTTTAACAAAAGAATCTCATTAGCAGCTATTGTATTTGGAGAATGTTTTTCTCAAACATGGCCGCCGTATCTTTGTCTTCTAAAACTCAAGGAATTGATTGCAAACCGGGTAGGTGACAGAAAATCCGTTTGGGGATATTTTAGATGAAGTCCAAAGTCTATTCCAATGTTTACATGTAATATATGCTGTCCATTATGTCATCTTTTGATTCCTTCAGACAACACTGTCGAGAACAAGAGTAGAGAGGGGCCAGAAAAGGTACGGCTGCTAAGTTAAAATCCATGAATTTAGACCTATTATTACTAAATTAGCTGAACAAGCCAAAAATTTAACTGACGTAGCCCAGTAATTCCATGTTAGCAGTAACTAAGTCAAAACATGATCTGGCACAGGAAATTCAAGTGTTCAAGTATTCACGAGGGAAATACGACATTAATTACGACTATTTGCGCATGTGCCGACGCCATACTCGTTAGTCCTTTCTTAAAATTACTGTAGGGAGCCACCTTAAGAGCGCTGACTTTGATCTTGAACGAACTGGGAATGAAGAACATGCTTGGTAGGCGCAATCAAGCGACGAGAGACTGCATGTATATGAAAGAACAGGTGGGAGGACGAGGGTTAAAGGACTTTATCAAGAGGTTTATCAAGAAACAAAAGTCAGAGTTGTAACGTATATGTCAATGTCAAAGAGAGCTCGAGATTAACAGGGAGTATTGCTCAGTGAAACGTGAAGCTGAACATAAATGAAAGTAACCTGTAATGAGAAAGGTCGGTGTGACGATGAACGGAGAGATTATGAATGGTTCCTGGAAAACTTGCTGGAGTAAGTTGAAAGAAAGACTGAAGCGAGAAATGAAAAACAAAAAGGTGCAAAGCAATGTATATACGAACCAGGAGATGGAATGTAGTGAATGGAGAAGGACAACAGCGATAATAAATATCCAAGAACACATGGTTGAGACGAGGAAATGGTAGACGATAACAGGACTAAACGTTGAATCGGCACTGTGTAGATTACTTGGACAGTACGATGAGACTGTCCAACATCCCTTGGCAGGATGCAGTACAGCATTGGCAGGAACAGAATATGTGAAGAAACTCAACAATACATTGATAGTATTAACATGGAATTATAGATGAAAGGACATTGTGGTATAATATACCAACAGCGATGGGTAAAAGGCCATGTAGTGGAGGATGACAAGTGTAATGTGAAAAAGCGATAAAGTTTTGAGTACAAAATATATAATAGAGCTAGGAGGCCAGACATCACACTTAAAGATAGGGATGAGAAGCGAATTTGGTTGATGGACAATTGGACGTGGCTTGTCCTCAGGAACAGAATATTGAATTAAAACATAGGGAAACGTTGGACAAATAACCAGTAGCTAAGCGTTTGAAACAAGGGAGAAGCGACTTGGATTCCACGTTGAGATAGTACCACTGGTAATAAGAGTCTAGGTGGTGGTATCAATAAATTACAACAACAACAACAAATTGCGAAGCTGATAACGTATGAGAAAGATGCTGAATGGGCATAGTGAGAATCATGGGGGGAAAAAACAGTACTGATGGAAAGTGACTGGCCCGTCACGAAAGCGGTTATTAGAACCCACCAAATAATAAGAATAATAACAATATATACATACCATCTCCAGTTGCAATTTTTTTAACTGGGACAAAATTGCTGCCGAACATGATTATTGCTACAAAAGCACCAACAAAACCAGTGAGCTGTGACTGCTTGGATGTGTGTTGCTGTCGATTTTCGCAGTTTGTTAAATTTCGTTTCTTTGTTTCATAGTTATCTAATAAGAAATAAATTCAAAGTTACTTGTACTATACAAAATTTAAATATTTTACATTTACCAATATGTAGAGAACGAGAATTTGAAAAGTGGTTGATCTACTTTGCGCATAATAATAATAATAATAATAATAATAACAACAACAACAACAACAACAACAACAACAACAACAACAACAACAACAACAACAACAACAACAACAACAACAACAACAACAACAACAACAATAATAATAATAATAAATAATAATAATAAATAATAATAATAAATAATAATAATAACAAATAATAACAAATAATAATAATAATAATAGTAATAATAATAATAATAATAATAATAATAATAATAATAATAATAATAATAAAGATAATACATGAATGCTTGGAAATATGAAATTTATTTCTCGTGTTGAACAGGATATCTCACTCGTTCGCGAATCTGTTTATTATATAAAAAAATTGTCCTATTGCCTTGCAAAAATTGCGTTAAACTATAATGCTGATTCAGCGATAATCGTCACATGAGCAATTATCATAAATAATCGCACATGTGAGATTATCACTTTTATTAGTGGCGGAAAAATCAATAAAACACTCTATTTTATATAATAATAAAGAATAATTATTTATTTACCACCTTTAGCTTAAAAATTACAGTGGTATTACAAATTTATGAAAGAAAAATATATATGTAAAATATGTCAAATAAGAATTAGGTCTATTACATTTTCAAATTATAAAGTTAAAAATTACGATAAACTTCAGTTAAAAAATCCAAGCCTTGCCGTCCTCGGGAGGAAAGATAGTTTACGTCTGTTTGCATACGACATTGGGACTGAAAATGGGTTTGAGGCTATTCATAAATTATAATTAATACGGTCTATAGCCTCGCAAATAAAACGTTCGCAATGGCGAGTTTCTGAGTCTGAAATTTTCTTGAATATATACGGCTCACCATTGTAAATCCCATACAGTTCGGATGCGAATATTGTATATGTTTACCATCGCTGAGTTTACATATATCCTAAATATTTTGTTTCGAAAACGTAAAACGTAAAAGAAATACAAAAACAAATCATTTTAAGTGAGCTACTAGTGCCTGAAAAGTTTGATACAACATTGTTTTCTAAATCAATGCTGTATCAGGACTTACGCATATACTGATCAAAGATCATATCTTGCAACAACGGTGTTTTGTTTTCCGGTAGTTCAAACAAGGAAACTTTCATTTTGAAAGATTTTTCAAAAGTTCAAGAAAAATCTCAAAAAAATTGTCAGTTTTTGTGCTGGTTTTTTCCTTCTAAAATTACCAGGTCTGGCCAGGAGTTTGGGGTGGAAATTTTTTGTGACGTAAAATAACATTCTCCTCCCCAAGAGGCCACGATACTTTTGATCATCGCCAAAATTCGAGACCTCTAGGGACCTCTGGCCAGCTATGAATTAGAACTAATTCTGATTGGTTGTTATAAGTTATAACACAATGAAATAATTCAAATATGGTGTTGTCATCTTGTTTATACATACAAGACAAATCATAAACCGAAAATAAACATCTTGATAGTGGTAAGAGTTTATCCAACCACACATATCTTTTAGCGGTGTAAAAAATGAAATTTCATGGCTCGAGCAATATGACCGTTACGAGCTGTTAGACGGCCGGCCAACCTTGATAAAAGTGTCTCAAAAACACCGTTGATGACATTTTTTGTTACAAGCGGGCAACCATGCTAAATCATATCGATAGTGTATACCTTGAAGGTGAGGGGTGTTGGCAGTCGTGATTATTGATTTATATACTAAAATTTCTAGCTTTTTTATAGCACAATGTGATGGACGGGATACCTGTAAAGCGATGCCTATTTACGTTTGTGTATTATTTGAATTACAAATTCAGAATGCTATCCAATCAGCGTGCCTCTAATTTGCTTAACCTAATTCGCATAACTCATAATCATAAACAAACAAGAAATATGGCGTGAATACACCTAAATATAAGTTTTCAGATTGTTGTGGCTGTTCTTCTAAGTGTTATATTTAGGCGAATTTGCGCCATGTTTCTTGTTTGTTTATAATTGTGAGCTATGCGAATTAGAATAATCAGAACTTCAGGCACGCTGATTGGATAGCATTCTGAATTTGTAATTTAAATAATATACATACACGTAAATAGGCATCGCTTTGCAGATATCCCATCCATCACATTGTGCTTTCAAAAAGCTCGAAATTTTAGTATATAAATCAATAAACACGACTGCCAACACCCTTCACCTTCAAAGTATACACTATCCTGATTCCGATATGATTTAGCATGGTTGCCTGCTTGTATAAAAAAATGCCATCAAAAGTAATATTTTGAAGCCTTGGCCGGCCTTCTATGTGACCATATACGCTAATTATAAGCTAGCAGTACTACACTCATGTGGGCCATAGGTATTGTCACATTGTGATTGAATGATTTAGTTTTAACTTATACGTATAGGATAAAGCCCGAGAACGAGGGATTTATGCTATATAAAGACCCGAGGACGCGAAGCGTCCGAGGGCTTTATATAGCATAAATCCCGACGTTCGAGGGTTGTATCCGACTTAAATGATTATTGAGGAGGTTTTCCAACAAAGTTTTGTCTATTTTTTCTACCTTGGACAAAGATTTTCCTAGTTTTTTTCTTCATTTATTTTCTAATTAGTATTCATAGGGTTGTATGCTATATACAACTCTCGCAAGAACAAAGAAAACCGACTCAATAATTATTTAATAATATAAGAACCAGTTCAGCCTGACAAATCATGAAGCAGTTTATTGTGCAAAAAAATACTATAAAGCTCAGAACACACAGGTACATGCAGAACAGGCCAAAAGGGTCTTTGGAAACAGACATTATAGTACTATATACTAAATCAATGCCAGAAAAATAGTACTATTAGCATTATTTAATACTAAATGGTGGTATTCTATATTGTTCATTTGCTTCTTTATAGAAATAATTAGTGTATAATATACTTTGTTCTGAATATATTAGTACAGTGACAAAATACCTTGGGACACTTCGTGTTTGTAGGTTAACTTAATATATTTTACATTTTTTCTCGTAATAGAGTTTATCCCTCCCTCCCCCTCCCTTTACAATGTTGACTAGCTAGGAAATAAGGGACGCTGTGAACGGGAAATGAGCGCTTGAACGGGAACACAAAACGGAAAATGTTGCTTTTTAAGTTGAAACACTTTTGACACTTTTGTCACTGATTGTAGATGCATGTACTCTATAAGGAAATACGCTATATCAGGAACAATTGTTTTGCCCTATAAATAAGAACCTGTTAAGAACCTCTCTGTCTGATTTCTCACTGCACACATGCACCCAACGTATAAGAACCATTTCAGCCTGACTTGGAAAAATAGGGGTTCTTTTATGCGCCGGGTTTTCACTGTATCGAGAATTCTCACCAACTTTCTAACCAATTTTATAAAATTACATGTATACTACGCGAGCCCTGATTGGTCAATTGCCGTGTTTAGATCAGAGTATCCAAACACGGAAAATTCCCTCCAAAACGATTTTTTGAAAATGTTGGACAGTATATCATATTCACTTGTGATTATCTTATAAAAGAAATACCAAATGCTTTTTTCCGTGTTTGGAGACTCTTATCCAAACAGTTGGGAAATTACTCGACTTTCGAAAAGCTAAAAACACTTGGCTATAACGGCTCGTGTTTTGTTACGCTTTTCTCCAGTCTCGCAATTTCCCGCGTGTTTGGATCAGAGTATCCAAACACGGAAAACCATTTGGTATTCCTTTAATATAATCAAGGATTTAGAAAAAAAGTAAGAGTTAATACAGATAACCGAGGCATTAAGCCACACACAAGTATGTGGCTTAATGCCGAGGTTCTCGGTAATTAACTAATTTAGTTCAAATTTCACATATATTTCCTTGTAAATTTAGACCCCATTTAGCGAATATGAGTCCAACTTTCAAATATTGTCATTATTTTGACATTTAAAACAACCCAGAAAACGTTGAATATGAGTAGTGCCTCTTACATTGCCAATATGAAGTGAAAATTAAGTCTGTCTTGTTTGAAAGAACACATAAAATGACAAAGTAAAATTTTAAAGGATAAAGGACTGGGGGCTATAATCATCCTTACTCGCTGCCAGCGACTGAATTACGAAGCAGATCCAGGCATGCGTGATCGAGGCATGTCAAAGCCGCTCCATGCACTCATGCAGACCCCATAAGACAAAGTTTAGACCACGGTGGCACGGATCACAGCTAAGATGTAGGTGTTGATTTTACGGAGGGAGGAAAACTGGAGAACCAGGCGAAAAACCTTCGAAGCACAGGAGATATCAAATACAACTCTACTCACATGAGTTCCAACAGCCAAGTACTAACCCCGTCTAACCGGGCTTAACTTTTTAACCCGTGCTCGTTTCCTTGCTTCGTTGTTGAGATATTTCAGTTTGTTTCATATGAAAATTAAACACCTTGACGTCAATTTGCATAATGTATTATCATTTTATCAGAGAAGGTTTATACATATCATTGCTATTGTATAAGAGTACATATTTGTACTGATGTAGGCAGCACATCACGCTCCATGATTGTAATAAACAAAGCCCTTGTTTACACTATTACGGTACGGTAAGTCTCCCGTTCAGAAATTCCTACGTTTGGGCCGGTGGCTGTGCTTCGATATTCTTAAGTTTCGCTGCATGGGCACATTTGAAGAATAAGAGTTATTTAGTCAAAATGTAATTAAATGCGATGCATATGTCAAATCAGCTGATTGGCCCCAGAGTTAACAACCAGTTTGGTAAAAAGAGGGGTGTGCTAAATAATGACGTCATCCATAGCTGGGAAATAACATAAATTTCTGAAATCTGAAAGTTTGACAATATCGTCAGATCAATCTACTACGCCTGCATCAGTGATCATCGTGGAGTTGAGGTTGAAGCGGGAAAGCTTATGTATAATAAGCCGATGGTCCAGCCTTGATTATAGTGGAAAAAATAACTAATTGGACTGACTACTTTTGATGATTTGTTGCAGAAATATCGTTGGCCAAAGATTTGGGAAAGTACAGACTTTATAAGCATTTCTTGTTGTTTTGTATCTCGAAATGGTGTTCATTGTAACTCGTATGTTTTTCTCCCAGTAAAGCTTCTATTGAGAGTAATGAGTAATGATTTATTTAACGTCGTAAACACAGCTAGGACGCGGTCGCCCAATCATCCGAGCCAGAGGCTCATGTTAAAAGTGCACGACATAAACTAAGAACTAAGTGTTGATTTTACGGAGGGAGCAAAACCGCAGAACCCTGCGAAAAACCCTCGAAGCACAGGAGAGACCAACTAAACTCTACTCACATGAAATTCAAGTTCGAGAACGGAGCTATTCCCAGACGGTCACCCATCCAAGTACTAACCCCGTCCAACTGGGCTTAACTACAGCGGTGAGAGGCAACGCCCTAACAGCACACGCCACCCGTGCTTCCCTAGAGATGATCTTCAAGAGAAGGGCGTAAAATATTTCTATTGCGCTAGTTTCTCAAATTCAGCACCCAAGTATGTCTATTAAAGGATGATAGGTTTTTCTTAAAATTGTAATCGACCAACTATTTCCTCATTTCTGCCATAACTGTTTTAATATAGCAATATAGTTGATGTTCGCGGGCATAAATATGTCTTTGGCCCGACTCAGGCTCATTTTAGGCCGAGCCGCAGGCGAAGGTTAATTGAGAAGGGCCAAAAACATATTTATGCCCAAGAACATCAACTGTATTACTATTATAATAATTTTAGTGAGCATTTGGAAGAAAATCAAAGACAGTACAATAAACAGTATTTTGAACAGCGCCAACAACCCACGGGTGTGTATTTCATTGCAATAAATATTTACATAACTCATAACTTACATGTAACAGATAAACGCAACATTTGTCATCAAAACAATCTTTGCTCCAAAGTATTGACAAGAAAAGAACACGATTCCGTAAACAACAAACCAATAGTGATTTAGAACTGTTAAAACTGATAGGCTCAAATCAGCGGGCTAAAATATATGCTAAAATATATTTTAGCCCGCAAAATTCTTCATTTTAGCCCGCAAAATACACCACAATGCCCGATAAAATAATTCTCAAGTTTTTAGGCACCTCAGCAGGTCATTGTACAATAAAATGAGCGTTTAGTTATTCTGTTGCTTTGGTGTACTTTAGATTAACATGGCATTTTGATACTACGTTTAATTTTCAAGGATCTCGGTGATTGAGAAAAACAAAGGAGTTGAAATGAACCTCTTAGACATATAAAACAAACAAAAATGCTTAGTCAGCATTTCCCCCAAACTTTGGTCAACGATATTTCTGTAACGACTAACTGAAAGTAATCAGTCCAATTGAGTTTTTTTATCAACTTATCTAGATCTATCTGGCAGAATTGTTTAACTTGCGGATTTCCAAAATTTATAATTTTCTAACTATGGATGATGGCATTATAGCACACCCCCTTTTGACCAAACTAGTCAACTCTGGGGCCAATTAATTGATTTGACATCTGCATCGCATTTAACTGCATCTTCACTAAATAAATCTTATTCTTCAAATGTGTCCAGCGAAAGTTCATTTCTAACCCACAAGCCGCCGGCCTAGTTTCCGTTTGTTTACATGCAGTGTTCCGGAGTGGTTTGCCGTAGCATAGTCACTACGCTTAGCACTCTGCATGCAAATCATGACGCTACGGTAAATAGGAGAACTACATGTTGTTCAATATAATGTTAACAGACGTAAAGTTTGGTATATGCCTACTTTATCCGGAAATTGTATAGATATAGTCAGTTGCACTTCTATTAAAAGTAAAATAATTACTAACAACCTGGAGACAACCGTCCATTGAACACTGTAGGGTTACATGTCAGTATTTCGTTGTTTACGACTTGTCTGGTACTGCGTGGTATAACTTGTGTTTATCACGGTCTTCTGACCGCAGCAGAACTTTTCCCATGATTTCTTCTGCACGCTGAAAGAGTTTAGCGGAGCTGTAATCACTGAGAAGAAAGTGGCACAAAATACACCCATTCGATGATGTCTGTTTCACTATCGATTCTTCTTCAACCGCTATCCCCATGCCAGGTCCAGCATTGGTGTAAACACCATCGGCAATGGACCCAATTCTCGCATACTCGAAGTCGATGAAATCCTTACCCTTGCCTGGATCACAAGTGTACACAAGAAAATAGCCTGAAATTGGTTCACCGTCTTTGTGAGAGGCCGATGATGTTGTCTTGGCTACTTCGCCGCATGCTAGATATATAGCAGCCTGGTATACACTGGCACCCCACATCTTTCTGTACGCCTCCGAAAGCAAGGATGACATTCGGGCATTAATTTCTATGAAGGTTATGTCAGCTCCTCGTTTCCAAACTTCGACGTCGTAGAATGTGCTATACAGACCGAAGCGATGCCCTAACTGCCCGGTGACTTTGATTAGCTTTGATAACGAATTCTTGTCTAAAGAGAACTGTGGAATAACCCAGCTGAGTAACATTCCTGGTTTCGTTGGACAAACCGTTGAATAACCAACCGTGCACAATGTAAATTGACCATCGTCATCCATCCATCCCTCGATGCAATATTGATCCACAGACTCCATCAATTCTTCCACCACAGCAATATTCTCCACCGCTAAAGGAAACTTCTCGAGATCTAGGTATTTTTCAAAAAACGCTGAGTATCCCGTAAAGTAAGGAGCAACTAATTGCCCGAGTTTAGCAAGAGCGGCCTCCATATCTGCTTCGCTTCTAATACAAGAATGTCCTTTGCTTGATGTAAGAAAAGGCGCTTTCAAAAAGCAAGGGTAGCTTATTGTAGCCTTCCAGTTCTTGGTGGAATCATCGAGGTGGATATAATCGAACCAAAGCTTTCCTTTCTCAGTCTTTCTCGAGTAATATTTATGAAGACAACGGAAGGTTGATTCTAAGGAAGGACCTCGTAGACCTGTCCTTTCGCAGACAGCGGATGCGACAACAGACGACATATCATGGCCGTATAAAATACCTGTTATCTCATTCTCTTTCACGTAGTCCACAGCTCTATCGACGTAGGATATCAAGAAATTAGGATCGGTCAAGTAACTAGCGTAATCAGAGGTTGCCATTTCTTTACCTGCTGCGTCATCTGTAGCGTGTAGAAAGTGAACTACGTATTCATTTTCGTCGAGTTTAGTTGCTTCTGCCCGATCATTTGTGTTAGGAAGAAGAATCAGGAGATTGTGCATTTTGAAGCTATACTCAGATGTTATTCTAGAGCCCGCGCCTCAACAGTGACGAATGCTGTTTCAGATTCTGTTTTGAGTTTTTAATAAATTAAAAATAACAAGACGCCTGATAGGGCTACTGGGTTTTCTGCATGCCAACAGGATTAAAAAAGACCAGGGAATTTATAGTCACATATAGACCCTTTGCACTTATTCCCTTCCCTACTAAACAATGAAATTTTGATGTATAATTCGCTCCATTGAACATCGGAACTTTGAAGTTGTCCTCCAGATCCACTGTTTTGACGTCATATGCAAAGGTCTATAAGCACTGATGATTTCGCCGAATTAAAATGCATCTAAATTCTAAATTGGAGTTGCTCCAAATTTCAAGTGTAATATGTTGCTATGGTTGGAATTATATGTTAAACTGGATGCGCCATTGTATCAATGATATATATATATGCACGGTCAATAGGTTTCATCTTAATTGGCGTACCATCTTTAATCCTATTCACCACCTCACGGGGGGCCAACGATTATGTGCATAGTGAAACCATCCATTGAATTCAAAATACTCAGTTGGCAAGAATTTGGATATGTGCGTGAGATCGAGCGAAAGCACAAAGGTTCCACCACAATGGGTAAATCAAGGCCACCCTATTTTGTAAAGTCGTCTCAACGAGCGCGATAGTGTAGATCACTGACCGACATGTGTCAACTCTCAGCGAACAAGTTAAAAACGAGTGTATGTAATATGTAATATATCAACGAGTTTGAGTGTTTCATCAGGGGATCCAAACACGAGAAAACATGATGAAAGCACGAGGTCGAAGGCCGAGTGGTTTTATTGTTTCCGAGTGTTTGGATTCCCCTGATGAAACACGATAAACGAGTTGTTGATATGGCATCTCAATCGAGTGATTTCAATTGAAAAATACAATTAAAATAAACCCTCATGAGATTTTATTCATGAGTGTGTGTAAAATTTATTCATACAGCAACTTGTTTGTTTTGCATCGATAATTAAGATCTTAAGAATAATTAGATGAACACCGGTTTTCATCTAATATCTTGAGTTTTACTGGAGTATCCAACTTCAATCAGGTGATTGAATGAACTATTGTAATTGGCTGATTATCTCATGAATTATTAATGAGATTGAGATTACTACTTCTAGAACAAAGTATATTATACACATAAAAAAAAGCAAATGACAATAGAATACCACCATTTAGTATTAAATACTACCAATCAATAACTAGTGGTTACCCGTGAAAAATTCACGGCCTTGAAAAAGAACATGTTTTAGGAAGATCTCTTTGTTTAGAGACACAGGTGAGTGGATCGGGCTCCCTGTGGCCATATAGATCAGTGCTCAAGAGTCATGCACTCATGTGGGCCGTGTGGCACAGCTTCGGGTTTGATTCGGTTATTTTGTATTTTGTTCCTTTCGAAATTAACATAAGAAATGTTATTACAACTTCTTCTGTCATGTTTCATGGTTACATTACTTTTTTCCGCTCTGCAAAAAGCAAAGGCGATGGTTGTGGGTATTGAGCTACTGTGGTCATAATCCAAAATGGCCGCCAAGTTAGCGATGGGTGAATTTTCGTTATTTCGAAAGTCGCAAACCAGGGCCTTTTTAACATACAAGCTGGGAGGGGACAAGGCCCACCCAGTCCACCCTTGAGCCTCCCACGAACTGATTTTGCCCCCACCTGTAAAAGTCAGTGAAGTACCGAAACAAATGAACAAAGAATAAAGCAATAAAGATATAAAAGGAAAATTTCGGACTCAGGCTATTACCATAGATATATAGATAAACAGCTAGGTATAGATAAATTTTTATATTAGTTAAATAGTTTTTATTTTGATAAGATTATGTGGTGACGAAAAATCTTTTAATAGTTCCTCACAAAATGTTCCATATAAAATTTGAAAGTGAACAAGCTGATGAGTTCTGAGACAAAGCGAAACAGTCAGAATATGTTGTATTTTAACTAGTTTTTGACATTTTATGACTTCAGTGTTCTTAAAAATCACCCCTCAGAATGCAAGAAATGGCATTTCCGACTCTAAATTTCAAAAATTTCCGGAGGGTATACCGCCGGACCCCCCTAGAAGAGTCCCTTTTGGGAAACGCCCCCCGGAAAATCCTTAAAAACGGCCCTACGAACGCTAATCTTTTCAAAAGCCATACACCCATTGCACACTGTCGAACGTAATAGGCTTAGTTTTGGTAGTGGTTTAGTTTGAATGGGCCCGGTGGTTTTCTAGCTTTTCCGCGGACGCACGGACGGATGGACGGACGGACACGGCTATTAATATATAGATTATAGTACTTTTTACTGGCATTGATTCAGTGTATAGTACTCTAATCTGTTTCCACATACCCTTAATAGCCTGCTCTGTACCTCTGTACCTGTGTGTTGTGAGCTTTACAGGCCCTTTACAGTAATTTTTTGAATTATAAACTGCTTCATATATTTGTCAGGCTGAACTATTCTTATATATTGGGTGCTTAATTGGGTGAATTTCAGCCTGGAGGTTCTTAATCTGTAGTTTCGTTTACGCGGGTTTTTACAGTATCTGCACTTTTACTCGCATTTGCCGCTGTGATTGTCAGATTCTGTCCCACAATGCTATTTATATCTGTAGTTTCTGGAGGTATTATCTGTAGAAAAGATTTATCATGCACGTGCTGATGTGATCTGTTCAGCGGGAGAGAACAACTGTCTTTGGATTGCGTTTTTTAAACGTTTTTTCGTTCTGAGGCAGTGATTTATTTTCTTTACATTTTAGTTGAAAATGTATAATATAACAATTACAAAGTTTATTAGCGATTCGCCTTGGGATTTATATCGCATTATTTATAACATGATCAACAAAGAAAACTGACTTGATTTAATTATATATTAATTTCAATAACAAGCTCGTAAACTCGTAAAGCAGCATGAATACTTCAGCAAGCAAGTATAGACCTTATTCAAAAATGGCCGCCGAATTAAAATTCTTTTATATGCACATAAATTAGCCCTTATGAACTCGTTTCCATGTGTGAAATTCAAAAGAATTTTTACTTTAAAACGAGGTCATAAGGGCTAATTTATATACACATAAAAGAATTCTAATTCGGCGGCCATTTCTGAATAAGGTCTATAGTGCATGTGTTGGCTGGGTTTAGACGTCGAAGTTCCGTCGCATTTAATTCGTCGAATTTAATGCGACGATTATGCGACTGAAGTGACACAGTTCGGTTTAGACGTCGAATTTAAATTATAATTGTAATTGTTGTAATTCAGTCGGCGATTGATCGGCGATTGTTTGCGATTTTTACAACAGTCGTATTTCCATATAGTTGTAATTGTTGTAATTCAAATCGCCGATTCGCTTGGACTTCTTGGTTTTAACAAAGTTCAGATGAGTAAGTTTAATATTCAAAAGCAAATAATTAGGTGGCGATGAGATTGGGCATACAGTTCCGAACGTGTCATACGGAATAGATTACTTTCGTAAACACCTGTTAATAATACACGAAGTCGAAGAACCTTCTCGAGTATCACAAATTGACATTTAATTGACTACCGACGGCACAGGAAAAAAAAGGTGGGTCGCGGCGTTTTATCAGACATCGATCAAAACCGATCAGATAATCCGCGGCATGGGCTGAGAAAAAAATATCATGATCCACGCCTAAAACATTGCGAAATCCGTTTGCATTCCTATGAAATTAACAGTGGCGGATCAAGAGGAGGGCACTTTGGGCAAGTGCCAGGGGACCCGCCCTTTCAGATTCCAAAAATTGTTTTATTATAGATACTAAGATGAAAGGAAATTCTGACAGTAAAAATTAATCTTCCAAAATTGTCTTTATTGAAGATTTTCTTTTTTCGTGCGACTTGTCGTGGTGACGTAATCAGCGTCCAAAACGGAAATGACGTCACAGCTGTATACTGTATTTGGAAATATATGCCAATATTTTAGAAATCTGAAGTGAATTACAGTCCCTACTGTTCATGTACAGATTTATATAAAAATTAAAAAGAATGCCTGGATTGCAATTGATGTGTCTAGAATATACTGGACTAAAGTTAGATTTCATATTTAAACAAAGATGCATAACTACATATATTTTACCTCACAGTTAAGTTGTTCAATCAGAGTTACATCTGTACGACGTGACAATGGTATTTTTTTAAGAATAGCCCCACCACACTTCGAATACCCCACTCACCTACATCACCGCGTGTTGACATTCACAGAGTGAAAACAGAATGGAAAATTTTTAAAAATGTTTTAACTCTACTTGGAAAATTGAATGAAACATTACTCCTCGAGATAATATAAACCTCGGGCTAACGCTTCGCCTTAGAGAAATATCATTCCTCAAGGTAATTTTTATCATTTATAGACGTGGAGCGAAAAAAATTCAATGAAATATTAACCCGAGGAAATATTTTCACTCTGTGAAAGTTAACTGCAGCCTCAAGAGTTCTATATGAGTTTTTCATTGCTAATTCTCTGTATTTTCTAAGTTCTTATTTTCTTGCAACCAAAAAATTTCTTCGTAAACATCTCAAAGTTCAAGTAAAAGCATCTTATTCCTCCATTGTTGACAGCCCCGTTTTGGTTTTTGTGCGTGGTATCTACACGTGGTACTCGAACTTGAATACCCCTCCACAACAGGGTATTCACTTGAATATCCCTCCACAGCGGGGTATAATCACTTGAATATCCCTCCACATGCAGCGAGGTATTCACCTGAATATCCCTCCACAACAGGGTATATTCACTTGAATATCCCTTCACAGCAGGGTATTCACTTGAATATCCCTCCACAACAGGGTATTCACTTGAATATATCCCTCCACAGTGGACTATTCACTTGAATATCCCTCCACAGTGGACTACTCACTTGAATATCCCTCCACAGTGGACTATTCACTTGAATATCCCCGCACAACAGGGTATTCACTTGAATATCCCTCCACAGTGGGTATTCACTTGAATATCCCTCCACAGTGGAGTATTCACTTGAATATCCCTCCACAACAGGGTATTCACTTGAATATCCCTCCACAACAAGGTATTCACTTGAATATCCCTCCACAGTGGAGTTGAATATCCCTCCACAGTGGAGTTGAATATCCCTCCACAGTGGGGTATTCACTTGAATATCCCTCCACAGCAGGGTATTCACTTGAATATCTCTCCACAGTGGAAAAAAAGCCCTGGGGCTCTGGGAGGTTGCAATTTTGTCAAAGAACATGGAATCATGGGATATTTTGAGGCCCATATTGGGATTTTTAAGAATTTCAATTTGGCAACTCTGATATGTTTTATTAAGTCATTGAAAATACTGTCATACTGTGGTTTTGCTTAGTAAGGTGACAATGCAGCTGTTGTTCATCTGAAATAGATCATGATGCACAAATCTGATGCACAGCTTCAATGTCCATGATGTCCATGCATTTTAAAACTGTGCGGTTAAATTATATTTAAATACTATTTTTTCACCTTGTCTGAGGAAGGAATAATTTTAACTGATGTGTACAGTAATAAAACAGCTGAAAGAGCATTTATTATTGTTTTATCTAGATTCTATGCTGGAGAAAATAATACTTCCAAAAGTATTCTGTGCATGACTTTACATCCAAAGTTGATAATCTTGAAGCTTATAACTTAATTAATCTATGGTCAGAGGCAAAATACTTATTAAATAAATTAACAGTTCTTTTTGTGTTAGCAATTATGCTATTTTGTCATTATTTTAGTATTACATGATTATTGTCATGCAGTCATACTTCTTACGCATGCACTATTGCATGCATGGATTTGCATTCAAGTAAGAACTATAAATTAATTGACTAGCTGGAACAGAATATATATATATATATATATATATATATATTTATTATAATATACATATATATATATATATATATATATATATATATATATATATATATATAGCATGTTCTAAGGGTTTAGGGTGAATGAAAATTCGAGTGTAGAATATATACATTTTAAGGCCAAACCGGGAGCAGTTGCGAAAAATGCAACTACACAGGCCCTCCGGCAGGAATTGAACCCACGACCTTGCGATTCTAGTGCAATGCTCTGACCACTGAGCCACGGAGGCCGTTGCCGAGAGCTTGATCGCGAGTTCTGTATATATAATAAGGTGGTAATGCCAGGAGAGAATTGGGTATATTATAAATGATATTGGGCATTTCACTCGATTACATAGCATGTTCTAAGGGTTTAGGGTGAATGAAAATTCGAGTGTAGAATATATACATTTTAAGACCAAACCGGAAGCAGTTGCGAAAAATGCAACTACACAGGCCCTCCGGCAGGAATTGAACCCACGACCTTGCGATTCTAGTGCAATGCTCTGACCTCCTGCCGGAGGGCCTGTGTAGTTGCATTTTTCGCAACTGCTCCCGGTTTGGTCTTAAAATGTATATATTCTACACTCGAATTTTCATTCACCCTAAACCCTTAGAACATGCTATGTAATCGAGTGAAATGCCCAATATCATTTATAATATACCCAATTCTCTCCTGGCATTACCACCTTATTATATATACAGAACTCGCGATCAAGCTCTCGGCAACGGCCTCCGTGGCTCAGTGGTCAGAGCATTGCACTAGAATCGCAAGGTCGTGGGTTCAATTCCTGCCGGAGGGCCTGTGTAGTTGCATTTTTCGCAACTGCTCCCGGTTTGGTCTTAAAATGTATATATTCTACACTCGAATTTTCATTCACCCTAAACCCTTAGAACATATATCTATATCTATATCTATATCTATATATATATATATATATATATATATATAACGGCCTCCGTGGCTCAGTGGTCAGAGCATTGCACTAGAATCACAAGGTCGTGGGTTCAATTCCTGCCGGAGGGCCTGTGTAGTTAGTTACATTTTTCGCAACTGCTCCCGGTTTGGTCTTAAAATGTATATATTCACACTCGAATTTTCCTTCACCCTAAATCCTTAGAACATGCTATGTAACCGAGTGAAATGCCCAATATCATTTATAATATACCCAATTCTCTCCTGGCATTACCACCTTATTATATATACAGAACTGGCGATCAAGCTCTCGGCAACGGCCTCCGTGGCTCAGTGGTCAGAGCATTGCACTAGAATCGCAAGGTCGTGGGTTCAATTCCTGCCGGAGGGCCTGTGTAGTTGCATTTTTCGCAACTGCTCCCGGTTTGGTCTTAAAATGTATATATTCACACTCGAATTTTCCTTCACCCTAAATCCTTAGAACATGCTATGTAATCGAGTGAAATGCCCAATATCATTTATAATATACCCAATTCTCTCCTGGCATTACCACCTTATTATATATACAGAACTCGCGATCAAGCTCTCGGCAACGGCCTCCGTGGCTCAGTGGTCAGAGCATTGCACTAGAATCGCAAGGTCGTGGGTTCAATTCCTGCCGGAGGGCCTGTGTAGTTGCATTTTTCGCAACTGCTCCCGGTTTGGTCTTAAAATGTATATATTCTACACTCGAATTTTCATTCACCCTAAACCCTTAGAACATATATCTATATCTATATCTATATCTATATCTATATCTATATCTATATCTATATCTATATCTATATCTATATCTATATCTATATATATATATATATATAACGGCCTCCGTGGCTCAGTGGTCAGAGCATTGCACTAGAATCACAAGGTCGTGGGTTCAATTCCTGCCGGAGGGCCTGTGTAGTTAGTTGCATTTTTCGCAACTGCTCCCGGTTTGGTCTTAAAATGTATATATTCACACTCGAATTTTCCTTCACCCTAAATCCTTAGAACATGCTATGTAATCGAGTGAAATGCCCAATATCATTTATAATATACCCAATTCTCTCCTGGCATTACCACCTTATTATATATACAGAACTGGCGATCAAGCTCTCGGCAACGGCCTCCGTGGCTCAGTGGTCAGAGCATTGCACTAGAATCGCAAGGTCGTGGGTTCAATTCCTGCCGGAGGGCCTGTGTAGTTGCATTTTTCGCAACTGCTCCCGGTTTGGTCTTAAAATGTATATATTCACACTCGAATTTTCCTTCACCCTAAATCCTTAGAACATGCTATGTAATCGAGTGAAATGCCCAATATCATTTATAATATACCCAATTCTCTCCTGGCATTACCACCTTATTATATATACAGAACTGGCGATCAAGCTCTCGGCAACGGCCTCCGTGGCTCAGTGGTCAGAGCATTGCACTAGAATCGCAAGGTCGTGGGTTCAATTCCTGCCGGAGGGCCTGTGTAGTTGCATTTTTCGCAACTGCTCCCGGTTTGGTCTTAAAATGTATATATTCTACACTCGAATTTTCATTCACCCTAAACCCTTAGAACATATATCTATATCTATATCTATATCTATATCTATATCTATATATATATATATATATAACGGCCTCCGTGGCTCAGTGGTCAGAGCATTGCACTAGAATCACAAGGTCGTGGGTTCAATTCCTGCCGGAGGGCCTGTGTAGTTAGTTGCATTTTTCGCAACTGCTCCCAGTTTGGTCTTAAAATGTATATATTCACACTCGAATTTTCCTTCACCCTAAATCCTTAGAACATGCTATGTAATCGAGTGAAATGCCCAATATCATTTATAATATACCCAATTCTCTCCTGGCATTACCACCTTATTATATATACAGAACTGGCGATCAAGCTCTCGGCAACGGCCTCCGTGGCTCAGTGGTCAGAGCATTGCACTAGAATCGCAAGGTCGTGGGTTCAATTCCTGCCGGAGGGCCTGTGTAGTTGCATTTTTTGCAACTGCTCCCGGTTTGGTCTTAAAATGTATATATTCACACTCGAATTTTCCTTCACCCTAAATCCTTAGAACATGCTATGTAATCGAGTGAAATGCCCAATATCATTTATAATATATATATATATATATATATACCGAGAATTGACTGTAACAAAGTGATTACAGAACTTGTCAACACAGCAAGTCTACCGAATAAATAAATATATATATATATATATATATGAGAAAGAAACCAACAGTGTTTATAAGAATCTGAGAAAGAAACCAACAGTTTATAGTTTTAAGTGAGATGTACTGTATATAATCAGTTTTTGAATGAACAGAAAGCCACCAGTCACATACAGTACTAAAACATTAATAGTACGTTTTGATTTTTTTTAAAAAATTTTATTACTGCAGTCATTTTTAGGGTTTATTATATTGTATTATTAATAGTATACATGTATAATAACTTATTACATGTATTATGTTTGTAATTTTTTAAACATGCACTTTTGTATATAATTCTATTAACCCTTTCATTCCCATCAGGGAGCATGGGTGGTGTGTGCTATTAGGGCACTGCCTCTCACCAACAGTTAAGCCCGGTTAGACGGGGTTAATACTTGGATGGGTGACCGTCTGAGAATAGCCCTGTTCTTGGGGTGGGGACTCATGAGTAGAGTTTAGTTGGTCTCTCCTGTGCTTCAAGGGTTTTTTGCCAGGTTCTCCGGTTTTCCTCCCTCCATAAAATCTTACACCAGACCTATAGGTCTTACCGATAGCTGTAAATGGAGGACCCCACCAGCTCTGTTGAAAAACTTATCCTCCTTGAATAAAGAATAATAATAATAACTAGAAATATGTTAACACAACCCCTCGCCCTCCTTTACACAGATTTTTGTAAAATTAATATCCTTCGGATCTAACCCTGTGATTAGAAAAACACCTTCACACTCTTTTTCATTGGGAGCCTGGAAATAGCCATTGGAACAATTCAAAATATAGTTTTAAACTTGTAATTAAAGTATAATATTTGAAATAAAAACAGTTGTTTAACTCTAATTTTTAAAGAAAAAGGTAATAAATACCAAAGAAAATTTTCAGAAAATAACAAAGACAATATTCAGAAAAATTGTGATGAAGAAAAATGCAGGTCGCATCCACGGTTTGAACTTGACTACCACATTTTGCGTGCGAGCTGACGATGTTACCACTGGGCTACTGAAGCAAGCATTGAAATATCAGCAAAATATTAGGGTTATATTTTACAGTTCTTTTTTTCCATGTTGAACGTTTTCAAATTCATTTAGAATGGCAAAAACAAATTTTGTTGTGTTAAAACTGTTTTCACGTGAAAAAGTTGTTTTCATGCATTTCAACATGCAGCACTCAGCAGCATTTACATGTTTAACACATAAAGAATTGCTCCTTCACCGATTTTTATGCCAAATTATAAACAAGCTATGCTAAGTTTTACATCAAGTGGTTTTATCAAAGGGAAATATTTAAAAGGAGATACGCTTAAGACAACAGCCAACAACGGGCAAGCGAAAACATAATGGATACATTTAAAAGTTCTTTAAGGACACACAAAATGAAAAACAAAATTATTGTAACAGTGACAGTGAGAAACTCGAAGAGCATTGCTACTAAATGTTCGTGATTTAATACTGAAAGCAGCAGCTCTATATTTTTACTGTAAGCTTAACCTTTTCAACCTTTTTCTTCATTGGTTTTTTCCTCTTTTGAGTTTCGGTGTGACGGGTTTTCTTCTACTAAGGATGTTGTTCTGCTTTATACATAGATGTTGATTTGTTTCTGTTCTTTCAAAAGTGATATACATTTTCCAAAAGCTCCTTTCTCAAGTTTTTTTGCCAAGAATAAATTATGCTGTTAGTTCAAATCTTTTTGTCAAGAACTATATTGTCCCCAGTGCCCCACAATCTTTACCACGCAGGTCTGTCCACACATATATACAAATAAATATTCAGATCACAGATATTGGCATTGTCTGCTTTTCTACACATGTGTAAAATGGACTCCATGCGTGTCGAGATTAGCACCCTCACTGGGCTCCAGGCCTTCAGCCCTACGCCTGGGCTCGGGGATAATAATAACACCAGACAGTTTTACTTGTCAAGGAAGATGACATGCTGACATGGATAGGAGTTAATTAAATGATTAATAATATACATGAAAAAATTTCTCAATTCTGATTGGCTGAGAGGAGTGCAATTTTAGTGTAATTCAGTGCAGAAAAATGAAATACAGTGTAAATTTTGTAATTTTTTTAATTTGCACAAAAATCATTTTTTTATTAGAAAAAAAGCTCTTCCTGTTAATTTTTTTTCCATGTATGTTATTCGAACAAAGCATTTTGTCATAAGCAGTTTTCATAGCATGGTTTCAAGTGCAATTTGGAAAAAAACATGCACTCGTGAGTTTTTCAAAGACCTCAAATAGCACTCGTCCTTTGGACTTGTGCAATTTTGATAGTCTTTGAAAAACTCATGCATGTTTTTTCCAAATTGCACTCAAAACCATACTATTGCTGGTGTGCACCTTACATTGCCGGTGTGCACCTTACATTGCCGCCATGTTGGTTGACGTTTTCAAAAGATTTGCATCATCTGCAATTATAATATCATCCAACAAGGCGAAAATATCTTTGCCCTTCGAATCTCAAGGGATTGGTTGCCACGGAGTTATTAGAAATTCATAATAAAATTATTTATATACTGTCAACTACTCAACTGTTACCCTCTTAGTTTAGAATCCGTGCGTCTTTACGTCTTATTATTAATTCAAAGAATTGCTTAAAAATAACTAAAGGTAGAGACGGAAACGAATTACTCCTATGGCAGTATATACATAATAAATATATAGAGTACAGTATCTCTGTAAAATTGCATAATTTGCCATATAAACGCTTTACTGCTTTTCAACATCGATTTAAAATAACAATTCACTAACCTGCATCCGTGAGATGGATAAAACTAAAAATATAAGCCAGTAAAAAGAATATAACGAATGATTTCGAAGTCAACATTTTAATATTTTCCCTTCTGACAACCCACCAAAATTCGCGAAACGGAAGTATGAGGTCATCATCACTCAACGTCGTACCCAGTCTCTAATACACACAGAACGTCAGATCAGCGCTCTGCGCCAGAGGAGGTTGGACAGCTGCCGCAAAGCATCATGGTCCTAACGCTAAAATTGATAAATTATCGATTCATTTGCATCTGACCGCCGACGAGGAATGAACTATGCCCGGTGGACTAGATGCGCAAAAACTTTTGAAAACTCGTCACAGTTGATCCAGAATTGTTAAATCTGATAGTCAGAAATATACGAGAACAATTCGTGGTTACCATAGACAATTAATATGATCAGATTGTGCTTTATTTGGCGTATGTTCGTGACAATGGCGGATGGGCATTCAAGACTACTCAAGTTCCTTCGAATTCGACGCATTTTATGTTACAATTAATAATGGAACAAATCAGAAACGAATTAGATGTTTACAACAAAGAAGGATTTGGTTGTGCTGTGCAACGTGTGATTCGTTACAACTGGAGAAAAGCGTGAGATGAGAAATCAACATTATTTGTTGTTTAGTGGTTAATGATTATTATGGTTTCCCTCTCAAATGTTTCCTATTCTATACTACCTTATGATGCATTTTCCGTGGTTTAATGTTTTGCATTCTGCAGTATTACTGTAAACTTCTATAACTGTTGTGTGTAACAATTATCTGGATCAATTAGATACAACTATCATCCTTGGTTTGTTTGGGTTTTTTCCCCCGATTTTTTAACAAACAGTCTTGTTTCCTTTTATACTTTACTTGTAGTATCCCAAATTTTATAAAATTGTGAATAAAGCTGGCTTAAAATTTATTATTCAATAACAATCTTGTATTTTTCTTTATAATTAAGGTGAATGAAAAATCGCGATAATTTATTGGATTGCCAGAATCTATTGATAAATTTGGTATATAACTGGACTGGTCAAATATTTCTATTTTATCAAATAAAGGGTATTTCCTGTATCCTCAATATATATGTAAATAAGGAACTTGAATAAAATTAAAATGTCTTGTCTCAATATTGATCTTGGTCACTTCTATTCAATCAGGGGCATTGTTACCATTTTAACATTGGTCCAACATTTTTGCAGTGAAGCAACCCCCCCCCCCCCCCCCCTGCCAAGAAAACATCAACTTTGGCCATTTAGAGATGGCATCAGAAAAGTTACTGTATTAAGGTAGACATATGAATGAACTATAAGACAGACAATGTCCAGCCCAAGGGTGTCTGTCTTAGACATAGTTCATAGCACTCAAAGGCAAAGGGATGAATAATAGCATTTGGATTGTATAACAATATGCAAGATAATACTTCTGTGTTAAAATTTTATTAATTACGTCCACAATTATTATGCATTGCCTTATGTAATTATGCAACATGACAACATGCAAAACTTCAAACTACATATTATTTGAATGTTAGTAAAAGAGAATCCATCAATTTATCATCCAGTTCAGATTGGTGCTCGTGCTTGGGCACTCAGTCTGAACACCACCAAAGTAAGTTCTTCCAACACTTACATCTGTACTGTATCTCTTCACTTCCTGTAAAAAATACAGTGTGATATGGAGTTATTAACTCTTCCATGTCTTAAGAGTTGACTGTACAGCCAATACCTAACTATTGTATTCACTTCATGGGTACAAACCAAGGGGTGGACACAGGGCACATGCCACACACCCCCACCCCCCCCCCCCCCCCCCACCACCACCCACCCCCAACCACTTGGAGTCCCCCTTTATAATTTTGGAACAAAAAGACCTTTATCAGAAGACCTTTATCAGAAAACCTTTATCAGAAGACATGTGCCTCAAGGGTCATTTTAAAACTCTGCCCTGAAACAAGGTACTTTTGAAAGTGTACACTTCCCCCTGGCATCAGCTTGCTTCCCACATCACTGACTGTTGAAATGGACAACTAGGGCAAAAGGGATAATAAGTATTTGTATACTGAAAAACAATACGAACAACAAATTATAACAAATTAGCAAAAAATAAAAAAATACTACAACTACAATATATTATTCACAATAACAATGACCAATAATAAACTACAAATAATCCACACATCAATTTTAATAATCATACTGCTGGCATGGAACACGTTATTTAATTTATAAAAAATATCTATACATATCAGTTCTGTATACAGATATAGCAGATCTTTAAGAAAGTTAAGTACATTCTGTATGCAGGCCTGATATGTATACAATTTTTCCAGAATATGATGGTGTTTTTATACAGCGACGTCAGCGTTTTGGACCATAAAAACAGACAAATACCAAATTTTACTATGTAATAATTGTCCACCACTCATTCTACACTTACTTTAAAGAATAAAGCTCGAAATATTAGGAAACTTCCAAAATTCTTGAGAGAAAAACAGGCTTTAGTGGCGAGAGGCTCTCTTAAATTATTGGGCGCCATCTTAGCGAAAGCCGAAATACCATGGTCGGTTCAACGGCGAATATCTCGAAAACGGTGAGGGGATCGCTGGGGATCGCCTCCATAGCATCCAAGATTAGACATTTCTTCAACTTATTACGCAAAAATTAGAGAATTCGAACCATGGGAATTCGAGATTTTTTGCTTTGAAGATTGTTGAAAAACCGGAAGTGGGGTCTTCGCTTAGCGCGACACGACCTACATAAACCATCAAAATAAAGTAGAAAAATACATTTACCTTGCAAAATCCTGCAGATATGGATAGTCCAACAATATATGAAACCATATCACTGCTTTTTTAAAGAAAAAAATGAATGACAACAGCGTAATATTCGGTATTCTGAGTCCAATGCAAAATTCTCAGCCGATCAACGATAAGAAAATAGCGCAATTTCATTGGTCGACAATATCACGTGACAGCTGTCCGGTCTCCTCTGGCTCTGCGCTAACACCCGATCCGCATGTTGTATCCTCTGGTTGTATCTAATAAACTACTAGTCCAATAAACTACTAGACATTATATACACATTGTATCCAGTAAGTTACTGGAAATTGTTTAATTAATTCTAAGATGCGGCAATTAACGGATTAAAACTCACTGCGCATCCCACAATCTTTGTCAAGAACTGTTGACCATAAATCACCAACACTATTAGAGGGGTCGGACGGGGAGGAGGCGGCTTAACCACCCCCCCCCCCCCCGACACTTTTCAAGTTAGGGTTAGGGTTACCCCCGGGAAATTCACATTTTTGAGATTAGGGTTAGGGGGTTCGGGGGGGGGAAGGGTTTCATTAAAAACCTCTTTATTAAACAATTTCCAGTAACTTACTGGATACAATGTGTATATAATGTCTAGTAGTTTATCAGATACAACGTGCGGATCGGCTGGCGCTAATAGACGAGTTTCAGGGTGTTGCGTGCGCATCGTTTTGGAAAGAAATTGGCGGGCTGAAAATACACACCCTGAAACTCGCCTATTTATGTAACACGAGCCTTTCAATATAGCGGTCAATCGATAAAAAAAATTAATGTTGCTAAGTTAAGCATCCAGGAAGGTTGCTTTTCATGCTGATAATCATATATGTATTTCATGTGTGAAAAATTCATCGTTACAGTACCCAGCCCGAAAAGCCATGAATCCACAAATTTGTTAATAACTGTGAGAGTAGACGGCGTACTACTCAATAAAGCAATCACAATAGACAGCTGGAGGCTGATGAATACCTTGTATCCAATGAATACCATGCCTAACTGACTGAAGTGAATTATGTGCACTACAAATAATAGTAATAGGAAATATATCATGAACACAAATAAATAAAATATAATGTTCTAAAAATTGTAGGACATGGCATGCATGCATTTCAGATACTTTTGATTTTCCCTTGTTTTAATAATACTCTGCACAGGTTTTCGTGAACGTTTGGGGAAAGATTGATCATAGACCAAGGACCAACCCATTAAATGTTGAAACAAGCAACTAACAAATCTCAGTGTTTATAAGCTAAGCGTGTTCGTAAGTCTAAGCGTTCTGGCGGTTTTACATTTCAGCCCGAGCGTGTGTCAACTTGCTTAGAAGCTGAAGCGTCAGGACCAGCAGCTGAGGGCTGAGGGTCTTCTCACTCTTCTGTGTTTGCTGTTAAGGATGTATCTTGATCTCCTGTATCTGGACGCTGAGAGATGTCACTATCTTCTGTCTCCAAACACTGTCAAGTGGCTAGGCCACGGTTGGTTGCATTTTCGATCTCTGGATTCTTTTGTGTACCGGTGGCCACCAAGGCGGAGCGGTTTCGTCTAAGCATACTTCCTTTGTCTGTTTTCACCAGATAGGATCTTGGGTACTATGTCTGTCGAACGATTTCTCCATGCCAATCTTGGTCTCTTATCTAAACTGGATAGTAGCTTAATCCGCACATACAGGGTAATTTTCCATCCAGGCCCGGAAGTGACGTCACAGGGGTGTGCGCACAGGCTGACGTCATCATTTTTGCGTACGTACGCGTACGTACGCGATATCATCAAATTCCCCATAAATTCTTTTTTTCGGAATAAAGAACACAATGCTTATAGTTTTCACGAGGAGAACTTAATAAGATTAAATGACGTCAGCACCTATTTAGCCCCCATATGATGTCATCAGCGTACGTACGGGGAAGTGACGTCACCCTATCATACCGGAAATGACGTATTGTACGTACTGTACATCCAGCGAGGGAAGTGACGTCATCAGGCTTATTTTTGCGTACAGGGTATAATAATATTCAGAAATGTTTTTTGAATAAAATTTTTTTTTAAACTTTGAAAATATAACATTTTTTATTAAGTATAACTTAAAGTTTGTATATAATTTTTAAGAGTGTTTGTATATAGTTTCCTTGATTAATGTTCGACGATCCAATAGGAGAGGTAATTGACAATGGGTTGGTACTCGGAGAGGGTTGAGCCGTCTTTTAGATCCATTAAGAGATTTACTGTTGCTTCGTGATTCTTTGTTAAGTTTTTAAAATGTTCCGCCGCAAGTTCGTAGTAATCTAGTTTCATCACGCGAATAGCTTCGATGAATTCTTTCCATAGTATACCCTGTTTGATCACTCGTTCTATAGCCTCCATTCCATGCATTATCCAAATCAAGTGGTGTTTATTAACAAGGACTTTCCGTCCCTACTCGTCATTTACAGGTTGTCTGAGCTGAAAGAATGAACTGCCAATATTGTGGGAAAATGTTTAGTAAAGGCTATAATCTAAGACGGCACGAAAACGATTGTCCGTCAAGGGAATACACTGACACTGAGGAGCCTGATATGGAATCTGATGAAGAAATGTCAAGCTCGTCGTATGATGAAAACAGTCAGAGTTCCGAAGATGATGGTGAAATAAAGGAAGAGATTGATCCTTGGGCAAGCATGATTGACGATGCAAAAGTGACGGTTCGGCCAGAATATGATGAACTATTAAAAACGTTGCAAATGGAAGGGCAAGAAGAAAGTGTAGCTAAGCAGAAAGCCTTTGAAAAAATTCTCCCTGAACTTCAGAAAGAATTCGCTGACGTTTACGTGGATAATTTACGTTGGATGAAAGCACTTAAAAAGGATCCTGTGCATGGAAAGATCATGGAAACGAAGCAGACACTTGTGAACGAAGACTCGTTTGATCCTGATGAAGCTTTATCTGCAGCGGTTGACAAAAGAAAGTTTCTTTTGAAACAGCTTTTAGAAGATCAAGGACGTTTTTCAGATAGTGATGATGATCAGTGAATCGATGTAATGCTTATGTGAAATAAAAATTTATCAAAATTGTATTGTGTCTTGTTTCATTTTTTAAGCAATAATAAGTCCTGGAGCATGACAAGCCTGGGCTTGCCCAGGTTAGGACGTCTAGTCAGCAAACGGGCCATCGGGCCGTATAGTGCCTCATCGGGCCTGATCGGGCCATATGAGCAAGTGCTCAGAGCAGTTATGAGCCAATGAGCAAGTGCTCAGAGCACTTATGAGCCAATGAGCAAGTGCTCAGAGCACTTATGAGCCAATGAGCAAGTGCTCAGAGCACTTATGAGCCAATGAGCAAGTGCTCAGAGCACTTATGAGCCAATGAGCAAGTGCTCAGAGCACTTATGAGCCAATGAGCAAGTGCTCATGAGCACTTATGAGCCAATGAGCAAGTGCTCAGAGCACTTATGAGCCAATGAGCAAGTGCTCAGAGCACTTATGAGCCAATGAGCAAGTGCTCATGAGCACTTATGAGCCAATGAGCAAGTGCTCAGAGCAGTTATGAGCCAATGAGCAAGTGCTCAGAGCAGTTATGAGCCAATGAGCAAGTGCTCAGAGCAGTTATGAGCCAATGAGCAAGTGCTCATGAGCACTTATGAGCCAATGAGCAAGTGCTCAGAGCACTTATGAGCCAATGAGCAAGTGCTCAGAGCACTTATGAGCCAATGAGCAAGTGCTCAGAGCACTTATGAGCCAATGAGCAAGTGCTCAGAGCACTTATGAGCCAATGAGCAAGTGCTCAGAGCACTTATGAGCCAATGAGCAAGTGCTCAGAGCACTTATGAGCCAATGAGCAAGTGCTCAGAGCAGTTATGAGCATGTGCTCATCTTCTCATCTCACAAAAATGAACGGCTCTTCAACGCGGGACGACTTTGCTGGTTCAGGTACCCATTGAAAATAACCACATGACGTTTCTTTCTCGTGTAACCATTTACATAAACAAACAACGTAAAAACCTGAACAGTATACTTATTAAGTGTTTAGTAATGGTAGAAAATTCTCACGTAGACTTATAAAACATCAGTCTAAATAATCCAGTGTACATAAACTTATAAAACATTGGTTTAAGTAATTCAGTGTACATAAACTTATAAAAGTGTCTAATGCACATTGTCACTGTGATCATTAATCCAAAAAGAAAGATAATTTAAAATGGCTTGGTAATCAGAAAAACCTGAACGCTGTCTCAAATCCATCTTTTTCCTCATATTCACTAAAAAAGAAAGGGAAAAAAAGCAAGCCAAACTGTTCCAATACTGTTTTTATTTATCGATCTTCACCCATCTTGAAATAATACGATGATGACCGAAGGAAACCCGAGTGCGTTCCGAAATAGCTGTCGAAAAGTAGCCCGCGAGCATTGTGTTCTTTATTCCGAAAAAAAAGAATTTATGGAGAATTTGATGATGTCGCGCACGTACGCGTACGCACGCAAAAATGATGACGTCAGCCTGTGCGCACACCCCTGTGACGTCACTTCCGGGCCTGGATGGAAAATTACCCTGTATGTGCGGATTAAGCTACTCTGGATAACCTGTGTGAAGTTTCGGTAGATCTTTTGCTCGGTGAGTGCTAAAGGTGTGTTATTGCTTCAGTCAGCAGGAGGCTTCTTTCTTCTCCACAGTCTGGCGGCCTCCATCTTTACATTGGGATACAGATTTCTTGGATGAATTGGCAGCTGCGTTCGTAGACGGCCTCCCATTAGTAGTTCCCTCGGAGATAGGCCATTCTTCTGCAGCGGAGTTGGTTTGCATGTATGTCAAAAGGGCATTGAAGATATCTTCGTTTTTTCTGAGTAGAGAATTCGCTGTTTTGACTGCACGCTCGACTTCACCATTTCCTTGTGGATATCTGGGTGAGCTTGTCATATGGGCAAACCCATATACAGCCGCAAACTTGCGAACGTTTCTGCATCATACTGTGGCCCATTGTCCGATATAACGAGGTCAGGAATGCCGCATGGATGGCAAATAATTAGTTCTTTGAGTACCTGCACTGTACTTCTGCCACGCATCTGCTTGTTTCATCGCGAAGTTTCCTAATTTCGAACCACCTCCTGGAGTAGTAAGTCTACGACGATGATGTATTCCCGTTGAATTCGTATAGGTCTGTGGCAATCCTTTCCTGACGGTCTGGATGGTGAGGAGGAGGACATGAGTGGTTCCTTTGGACTTGGTTTTTCTTTGATTGGCGCAAGTAGTACACTGGGTGGCAAGGTTTTCTATTTGTTTGAAGAGTCCAGGCTACCACACGGATGTATGCGTGATTGAGGGTCAGCCACCGCTACTTTTTTCTTTCTTTTGATTTTTCTCTTCATCAACGTTCATTGGATTGATATCTTTCAATAGCCATCAATATCGAGCTTTTTAATGTTATTTTTCCTTTCAGTGCGTTTGGCTAAAAGATATTTCTTGAGCCGTAGTTTCTCTTGGGCAAAATACTTTACAATCTCGTTAGCTGTATAATCATGGTGATTGTTGCTTTTACCCAAGACTGGCTTCCGCACTTTGCCCCGAGTGAACGCCTCGGACCCAGACGTCTCGACAACAGCTTCCTGGGTTTTCTTGCGGCTTTGAATTTGATTGGTGTGACTCATTAATAATCCTATATCAACATCCCGGTTGCGAATCAAAAACTAAAAATCAAATAACCAATCAGAATTAAAATAGGACGTTATTCAGCAAATTTAAGTAATAGATAAATCCCGAGAACGAGGGATTTATGCTATATAAAGAGCCGAGGACGCGAAGCGTCCGAGGGCTTTATATCGCATAAATCCCGACGTTCGAGGGATTTATCTGACTTAATTTATGATTGAGGAGGTTTTCCAACAAAGTTGGGGTTTTTTTTCTACCTTGGACAAAGATTTTCCTAGTTTTTTCCTTCATTTCTTATCTAATTAGTATTCAAGGTCTTTATGCGATATAAAGCCCTCGAAAGAACAAAGAAAACCGACTCAATCATAAATTAATTACATATACGGGCATGTTACATATACGGGCTGAGGGTCACAACGGCGACGGGAACACAAAGGACGGTGAAATGTCCCCTTATGTTTATACACATCATATTGTATACATAGAGTCCGTATATGTAACATATAGAACCCGTATATGTAACATAGAGCCCGTACATGTAACATAGCCCGTATATGTAACACAGAGCCGTATATATATAACTTAAATAATTATTGAGTCGGTTTTTCTTTGTTCTTCCGAGGGTTGTATATAGCATACAACCCTATGAATACTAATTAGATAAGAAATGAAGAAAAAACTAAGAAAATCTTTGTCCAAGGTAGAAAACCTCCTCAATAATCATTTAAGTCGGATAAAACCCTCGAACGTCGGGATTTATGCTATATAAAGCCCTCGGACGCTTCGCGTCCTCGGGTCTTTATATAGCATAAATCCCTCGTTCTCGGGCTTTATCCTATACATACAGCCCATATATGTAACATACAGCCCGTATACAGACTGCTGTTAGTCCGTATATATATATATATATATATATATATATATATATATATATATATATTTGTGAAATTCATTACTAATTCATGAGTTTGGCAGCCAATCCAATTTCAGAAATTACGTCACATGTATACCCCTGTAAACCCCATACAAACTAAACCAATGATGCTAATTAGTTACAACCACTAGTGGATGTATACTCTTCTGATACAACCACTAGTGTGTTGACAAGTGTTCACAAGTTGTTTACAACACTCGCGTCCTTGTTGTATTGAATATACAATCACTCGCCTTCGGCTTGTGATTGTATATTCAGTACAACACGGCCGCTCGTGTTGTAAACATTACTTAAAATACTCATTAATAATCCATGACGAAAACACAAAAGAAATCATGACCGTGAAGGAGGTTGTATATCTGATACAAATTAAACCACACGTGGTTGTATCAGATATACAACAACTAGTGGTTGTATATTAGGTCCATCTCCGCTCTAAAACATTGAGCTTTTTCTGAATTAATCTGAACAACTATTACTCATATTAACATCAAAGACTTGGAGTATTTTAAGCTATTTAAATTTTTCGTGTCTGTGTTGTATTGGATATGACAAGCTCTCGCCTTCGGCTCGAGCTTGTATATATCCAATACAACACGGTCACTCATATTGTAAATACTACATGTATATGTATATGTATATGTATATGTATATGTATATGTGTATGTGTATGTGTATGTGTATGTGTATGTGTGTGTGTATGTGTATGTGTATGTGTATGTGTATGTGTATGTGTATGTGTATGTGTATGTGTATGTGTATGTGTATGTGTATGTGTATGTGTATGTGTATATGTATATGTATTTGTGAAATTCATTAGTAATTCATGAGTTTTGCAGTCAATTCAATTTCAGGAATTACGTCACATGTTACCCCTGTAAACCCCATACAAACTAAAACCAATGATGCTAATTAGTTACAACCACTAGTGGATGTATACTCTTCTGATACAACCACTAGTGCTTCTAACTGATTAGCATCTCAATATCCCAAAGGGATTTTTACTATTCATTCATTTCACAAGTTGTTTACAATACTCGCGTCCTTGTTGTATTGAATATATAATCACTCGCCTTCGGCTCGTGATTGTATTCTCAATACAACACGGCCGCTCGTGTTGTAAACATTACATGTATATGTATATGTATATGTATATGTATATGTATATGTATATGTATATGTATATGTATATGTATATGTATATGTATATGTATATGTACATGTACATGTATATGTACATGTACATGTACATGTACATGTATATGTATATGTATATGTATATGTATATGTATATGTATATGTATATGTATATGTATATGTATATGTATATGTATATGTATATGTATATGTATATGTATATGTATATGTATATGTATATGTATATGTATATGTATATGTATATGTATATGTATATGTATATGTATATGTATATGTATATGTATATGTAGATGTAGATGTAGATGTATGTGTATATGTACATGTACATGTACACATATACACACACACACACACATATATATATATATATATATATATATATATATATATATATATATATATATATATATTCGCTTACCTCAAAAGTCTGCTACAGGCTGTTTCATCTAAAAAAGAATCTTCAGGCAGATGACAATTTTCGAAAACAGGGGGTGCTTATATCCTTATTGTCGGAACGTGGGAGTGTGGGGGCGAAACAATACATGCATTCATGGCTTTTGTTGCGCTGTTTGCGCGGAATTTGTTTCGATGACGACATTGACTGATAATTTCGGCTCTTTTGTTGAGTAAACAATTCTTGTTTTTATCTTTCAAAATATAAAATTTTTCTTCTAAACATAAATTACATCGTTTTGAACCTCCCGTGTACGAAATAGAATGTTTTAAGATTTGCCAATTAATACTAAAATCCTTATTGTTTTCTTTCAATGCCCAAATGTATTTCGAAAGTTCGGTGTCGTTTGCATGCTTTTTATGCTGAAAAGATTTCGTGTGGTTGGCCAATCGCTCTTTGAATGTGGTTGAAGTCATGCCAATGTAGTTCTTGATCGTGTTTGTGTTGTTTACTGTGACTGTTGCTTTGTATACTATGTCCCTAGTCATGCATTGTTTTCTAAGTGGACAATTCGTGTTTTTCTTACAATTGCAACTGCTAGTGTCCTTATCCTGTGGCATGTTATTCCTAGATATGTGTGCATTGTGTTTAGTGATTATTGACTTAACATTGTTCATGCAGCTGTAACTTACTTTGACTGTGTTTCTGTTAAAAATCTTATGGAGCTTGTGGTGTGGTGGGAAGTGCTTGTCAATTAGGTTTAGGAAATTACATCCTATATGTTTGTGCTTACACTCTTGCTAAAAGGTGGGTTGAACCAAGTGATGTTGCGTTGCCTATTCCTGCGTGGTTGCTGTGCTGTGTGTTGAGTGTAGCTAAGATCATCAGCAAAGTAAATCAGCACGTTTAGCAGACAAAACAAGGAAAGAACTCCACAAAATTTTCGAGCAGTTTGACCTAAAAATTACCGCCGAATCAAATTTACGCATAGTAAACTTTTTAGATGTAACTTTCGACCTTAACAATGGAAATTATAGGCCCTATAGGAAGCCCAATGACGATCCACTTTACATAAATAAGCACTCTAACCACCCACCAAGCATCACAAGACAGTTACCTGCATCAATCAACAAGCGCATTGCACTTCTCTCATCAGATGAACAAGTTTTTCAGGAATCTGCACCCATATATCAGAACGCACTTAGGCACAGCAACTTTGATCATGATCTTAGCTACACTCAACACACAGCACAGCAACCACGCAGGAATAGGCAACGCAACATCACTTGGTTCAACCCACCTTTTAGCAAGAGTGTAAGCACAAACATAGGACGTAATTTCCTAAACCTAATTGACAAGCACTTCCCACCACACCACAAGCTCCATAAGATTTTTAACAGAAACACAGTCAAAGTAAGTTACAGCTGCATGAACAATGTTAAGTCAATAATCACGAAACACAATGCACACATATCTAGGAATAACATGCCACAGGTGATAAGGACACTAGCAGTTGCAATTGTAAGAAAAACACGAATTGTCCACTTAGAAAACAATGCATGACTAGGGACATAGTATACAAAGCAACAGTCACAGTAAACAACACAAACACGATCAAGAACTACATTGGCATGACTTCAACCACATTCAAAGAGCGATTGGCCAACCACACGAAATCTTTTCAGCATAAAAAGCATGCAAACGACACCGAACTTTCGAAATACATTTGGGCATTGAAAGAAAACAATAAGGATTTTAGTATTAATTGGCAAATCTTAAAACATTCTATTTCGTACACGGGAGGTTCAAAACGATGTAATTTATGTTTAGAAGAAAAATTTTATATTTTGAAAGATAAAAACAAGAATTGTTTACTCAACAAAAGAGCCGAAATTATCAGTCAATGTCGTCATCGAAACAAATTCCGCGCAAACAGCGCAACAAAAGCCATGAATGCATGTATTGTTTCGCCCCCACACTCCCACGTTCCGACAATAAGGATATAAGCACCCCCTGTTTTCGAAAATTGTCATCTGCCTGAAGATTCTTTTTTAGATGAAACAGCCTGTAGCAGACTTTTGAGGTAAGCGAAAATATATATTTGCTCTAACTATATGTTATCGAGCACTCTTTGTGTTTCGTAGACCAAAACCCACACGTATATATATATATATATATATATATATATATATATATATATATATATATATATATATATATATATATATATAAACACAAAAGAAATCATGATCGTGAAGGAGACTTGGAGTATTTTAAGATATTTACAATATTCGTGTCCGTGTTGTACTGGATATGACAAGCTCTCGCCTTCGGCTCGAGCTTGTACATATCCAATACAACACGGCCACTCATATTGTAAGTGCTATATATATATATATATATATATATATATATATATACTGTATACGGGCTCGCTCTATGTTACATATACGGGCTCTGTGTTACATATACGGGCTGTTACATATACGGGATCTATGTTACATAAACGGGCTATTTGTTACATATACGGGCTCTGTGTTACATATACGGGCTCTATATGTTACATATACGGGCTATGTGTTACATATACGGGCTCTACGTTACATATACGGGCTCTTTGTATACAATATGATATGTATTAACATAAGGGGACATTTCGCCGTTCTTTGTGTTCCCGTTGTGACCCTCAGCCCGTATATGTAACGTGCCCGTATATGTAACGTAACGTTACCACGTCATATGACAATAACTATATTGCCACGACTGAGTGAATTGAAATTACATGCTTTAATTAAATTGTTGGGCCATGTTGTTTGAATCAGTTCTCGTTGCCCTTACAGTTGCATTAATAGGCAACAAAATTTGGAATGTATGGCAAACCGAAGAGCCGCAACGCTTTCGTTTTAATTCATTTGCACCAGTGAGAAGTGGCAGTCAGGCAAAATGGTTTGTTGATGGCAAGGATTATATGTCGGCTGTTGCTGACGCCATTGAATCAGCCAAGACAGAAATATTGATTACTGACTGGCAAATGAACCCATACATCTTCATGAAAAGACCAGATACGGGCGTCGACAGCTTGAAGTGGCGACTAGACAAGATGTTGTTGAGGAAAGCTGACGAAGGCGTTCGTGTGTACATTTTACTGTACTGGGAAACACAGATCGCAATGCACTCGGAAGTGATCATACACAGTCGGTACTGGATAAACACCATAATATCGAGGTACATCGCCATCCACATTATTCATCAGGCATCACAAACCCCTCCACAATGTTCAGATGGAGCCACCATGAAAAGTTGGTTATCGTAGACAGAAGTGTTGCATTTGTTGGAGGGATTGATCTTAAATTTGCTTTGGACGCTGGGATACTCATAAACATGAACTGATGGACAACTATCCAGTTCACCCCTGTGCCAATCAAAATGCTGGGGAATGTGTACACGATAGCCAAGGTTCTGATGCCAAGTATTCTCGTTGGATTGGCCAAGACTATCGCAACACCTTTTTCAATAACGAAAGTAAAACTGATTGGGAGAAACCATTTAATGACTTTCAGTACGTCAATAGAAGTGAAGTTCCAAGAATGCCATGGCATGACGTTACATGCGCATTCACTGGCGCTGCAGTCTTAGATGCAGTGAAACATTTCATTCAGAGGTACAACTCTCTCAAATCATGGTGGAAATTTTGGGATATTCTACAATTGTCCATTGAACCGACATCTAATTTCACTTTTGCACAACCAAGTACTTATAACAATCTCAACATTCAGGTTCTACGCTCAGTGGACGCTTGGTCAGCTGGCCAACCTCACGAAGCTTCCATATATAACGCTTATCTAGATCTCATTAAAAATGCCAAGCACTACATTTACATTGAAAATCAGTTTTTCATCTCATCTCAACCGGGTAAATTAATGGCAGTAAAAAATCAAATACAATCAGCTTTGGCAGACAGAATTTATCGTGCTTACCAAGAAAACGAGGACTTTCATGTTATGATAATTATGCCGCTGAAACCAGAATTTGGGCCAGAATGGAATTCTGGAGATAGCAACGGTTTAACAGCGTTGAGTTACTGGAACTATGCAACTATTTACAGTGGTGAAAACTCCTTATTCAGCAAGTTAAAAGAAAGGAAAATGCCTGCTCAAGCTATAAAGAGTTACTTTAGTGTGTACGGTTTGCGTACTCATGATTCGTTGAACGGAAATCACCTGGCGACAGAGATAATTTATGTACATAGCAAGATAATAATTATCGATGATCGAGTGACTATTGTCGGTTCAGCTAACATCAATGACCGCAGTATGCTTGGAGAGAGAGACTCTGAGATAGCAGTGATTGTTGAAGATGTGGATATGATTGATGGTAAAATGAATGACAAGCCATGCCAAGTTGGAAAGTTCTCTCATAATCTAAGATGTCATCTTCAGAAGAAGCATCTAGGACTCTTAGATATGCAAAATGGTGTGAGTGCATTGAATGTTGAAGACCCCCTGCTATCTTCCTCCACCACAGGCATTTCCAAACAAGCTGAAGAGAACACGTTTATCTATGAGCAAGTGTTTAGATCGAAAGTAATTCCGAACAATCAAGTATGGAACTATGAAGACCTTGAAAACTGGAAAACATTTCAAGGTCTTGTCGATGATGATCAAGATTTAGCTATGGAAGAATTGCAAAAGATTAAAGGAAACATTGTGATTTTCCCACCATTTTTCTTAAAAGATGAACTAAAGCCATCCTATTTGGACTACATACAAATGCATTTAGACGGCCGTGGAGTTACAAAGAATATCAATTTCGATGAGCCATGAATGTTAGAATTACATTGTATACCCTTGCATTTATTAGTTAGCTTCAACAGATGAAGAGCCTTCTTTGATGGATATAACTGTTGAATAAACATTATATTATTATCGTTATATATATATTGTTGTGGAAGAAAAGGAATAATATACTGTATTATTGTCATAATACAATCAGAAATATCTCAAGAACGAAGCAAGGAATCGAAAAACTGCAAAAGATGTTACTCTATCATTTTAAGTGTTCTTTCAAATAAGATAAGCTTAATTTTCGTTTCATATGGACACTTTAATTGACCAGGACAATGTCTTGTCTGAACGATGTCGCACTATCCGTTTGTATTAAAGGTGGTTTTCTACGTCTAGGCGACATTTGTCGACATTTTTCTTTTGTCTTGGCTAATTCATTCCACTCGAGAGCTTGCCAGACAAAAGAAAATGTCGCTTCGCGCGACATTTTTCGCCCAGTGGAAAACCGCCTTTATTCTCCAACACCTCCACCTTGACATGTGCCTTTAAGAACAGTTAAACTGTTGGTACCACTTGTCACTAACGTCAAATCCATACTTCTTACATATATTCCAAAACGATACACAAAACCATTGAAACAGACTTTATTATGGCGAAGTTTGTAGTTCTTCTTTGCCAACAATTAATGTGCCACATTCCCCCATGCACACACAATTGCATGTCAACCGAACTGGTGTTCAGGGCCGAGTCTGGTCATGAGGGGACTCTTCATTATAGCCTCACTAGCGTAACCGTTAATTCCAATCCGTTGATGACTTCATTCCCGTTGATTATTGTTGTTACTTGGTTATTTAACATAAAACAATCAGTCCTTAGATACTTGAATCATAGCATATCTTTTTTGTGATATAATCCGTTAAACGCTACAAAAATATACAGAAAGTTTAGTGAGCCTGGAATGACAATGAATAGATAGGATTCAAACAACTGTGGAGTATCTTCCATTAGAAATACTTTAACGTTAGTCTGTCTTAAATTTGTGGATCTACACATCCCATGCACGTGGAAACTTGAATACTATAGCAAACTAATAATTTTCAGCCTTCCAATCATATTTCAAAATCGTCAAGGCTATATATCACTTTAGCATTTTTCAACTCTTAAATTTAACTGAATAAATAAAATTAAGGATAAAATAATTCAACACTACGATTGTTAGTTTTGAGATTTTTTGTTTCTAATAAGTGATATTTTACAAGTTTTCTTGCAACCCTTTTCTCTATAGTAAAAGAACACACCAAAACGAATGATTTCAGCGAGAAATCACAGTGCATGTTATTGCTTATGATACAATGCAATATATACGCATGCATAGAGGCCTGCTTCACTTTAAGGCCCCGTTTACACTAGAGCAAAAGTACCCAGATTCACATTTGTTTTTCATCCTCATGGGAATAAAAAACAATGCGAATCCAGATATTTTTGCTCTAGTGTAAATGGGGCCTAAAATACAATCGTTGACTGGATTTCTACTTACCACAAAAAACTGCACGCTTTTTGTATTGTATAAAGTATGTATACAATCAACTCTCTCAAAGCGGACACCCTTTTAAGGCGGACACCTCTCTAAGGCAGACAGCTCTCTAAGGCAGACAGCTAATCTTGGCCACATCTCTAAAGCCTGGTTTCCATAAGATCGTCTCAATCGCCCAAATCTCTCCAATCAGATGAGAGCTATCTCGAATCGCCCAATCTGATTGGATGGAACCAAGCAATCAGGCTTAAGGCGGACACCAAATTTGGTCCTGAGAGTGTCCGCCTTAGAGAGAGTTCACTGTACACTTTTCGATTTTTAAAGCCAAAACCATTTCTGAATTCTGGTTCGCTTCTTGCATTTCTTTTTTCATGTTGTATTTGCGAAAAACAAATGACCTGAAGAGTGACAATCATTTTGGTGCGTCTTTCTTATTTCGCTTCTTGAAGGGCAAAATAGATCTTCTATACTGTATAGTATACTACCGGTCCATTGGTTAAAAAAATAAGAGCGATCATAACAGGCATGTTTGCAAGATAACCCTAAGATCTTCATTCGAGTTCGATCTTATCACACTTTTGTTAAAACTTTATGATCTGTTTGGAAATATATGGTACACAAGAATTCAAATACAAATAGGGAAACACAAATTAACACCATGCACAAAAAATTCTGCAGCAGCATAGTCAATTTCTTCTATTTTGTAAATGCTATGTTTGGATTTTATTACATAAAACCTTCAGCTTAGTCCGAAAATAGTATTTGAATAGTAGTGGAAACTAATCAGTCTATCACTTGCAAACACGTCTATAGGATCAGGTTTGTTTTATCAGGGAATACTATCATTTATGTACATTATCATCACGACATCAGTTCTAGCATGTGTGCAGACGCTTGTGTTTCCACTGCCGTTAATCCCTGTTCAAATACTGCTTACAGCATCAGTTCTCACTATGTCCATTTTAAAAATATATGCTATCCTGTAAAATATCCAGATAAATCATGCAAGTACCTATGCCACTATATAAATATTGAGGGATCACTCGTGATAAAACAGTTGGTATTAATAAATATTGAATTATAAAACTACTAGCTCTGCAGTTGTTCTGTACGTCAACTCCAGTCAATCTAGAACACACACAATATTTTGTAGCAGATGATTTATCGATTGAAGGTTGGTGGTAGATCTACAAGAGAACGACAGCTAGACAAAGGTAACCATTTGTGACCGAGTACTGTTTAGTACTTCTGTTGGTTCTTGACCTCGTAAACCACTCTAACAATGAAAAAAAATAACATAAGTTCGTCTGAAACGCGAAATATTCTTGTTTGAATAATCTGAGGCCTCTGAGCAACAAGTGAACCAAAGTATGAAACCACTGTCCTATATAATCTGAAACCCTATAGTATTACATTGCACACCCGATTCGCACACTTGTCCACGGCTACCAGCCGTCAAAAATGTCGCCGATTGCTCGGCTACCAGCCGAGTTGTACGGTAGTATACGGTAATCTCAAAATTATCCCTATGGGTCCCTCAAGTTGCGCCCAGGCTTCAACGCAAACCTACAAAATGCGCAATATATATTTTAGCGCAGAGGAGCGGCAGTTTTACGCAGCAGAAAAGCCTAGAAATGGCAAGAATTACACGAAAACATTGTCTTGATAAACTCAGGACCTTACAAAGTTACTAAATAACAAGAAAAAAGCCGAAAGAAAACCAAAACGGACTAAATAAAAACACATGAACGAGCGCAGCACAAAATGAAAAAAGCACCACGTAAGCCGCGATATCGAACTCAGGCACTTCAACTCTTCACGTACTACGCTTCCACTAGGCTCTCCATCACGCCCTTCACAACATAATACGCCAAACTGGACGTTTTATAGCGGCAGATTAGCTAAACGAGACGACGTAATTTTCATTTCTATATCGATATGTCTTTCCTTCTACTTTTCCCTTGTCCTTCTAGCATTAAGCAGTATACTAAGAGTGAATAAATCAATGAATAAAATAAAATAAAATAAAATAAAATAAAATAAAATAAAATAAAATAACATAAATAAAAAAACAATTAAAATACATACGTACATACTGTATTATTTAATACTACAGTACAGTTACGGCTACCAACCGATCATACTGTAGTATACTGCAGTACATTACGGCTTCCAGCCGATCATACTGTAGTATACTGCAGCACATTACGGCTACCAGCCGATCATACTGTAGTATACTGCAATATATGATCGGCTGGTAGCCGTAAATGTACTGTAGTATAATACAGTATGTACGTATGTATTTTAATTGTTTATTTTATTTTATTTTATTTTATTGATTTATTCAATCCTTAGTATACTGCTTAATGCTAGAAGGACAAGGGAAACGTGGAAGGAAAGACATATCGATATTGAAATGAAAATTACGTCGTCTCGTTTAGCTAATCTGCCGCTATAAAACGTCCAGCTTGGCGTATTATGTTGTGAAGGGCGTGATGGAAAGCGTAGTGGTAGCGCAGTCCGTGAAGAGTTGAAGTGCCTGAGTTCGATATCGCGGTTTACGTGGTGCTTTTTTTTCATTTTGTGCTGCGCTCATTCATGTGTTTTTATTTAGTCCGTTTTGGTTTTCTTTCGGCTTTTTTCTTGTTATTTAGTAACTTTGTAAGGTCCTGAGTTTATCAAGACAATGTCTTCGTGTAATTCCTGCCATTTCTAGGCTTTTCTGCTGCGTAAAACTGCCGCTCCTCTGCACTAAAATATATATTGCGCCTTTTGTAAGTTTGCGTTGAAGCCGGGGCGCAACTTGAGGGACCCATAGGGATAATTTTGAGATTACCGTATATTACCGTACAACCCGGCTGGCAGCCGAGCAATCGGCGAGATTTTTGACGGCTGGTAGCCGTGGACAAGTGTGCGAATCGGGTGTACATTCCAGTCAACTGTTTTTGCATCGATGACTCAGGACTTGTCAAACTGCACCAGAAACATTATATTGACAATTTCACATGTCATTTCCGTTCTTGTTTGTTTGCAACCAAAGATTTAATACGACGTGTAAATACAAGCCTGTAAATACAAACGACCCCACTTAGAATTCAGGATTATCCTGAATTGTCAAAGTGGTCTAGAAATCAGGATTATCCTGAATTCTGAGAGGTTGAGGTTGGGTTCTAAGGTCGCGGGGGGGGGGGGGGAGGTTGTAGTTAGGCTTAGAGTCAGGATTAAAGGTGGGATTGGATTGGGTTTCAATTCTTTAATATTTAGGGTTATATGTGAGGATAGATGGAAAATGTCTTCCAACCGTGAGGCCATAAATTCCATACTGGTGACGGATCTTTTCCAGAACACGATTTTATTACTTATTTTTTGAATGACATAAATACATTAATAAACGGGTGCACATCTCGGACTGACCAAGATCAAACTCCAGTGCTGTTTCTCGCAGAAATACTAAAGTGAAAGTTTAGTTTTTGGCAACAGAGAATGTTTTTTAATACAATTTTTTTAGACATCGCACGCGGCTTGCGAAAGTGCAATGCAATTCAATGCAGTGCAGTGCAGTGCAGTGCAGTGCAGTGCAGTGCAGTGCAGTGCAGTACAGTACAGTACAATACAGTACAGTCCAATGCAGTGCAGTACATACGATACTGACTATCAGAATTATTTACCGAGACTTATACAAATATGTAAAATTTAAACCAACCTATTCTGTACCTGAAAGTAATAACTAAACGCTAACTTCTAATGTTTTAGGTCAAACGTTAATGCCTATATGAAGTCTCCAAATAGACTAATACAGTTTTAAACTAACAACTGCACTAAATTACACTAAGCTACTCTGCACTAAAGCATGACTAAACTAGACGAGAATACTCACTGTAAATTCAGAATATGACGTACAAGATGATAGCGATTCTTTGTTTCCTCGACCACCTGATCGTCCAACAACCATCGTCGAATCTCTTGAAGAACCAGACGAACTAGAGTTTAACTGTTTAGATATTCCTTTCTTTACTAATTTCTTGGAAAGTCGAGAAGAGCGCCGTCTTGCATTCTGGAAAGATAATACGTACAATTAATACTTTTTACAAGAATTTAAGCACCTACAAAGCAATATTTGAAAGAGCTTTTGCTTTTAAAATAAGGAAGAATCAATAACAGTTTCCAGCTCTTCCATATCTCACTTCGTTCTTGAGGTATTGAGATTTGTTTGATATGGGCAATTCCATGGTGACTCATGTTACATTTTGAACAAAAACAACGGATCAATTCCGATCTAGTTTAGTAGTTTAGGGATTAATTTATTTTAAAACTTCAACTATGGATCGTTTTCACTCACGCGATCGGTGGACCCATGGGGGTGGTAAAACAATACGAAATATTTGAATAAGAATAGCGCTGTACATAAATGGTACACCAATATGGCCGCCATTTCATTGTTTCGGTACACCAATATGGCCGCCGTGACGTCAGGTGAAAACGATCTATTGCCTGTAAACACCTATTAAGGTCCTAAGGTATTGAATAATGATGAGGATGGAATATTTAATCGTACAATGCCACTAATTAATTAACATTAATTAGGACAATAGAGGTGTAACTCATGTTACGCCAAAGTGACATCACCCAAAATTGACTTAACTTTTTCTGAATTTTCTTCGGAAATTATAAGTGGGAATCTATCTTGAATTTAGAGACTTTATGGTAGACAAATTATTTGCATAAAAATTAGTTGAATTTTAAATGACAATAGGTAGAACAGTTACATAATGTCTGTGACTCATGTTACGTGACTCATGGTACATCTTAAGTGTTCTTTATAAACCAGTCCATAAATGTGTCTAATTGCCTCTCAGACATAAAATCAAGTGATTACAATTTAAGATTACAATTCTCTTTATTAAAGAGTTTGACTTGGGCAGATATTTCACACCACCTGGTAAGAACGTTTGAATGAACATATGGGAGAAAATAGTACGTGATTATTTCTCTCTGGCTTAAAATATTGGCAACTGAGATAACAAATTATTGAACAGAGCGCTGAATCAATCAATGGGATATTCGATCCAAATTGACTTTCCTATTATCCCTGAATATGTATGCTATCAAAATTATTTTAAAGGTCCTGACAACTTTATTTTTTTTATGAATGTCACCATTAGCATGGAATTTCCCATATGCAAATCACACGTGTTAAAGTAATCATTGAAAAATGTTGTACATCTGCAATTATCAATCGAAATCACTTGAAACTAATCTTATAGGTATGCATCTCCCACAACACTAAGCATATAATGTTTCAAGTTACATGTATTCCGTTTTTTCATATATATATTCATATATATATATATATATATATATATATATATATATATATATATATATATATATATTCATATACATAAGGTGTAAATGTATATATTCTACACTCGAATTTCCCTTCACCCAAAATCCTTAGAACATGCTATGTAATCGAGTGAAATGCCCAATATTACTTATAATATACCCAATTCTCTCCTGGCGTTACCACCTTATTATATGCAGAACTCGCGATCAAGCTCTCGGCAACGGCCTCCGTGGCTCAGTGGTCAGAGCATTGCACTAGAATCGCAAGGTCGTGGGTTCAATTCCTGCCGGAAGGCCTGTGTAGTTGCATTTTTCGCAACTGGTCCCGGTTTGGTCTTAAAATGTATATATTCTACACTCGAATTTTCCTTCACCCAAAATCCTTAGAACATGCTATGTAATCGAGTGAAATGCCCAATATTACTTATATATGAAGGAGTTTGTTGTTACTCGGAGTTTCACGTTGTTACACGATCATCAGGCAACTGAGTATGATCTGCTTCTCTTGTGTTAACATGACTCTACTCGGATTTGTGCGGCTGTTTTTGGATCGGACTACGATTTTATGGCTTCGGATCGGATCGACAGTTTAGGCAAACCCTCGGATTATTTAACAATTATTCGCCGAAGGCGAGGTGAATATCGGTGTATAATAACCAAGACGAAGTCGAGGTTATTATTCAGCGATATTCACTGAGCCTGAGGCGAATAATTGTTTTAGTATAAATACACATTCTCATACTTTTAGGAACAGCGTTTTCTTTAAAGTTGTTAATTTCCTCTCCTGTCATTGACAAACCGGCTGGCGGCCATTTTGAATAAACGCTGTAGGTGATTATCGGGAATTAATCCGAGGTAGCTCGACCAATCATCGCACGAGATTTTCTATAATCACCTGCGTATTTATACTAAAAGGGATTATAAACCCTATCCGACGCACACCTCTAGTTAAGAGAAGAAACAGATATGCTAGCTCATCATATCAGGGAACTCAGAAATTTTTCTGACTCAGAAATTTTTCTGAGTAAAATATCTGGAAGAACATTTACACTCAATTCAATTCAATTCAATTCAATTAAACAACAGCTAGATTCATGATTACGAAAACAAATGTGAAGGAATAATTATTAAATGCCTGAGATTTCCTCAGTGTGTTTCTCAGTTATTAATTATACTGTAGGAAAAAGATTTGCATCACACTGAGTTACATACCTTTGTAACCTTGCCTCTTGCTACCTTGGGGGGTTTATTCAAGGCAGCCATGAGGTTTGCACGTGGTGTTAGTGGAGACCTTATCACACTCGACTGAAATAACCTTGAAGGAGTCGTTGCCGTTGAACTTGCAGTGGAATTAATCTGCAATAAAGAAAATGGTTTTAAACGGACACTTTTCTACTCAATTTTGTTGACTATTCTCGCTCGTTTACTATATTTGCCCTTGTTTATCAACAAGATCTCCTGTTGCAGTAAACAAACCAAGAACCATGCACAGTTTGCACACTCTATAGTACATGTAGCATGCTATAAAACATAAGTATTTTGTAAACAATATTAATATATACATGAAAAACGTACCCTGCTAGAACGGAGTCTTTTGGAGAGTGGAGTTCTTGCTGGTGTAGTAGGTCTGAAATGTTCAAAAATATCAGTTATATAAAAGACAACTTAAACTTTGAATAATTAAATACTGCAGCAACTAATGTTTACAATAGTTTACATGGCAACTCAGACGAAGACAGTAGATTAAAACTGGTTTTGGTATTTAAAACTAGTAGACTTTAAGTTCCAGGTTTGCGATCTAATTAAAAATATTTTACCTTGGCAGCGCACACATGCATGCTAATCCTCCCGTAATGTGAACCATGTGGCAAAATATTAAGCCACAAGATCCACAGAACAAAGACAGCTCAACCAAGCGCAGCATATTTGTGACAGAAAAAAGACTTTAAACATCCAAAACATTTAGACCCCGTTTACATGGTACCGAACGAATTCGGAACCGGTCTCGAATTCGTCCGGTTCCGCCTGTCTACACGGAAGAAAAATTCGGGACCGGTCTCGAATTCGTCCGGTTCCGCCTGTTTATACGGAAGAAAAATTCGGGACCGGTCTCGAATTCGTCCGGTTCCGCCTGTTTACACGGAAGAAAAATTCGGAACCGGTCTCGAATTCGTCCGGTTCCGCCTGTCTACACGGAAGAAAAATTCGGAACCGGTCTCGAATTCGTCCGGTTCCGCCTGTTTACACGGAAGAAAAATTCGGGACCGGTCTCGAATTCGTCCGGTTCCGCCTGTTTACACGGAAGAAAAATTCGGGACCGGTCTCGAATTCGTCCGGTTCCGCCTGTTTACACGGAAGAAAAATTCGGGACCGGTCTCGAATTCGTCCGGTTCCGCCTGTTTACACGGAAGAAAAATTCGGGACCGGTCTCGAATTCGTCCGGTTCCGCCTGTTTACACGGAAGAAAAATTCGGGACCGGTCTCGAATTCGTCCGGTTCCGCCTGTTTACACGGAAGAAAAATTTGGGACCGGTCTCGAATTCGTCCGGTTCCGCCTGTCTACACGGAAGAAAAATTTGGGACCGGTCTCGAATTCGTCCGGTTCCGCCTGTCTACACGGAAGAAAAATTCGGAACCGGTCTCGAATTCGTCCGGTTCCGCCTGTTTACACGGAAGAAAAATTTGGGACCGGTCTCGAATTCGTGCAGTACCGTGTAAACGGGGTCTTAAGTCTTCGTTAAGGTTTGAAAGGTCATTTCGGTAAAGCGCTCTCAATTCGTCAGAATTTATGCCACAAAAATAAAATAGATATCATTAGAAAGCTATTAATTTGTAAAATACAATGCCGTCTAAATTGATTTAGCGACCTGGGATAAGTTCCTATATTCTTATATATTCTAATATAAATACATTCTTAATTTCAGCCCGAGGTTCTTAATAGTGGTGGTTCTTGTTAGCAGATTTTTACTGTAGCGTTTTGTTTTGTTCAAAATCTTTTTTGCAGTTTAATTCCGAAATAAATTTCCAGAAAAACGGTGTCAGCGTTTTTTGATATGTCGAGTTTTGCTGATTTTATTGACGACCAAAGTTGAAAATGCTGTTTTTCGACCAACATTCGGACAAAATAAATCATAAACTCGAAACCAGGCAATAAATAAAAAATCAGGTGTTAATCTAAAACTAAAACCATTCTTTCCGCTTGGTTTTCCCTAACATTAACATTTTGCCTTTCTTGCGAAAGGGTAGAATGACCTTCACAATTCACCCGACAAATTTGGGCATCAACAAAATCCTTTTTATAACCTCTTTTCAAAAGAAAAAATAACTTTTTAATTCATTAATCCTAATCTCATAAGTCAAATCTGCATGAATCTCAAATTCGTCTTAATCTCAAAGCCTGCATGGCTAAATGGGATGCCTCTTTTCACGGTATCTGTAGGTTTATGATACGCCGAACGACAAGCGGCAGTCGAAGGCAAAGTTCTTATTTAAAACAATCTCTCAGAAAAAAAACTTCTCACGTTAACGCATAAAATTACCATCATGACGAAGAAATGCAAAACGTAAAGTGGCGAGGTACAGTAGAAACTATAGTAACCAAATCAATTCCGCCGTTTACCGGAGCTCTCAAACGCGATGCTTAAACTGTCGTTCGCCATAATATATAAAGTAATAACACCGACCCACATTTAAAACCAATAGCAGTATCCAATTTTTTTTTCCAATTATTTTTAAACTCAAAATAATTATTTTCCCGTATAAGCTTTGCCAAAGAGTGAAAAACAAACAACAAGATTATATAAATCATGCATGTGACCAAAAATAAGCCAATCAGATAAAAATAATAACAAATGCGAAAAAATTAGACAATCAGAGCAAAATAACAATAAAAAATCAATAGTGAGATGCGAAAGACATTTGCTATTTCCACCGTCGATGCATGAGCAAGGAGGGGGTGTAAAAAGTCCTGGTGAGCGAGAGTAAAAAGTAGATAAATTAATTAAGTGAAACCATGTCCGCCCTTAAAAAACAAAAAAACAGCATCTTCAGAAGTGTTAAGTAAAAGGGGGAAAATAGATGAATTAAGTGAAAACGCCCTTCCTAGTATCCAGGTTATGTTTTTGTCCTTGTAAACACGCTTGGTAGGGATAACTCGTCTTAGCGCTTGGTAACCACGTCTAATAAAGTTGACTCTGGCAGCAGGGTGACCCTACCTGTGAAATTTTGCTTGTAATCCCGGGGTAACTTTGACCCGGGTGCTAGGGTAACCCTACCTCCTTGTAAACAGGCCCTAAAGTTACAGATTTTTCCATGGCTCACATAGTAAGATGGGTTTCTTTTCGTGTGATTCATGCGACTACGGAAAACAACAAAATTGTTTGGAAATTTAGTGCTCAATATAGTCACCAGTATACACGAGGGCTGTAGTTACCGAGGAGGTATGGTTCCCCAAACTAAATTAAAAAACTAAATTTACGACAATTCATAATAGTGAAGTCGTGACAATTAACTAGAAAAAAAAAGTTTTTCGTTTTTTTCCTGTACCTTTTTGAAGGCGTGCAGCCAAAAACCATCTCCTTGTTGAGAGTTTCTTGTTTGGCCTTTTGCTATAAAAATTGAAGTATTCAGTCAACAAATATATTCTTAATGCGATCAGGTAAAGAATCAGACATAGTTTTTTAACGCTACCCTAGTTTACAAGTTTTTGAACGTAGGCTTTAAACAGTTACAGCTGTTTATCATGCATTCAACGTTTTGACACCCCAAACTATAGTAAATATATTGGATATATGTCATCAAAATAAATTAAATTAGTAAAATTGCAATTAAAGTAGTCTACACCAGCGCCCTGGTCTACACCATACCGCAAAGCCGCCAATGGTGTAGAAAACTACCAGAATGAGACTGTAATACAACAAGGAACAACACTACACCAGATATTTTATGTTTAATTGCAATTTCACTAATTTAATTTATTTTGATGACATATATCCAATATATTTACTATTGTATATAGACGAATAGCACACACGGGCCGCCTGTGGTTTGCTATACTTCATAGGTGCATGATCACAGATCCAACAAAATATCAACCCTTCATCGAATTCTCATCTTAGTTTAATGTTGGGGGGCACAAACGTTTGTCAACCAATAGTAATTATGCATAATTACAACAACTTCTTATTAAACAAGAATGGGTATTATACCCATTCTTGTTTGATAAGGAGTTGTTGTAATTATGCATAATTATGCCAACAGTTAATTAGTATGAACAATTAATTCCATGGGGTCGAACCTGGAGAACGATTAAGTGATGAAGTGAGAAAAAACGTGTCAGAATCTCGCGAGTATAGCATCTTGGAGTATAGTATTATTAAAGAGTTAAGAGTACATTTCTACTGAGTATAGTCGTATAAAGAACAGGACTTATCAATATAAGCAACTGCAAATACAATTTAAGTTACCCTTTCCACTTTCATCTGTTTTTTCTCTTCTTCATGATTGGCCCATTGCTTCTCGATAACCTCAAGGTATTTTTCACCATTCACCAAAAACAATTTCTCGTTTTCACTTTCCCATAATGCAATAGCTTTCTTGAGTTCTTCTTCAACCTTAATAGAAAAAAGAATGTAATATGAAATGTACCTGCAACATTACAACACTAAAACTAGTCTGTAGTTGTTATGTCATGTAATCGGGAATGTACGCTGTTGCATTCTATTTTTTGAAGCACATGCAAGTATGTACAGTAGCATGTACTGTAGTGCATTGCCTCTCCACTCGCTGAGATTGAAAGTTAAGCCTGTTGAGACTTGAGAAGGGATTATTACTATGGTGGGGCAGTATTTGGGAATAACTCCATGCGACTACGCGACTACCGAGCTTATTTAAAACAGTAGAATCGTGTCACGCGTGGTTTGAAGGTTTATCTGTGGGTTCTCCATGAGTGTTCTTCCAAACTTAAAATTAGACAACTCGGCCTCGCCTCGTTGACTATTCGCTCATAGAAAATTCAGGCTCATTGTCTAATTGTTAAATATAGGGTCACAAAAGCCATTTTCTGTTTGTTTTATAAAATAACCAAATGGCGCAATCAAACAACTACGCCAGTGATTATGCGAGATTTAACGAAACAGAGCACGCGTTGTACAATATAAAATGAAAATGACGTCAAATGTGTCCTGTACTCTGAGTGAAAATGGCTCTCGTCCAATCAGAGCGTGTGTAGGACACCTGTAATTATGTATACACACATTATTTACATATATATATATATATATATATATATATATATATATATATATATATATATATATATATATATATATATATATATATATAGGTAAAATAATCCAAAACATGGATAATCTCCCAGAAGTAGAGTGCTCAATACAAGGTTGTCACCGTGTAGAGCTTGGTATAGTGATATATTTAAAATTATCTAAAACATCTAGTCTAACACCGTGTAATGACTAGATGTTTTAGATAATTTTAAATATATCACTATATATATATATATATATATATATATATATATATATATATATATATATATATAAATATAAATATAAAGCATGAAGTATAGTTACCGTAAAGTCTTCGCTATACCAGAGGTTTCGCCCTAAACGGGATCATCAGGCGACTCCCGTTTAGGGTGAAACCTCTGGTAGCGAAGACGTTAAGGTAACTATACTTCATGCTTTATATTTTGCTCTATCTACACGATATTGAGCACTCTCTAACATTTCATATATATATATATATATATATATATATATATATATATATATATATATGCTATAAGGATCTTATGACGTTGTCCAAACAGTGTATTTTATTCTTCAATTTACATACAAAGCATTCCCATACCATATATATATATATATATATATATATATATATATATATATATATATATATATATATGCAGTTAAATGCAATTTAAGTAAGTTAACAACAAAGAGCGGTTAGCGTGGTGGTAGCCATACAAGCATGGCGGTTGGCAAGGTCAGTGGCTTCTAGCGCATGCGCAAACGTGTGTTCTCAGGTTGTGGGATTACCTCTAGCGTGGCGTGTTGAATTGGGGTTGTACTGGATCATTTTTCTTCTTTTTTGCTTGTTCCTTTTGTTTTCCGATTAAGTCTGGTTCAGAAAATTATTGGTAGTGTCGAGGTGTTGTTTTCCTGTGGCGGCGCGTTGCTCGAGAGTTAACAACAGGCAAATATGGCTCGTCGTTCAACAAACAACAGCTTGTCGGCTATGATGGCGTCGTCGAATGTTACTTCAGCGGAGCAGGAAAGCTCGCCGACATCGATAGCGGAGTCCGAAACAAGTCAAACTTCGACGTCGACATCCGCCGGGGCTTTACCGCAACAAAACGCAGGATTAACTGAAGCCTTTTCTCGAGCGTTGGAAGAGTCCTTGCCAAATATTGTCGCTGCAGTGAGGGCACAAATTGGCGGAAATCCAAGTTCAGAGGGTCAAGTACAGAGTCCATCTGGGCCAACGTCTCTCAGTCTCCCAGGGTCTCATCCAACTACAGGTAACCTTACTGTACCTTCATTTATTTCCACTTACTGCACATTAGGCAATGCCCAGCCTCAGGTTTCTGCATCCACTACTTCGTTTGTTTCCCAGCCACCACAGGGTCTAGCAGGGCCCTCCTGGACGGGGGGTGGTGTTAACACATGTCCGCCATCCACCTTGGCTTTACCAACAGCAATCCAGTATCCAGCCTTAGCTAAGGCATTTGTGATTGGGCCAGGGTATGCACCAGTACCACACAAACTTGCAACCAAAATTACTGCAGGCATGTTTATTGAACTAGCAGATTTATTAGCAGAAAACATTAAAGCTCAGGAAATCGAACCCCATGCATTCCTAGATGGAAAATTGCTGGTTTCCAGTTCGAAAAAACGGGTAGTGGAAATAACAGACATTTTGTCTTGGGTAGAAGCCTTTACCACCTATTGCCTGATACTGTGTCAGTCCTACCCAGCAAGATGGCCAGACCTGAATCAATACAAGCTACTAATCATTCAGATGGCAAAACGTTTTCCCGGTCTTGCTTGGCTGCACTATGATAGGGCATTCCGGAAGGAGGCAGCTGCCACTGGCTTAACCGATTGGTCTCGTATGAACCTAGACCTTTACAATTTTCACACCAGAGCTGGTGGTATAGAGTCACTTACTACTCCCATGCCAACCCCACCTCGCCAATCCACAATGGAAAGCTCGGGGCCATCAGCGAAGAGCCAGAATGCCAGGTCATCTCAGTATTGTCATTCATGGAATGGTGGCCAATGTAGGTGGCCATTTGGTCGCTGTAGATTTCTCCACAGATGTGAATCCTGCAATGGGGACCACCCCGCAGTCAACTGCCCATACCGGGGGGCAGTGATGCTAGCCGCAGACCTCGAGAGCGTTCCCCTCCCCCCTTCAACAACAAACGATGTCGTTGAGCATGGTAGTACCATGTGTTCCAGTGTAAATAGACCTTTGTTTTGTGGTGTACAAACATTAGTACCACATTGTTGTGTTCCAGTTAATAGTTTTTGTTCTTCAGTCACAGGCTGTACTTTGCAGCTTGGACTGCCAGCATCAGTTGGTCTTGATTTTAGTGCCAGCTCAAAAGGTGCATTTACAGGTTTGAACCCAGTAGGGCAAGTGTCTCCAATCCAAGTAGATAAACTGCAGCTTGAATTATTGAGACATCCAGACCAGGGTAAAGTAGCACATGTGTTAAATGGCCTCAAGGAGGGTTTCCGCGTGGGCTTTGAACCCTCAGCCTCCTCTTTAAAATCAGCTTCTAGGAACCTACAGTCATCATCCCTCCACCCACCAGTGATTGACCAATATTTACAAACTGAAGTAGAAAAGGGCAGAGTTGCTGGACCATTCTCTTCTCCCCCTTTATCAAACTTGCATATAAGTGGTTTTGGAGTGATTCCCAAACGCAAGCAGGAAGGAAAATGGCGCCTAATTTTGGATTTGTCCAGTCCAACAGGTAACAGTGTTAACGATGGAATTTCAAAGGACAAATACTCAGTACAATACATGCAAGTGGAGGATATAATAAACGCTATCATGGAATTGGGAAGGGGGACTTTAATAGCCAAATTTGACATCCAGAATGCTTATCGCATCATCCCAATCCACCCAGATGACCGTCACCTCTTAGGCATGAAATGGCGGGGCCAGTTCTACGTGGATATGACCCTCCCGTTTGGCCTTCGGTCGGCGCCATACATTTCACTTCCATGGCAGATCTTGTGGAGTGGAGTTTACAACAAAACCATGGAGTGGGGTTTTTAGAACACTATTTGGATGACTTCCACACGCTGGGTCCCCCAAAATCTTTGACATGTCAGCGTAACTTGGACACCTGCATTCATTTCTAATTGATATTGGGCATTTCACTCGATTACACAGCATGTTCTAAGGATTTAGGGTGAAGGAAAATTCGAGTGTAGAATATATACATTTTAAGACCAAACCGGGAGCAGTTGCGAAAAATGCAACTACACAGGCCCTCCGGCAGGAATTGAACTTCACCCTAAATCCTTAGAACATGCTGTGTAATCGAGTGAAATGCCCAATATCAATTATAATATACCCAATTCTCTCCTGGCATTACCACCTTATTATATATACAGAACTCGCGATCGAGCTCTCGGCAACGGCCTCTGTGGCTCAGTGGTCAGAGCATTGCACTAGAATCGCAAGGTCGTGGGTTCAATTCCTGCCGGAGGGCCTGTGTAGTTGCATTTTTCGCAACTGCTCCCGGTTTGGTCTTAAAATGTATATATTCTACACTCGAATTTTCCTTCACCCTAAATCCTTAGAACATGCATTCATTTCTGCAAGGAATGGGGCATTCCCCTCCATCCAGATAAGTTTGAGGGTCCAGCTACCTGCATTACAGTCTTGGGGATCGAACTAGACACGATTAAACTTCAAGCACGTTTACCAAAGGAAAAGTTTGATTTAATTATGTCCTTACTCATGGCATGGTCACACAAGCGCTGCTGCATCAGGAAAGATCTTGAGTCTCTTATTGGTTATCTACAACATGCTTGCCGAGTCATTCCCCAAGGCCGCACTTTTCTTCGCCGAATGATAAATTTACTTACAGCCTTTCGACGAGAAGATCACCCAATCCGCCTCAACAAGGAGTTTCACTTAGACCTCGCATGGTGGCTAGAGTTCTTCAAATCCTGGAATGGACTGAGTTTCCTACTTTATCCCCGTTGGGCTCCATTACCAGATTTTCAGATTTCATCCGATGCCTCAGGTGCTCTGGGCTATGGAGCTATTTTGATGTCTCACTGGTTCTCAGGTTCATGGGCACTGTCTCAGCTTAATTCTTCCATTGCATATAAGGAACTGTTCCCGATCGTCATAGCGGCGAGCCTTTGGGGACACTTGTGGGTGTCAAGACGGGTTGAATTTCGGTCAGACAATACGTCAGTTGTAGAGGTTCTGCGGTCAGGTACATCTAGAGACCCAAAGTTAATGGCTTTACTCCGGTACCTCCTACTCATAGCGGCTCGACATTCATTTACATTCACAGCATCACACGTTCCGGGTAAGTTAAATCCTATTGCTGATTCCCTTTCACGGTTTCAATTTCAGCGTTTTCGACAGCTGGCTCCCCAGGCGGATTCAGTGGCAACAGCAATTCCCCAATCCCTGCTGGAAGACCTAACCAAGGCTTAACAGAAAAATGTCGTTATTATATGACCCAGGGTTTGGCACCCTCCACCCGTAGAGTTTATTCTTCAGCACAGCGACGCTTTTTGGATTTCTGTATTCAGGACAATCGTATCAGACCTAATGGTTCCATTTTACCAGCCAGTCAAGAAACATTAATGCGTTTTTGCTCTCATCTAGCTGATAGTCTACACCATACCTCAATAAAAGTGTACTTATCGGGCATTCGCTCTCTCCACATTGATGAAGGATTTCCAGATCCATTAGCAGACTGCCTACAACTACAACGGCTCCTTCGAGGTGTTAAACGTTGTCAAGGCTCAAATCTGGTAAAACGTCGTCCGATAACAGGGGAACTTATGCAGGTTATTCACAACTCATTGGATCGGTCTGAGTATAACCAGGTCATGCTGTGGGCAGCTTGTTGCTTAGGTTTCTTTGGTTTTCTGCGTGCCGGGGAATTTACAGTCAACTGTCCTTTTGATCCCAAGTATCACCTTATCCCACAAGACCTACAGGTAGACTCGATGGTGGAGCCAAAAAGTATTAAAGTCTTTATAAAGTGTTCTAAAACAGATCCCTTTCGGCAGGGATGCTACATTTACATTGGTAAGAACAGTTCTTCTATGTGTCCAGTTGAGGCTATCATAAGATATCTACACTTGAGGGGTCCTTCAGCTGGCCCTCTCTTCAAACATAGAGATGGCAGTCCATTAACGCGGAAGACGGTATCTACTTCAATGCAATCAATACTCCAAGCGGCTGGTATCCCTGGTCAGTTTTCGGGTCATAGTTTTCGTATTGGGGCGGCAACCACAGCGGCTGAGAAAGGGGTTCCGGATCACTTGATTAAGATGTTGGGGAGGTGGTCTAGTGATGCTTATCAGAGATATATCAGGACTCCGGTTCACACAATACTGGGTGTTTCGAAAATATTGGCATAACTGGGTAAGTGTTTTACTTGTTTTGGTATGGTGTTGGTTCTTTGCCTTATGTTGGCTAGCAGTGTACCATGGTTTTATAGTAACCAGCGTGGCGGTAACTAGCGGGGCGGTAACTAGCGGGGCGTATCCGGGTGCCTCGGGTCTGGAGTAAACAGTGGGGGCTCTGGCTTCCCCCAGCCATGAGCCCCAGATCTCCGAATTGTCTTGTCGTCATTTTCGGAGGTCCCTTCGGCATGGTGTGGGGGCTCATGGCTGGGTTGCGGGGATTGGCCAGCCATGAGAGCGGTATTGTATCTAGGGGCTGGCTTTGGAAGTGGAAGCCCCTGGATGACCCAGGCACCCATTACCCACAAAGCGATGCAGTTGTTAAATGCAGTTAAATGCAATTTAAGTAAGTTAACAACAAAGAGCGGTTAGCGTGGTGGTAGCCATACAAGCATGGCGGTTGGCAAGGTCAGTGGTTTCTAGCGCATGCGCAAACGTGTGTTCTCAGGTTGTGGGATTACCTCTAGCGTGGCGTGTTGAATTGGGGTTGTACTGGATCATTTTTCTTCTTCTTTTTTTTTTTTTTTTCTTTTTTTTTTTATTATTTTTCATTTATTTATTAGTATTATTATTTTTATTTTTCTTCCACTGACCTAGTCAGTGTGACGGGTGCCTCGGTCTGGTGTGGGGGCTCATGGCTGGGTTGCGGGGATTGGCCAGCCATGAGAGCGGTATTGTATCTAGGGGCTGGCTTTGGAAGTGGAAGCCCCTGGATGACCCAGGCACCCATTACCCACAAAGCGATGCAGTTGTTAAATATATATATATATATATATATACGCATCAATCGTTGCGAACTTTAACAGCAGACACCTTAAAAATATTCCGCTATACAGTAGTTTGGTTTCCCCCCTGTCACTATAGCACCAGGTCTGAAGTCAGCGGGAACTAGAGCTGTAAGGATCTTATGACGTTGCACAAAAAGTGTATTTTATTCTTCAATTTACATATAAAACATACACAACATTCCCCATATACCACTCTACATATTAAACATACAAAGCTGATTCTAGCCTGCAAGTCAAGCACAGAGCCTGCTAGCGGGTTAAGCTGAGTCACAACTAATGTAAATGTCGTATCCAAATCAAGTTCAATCTGCATTATGTCTAAAATTATACAGTAAGAATACTGCAAAATTCTCACCTTGGGCAAGCCTTTCTCTACTGTGTTTCTTGTTTTCATCTCTTTCAGTAAAGCACCACCCCGATTAAGAAACAATCTGTTGGGATCATTTTCTTTGCTCTTTGAAAAATAAGATGAGATAAGATGAAATAAAATGGAATAACAGATCTCTCAAGATGGAATCACAGATCTCAAAGATGGAATCACAGATCTCAAGATGGAATCACAGATCTCAAAGATGGAATCACAGATCTCAAGATGGAATCACAGATCTCAAAGATGGAATCACAGATCTCAAAGATGGAATCACAGATCTCAAGATGGAATAACAGACCTCAAAGATGGAATCACAGATCTCAAAGATGGAATCGCAGATCTCAAGATGGAATGATTACAGATCTCAAGATGGAATCACAGATCTCAAAGATGGAATCACAGATCACAAAGATGGAATCACAGGTCTCAAGATGGAATCACAGATCACTAAGATGGAATCACAGATCACAAAGATGGAATCACAGATCTCAAGATGGAATAACAGACCTCAAAGATGGAATCACAGATCTCAAAGATGGAATCACAGGTCTCTAGATGGAATCACAGATCACTAAGACGGAATCACAGATCTCAAGATGGAATAACAGACCTTCTAAGATGGAATCACAGATCTCAAAGATGGAATAACAGACCTCAAAGATGGAATCACAGATCTCAAGATGGAATCACAGATCTCAAAGATGGAATCACAGATCGCAAAGACGGAATCACAGGTCTCAAGACGGAATCACAGATCACTAAGATGGAATCATAGCTCTCAAAGATGGAGTGAGATGGGGCACACAACACGTCCAGTTCTAATACCTCAAATTGCAGCAACTTTTTCCACATGCTTTCTCTTTTTTCTACCAGTTTAAACATTTCGCTATTTTCCTGGTAATAATTTCTCATTACGTCAACTTGATGTTCGTGTATAGCAAGGGCTTCCTCGCTGAAATTCCCTGAAAAGATATAATCGCAATGATATTTTTATATTATAATTTTGATTTTAGAATCAAAGTCTCATAGTTAACATAATATTACTCGTTCATATTACTGGTAAATCGTTACTGGAGAAGAAACACGAGAAATGTGTCGAGTGCGTGTACACTTCTCTCGTATTCAAATGTCAGATGTGCTTCATATCAAAAAATTACATTTATAGGCACAAAAGAAAATTAAGGTGGCTCCCTACGGTAATTTCATAGGGCACTAAAAATAGTATCGCTACGCATGCGTAAATAGCGATCTTGTCGATTCTAAATTCTATGACCGCGTCGACATAGATGTTAGACTTGTAGACGTTTTCTTCGGTGAATTTTTCTAAAATTTTGTAAATAAGTAGTTTATAAAAAGTTCTAAATTATATATAATTTTAAAAAATGTTCATTAGACAGAATTTTTTAAATCGATAATTTTTATAACGAAAAATCTGTCCATACAACCCTCTTTGATTTTGTGCATGGATATTCTCCACAACACTATCTATCATCTCAGCAATTTTTAAAAAATTTCACCGAAGCAAACTGAAGACATGCCGCTTCAATTATGCAAATAATTGAACTTTGTGATAGATATTTTATATCTGCGATAGTTCTGCTATAGTTTTAAACTTGTGAATAACATTAGATAATGAGCGTATGAAATAGCGCGTATTTATTGAAACTATAGGGAGCCACCTTAAGTTAAAATTTAGATGATCTTCATAGTTCATACTCTTATAAAAGAAACGAGCATCAACAATTAAAGTGAGGATTGTTCTTATGTATTTTATTTATTTTAGTTTGGTCAGATATATAGTCCCTGGTTTGGCGTATAGAATTAAAATAAATGCAATTGTATACCGTCAAACGCTGGCGTGAACTCATGTCGTTGAGATTCCCCGAAGTAACACTTGTCCCACATTTCCATCAATTCTTTTCTATAAAAAAAACATCACATAGTACATACCCACATGAACATATTGTGTATAAAAGTTTAGGCTGCGTACATCTACAATGTATACATACTTTGGCTCAGAGTACACGTCTGTTTACTTGCAACTCACTTTGGCTACGATCTTACAATGTACTAATTAATGCTATGTGCATATACAATGTATATACTTCTAATCTCTAAGTGCTACGTACTTAACATGTACTAATCTAGCCGGAAGACCTTGATACTTGATGTTGCATTTTCACAACTCGTCCCAGCTTAAGCTTAAAATGTATATTCTTACACTCGAGATTTTTCTACACCAAAACTTTTAGAACATGTAGTTTAATCCAGTGAAATGCCAAATATTGTTACCTTTAATCAACCTCCAACCCAGGGCCATTTGTAGGGAACTGGGCCAAGATGGCGAATAAAAACAAAATGGCGGGAACAAATGGCCCTGGTGGAGCCACTGATTGCCTCTGATTGGTCAAGAGTTTATTGCATACTGCGCATTTTGAGCTAGTCTCCACCAGGGCCATTTGTTCCCGCCATTTTGTTTTTATTCGCCATCAAAAAATAAACCGTCGGCGTTGAAAGTAGTCACGGTTTCTTACGAGAAGTTCGCCAGCAGTGATCGGTAATTTCGATAAATTCACTTATCAAGGCAGTCGCTCAAAAGTTCGACTACAGTCCTTAGCTCAGTTAGCTTCGTATTCACATTTTTTTCTAATGTCAACAAACATGCATGTGTACTAATTAGTGTATGAGCTAGATGGTTTGTTGGTACCACTCGTGGCGACAAAGGGTGACATACATTTTTGAAAAGGTCTTTATGCGTATAAATGAATATGTGTGATACCATTTGCCAAAGTGTCATCTATAATTTTTTTAGAAAAGTTGGTTTCTCACATTATTTTGCCTTATGCCATGTTAGATAGATCTAAACCTCTATTTTGTGATCTATTTAGGGTCTAGAAAATATTTTTTGCAAAATATGCACAAAAATGGCTCATTTTTGTTGAACTGTAGGTATGATATTCTTAGAAAGTAAAAGGTTTAATATAATATATTTTATAAAAGTTTAATATAATAAAACAAATTTAATAGGGATGTAATGGTGTTTCTGGCTCTCATGCTGGAAAACTGCCGGTTGGGATTAGGGTCAGAAAACTATCCATTTCCCCCTGAAAATGACACATCTGGAAATACTATCATGCAAAAATGTAAACAAGGAATGTTGACCTACATCACCATGAACATTAGCGCGAAGTGGTAGCAATCGATCAAGTTCGGGACGCTAGCTGGCTCATATGAAGCAATCCAGCCCGGTTACCTGGTTGAGTTTTATGTAACGAAAATCTTATTACGACTATTTGAGAAATGCAAAATGACACAAAGAAAGTTTTTTGTGACATAAAATTAACCTGGTAACCGGGCTAGCCTGCAGCTTCGTGTGAAAAGCGTTTTAATCCTAAGCTGCGTATTTACATGTACGATGCACTGAATTGCAAGCTTGGCAATCTACTTATACAATATAATCTCTATAGACTCTGAATGCGCAATCGTTACACAATATGTACTTACGACAAACTTATTCTAATTTCGGTCGTGTGTATGTGTTTATTAGATAATTAAAGTATTAAAACATCAACATAAGATACCAGTAGTATATTTCGTTTATAATGTAATACAAACCTAGAACCCTCGATAAATTTTTTAATATGCAAAACTTTCAAAGCCTCTAACTTCTTTACTTCATCCTGGAGCTAAATGAAAAATTTACAGACGAGTTTATCGACTAAATTCAATGTTAAATACTTGGTGTACAGTAAATAAACTCACAATGTTATATACTGGCTACAGTAGCAAAACTTTTGAGTATATAAAAGATTCAACAATTATCAGAAAATGATGTTTATCACTTTATCTGTAATTTTTTGATAATCCGTAATTACAGTTGATTTCACATTACTTTACCGCCGTGTGTTGCGAATTTCGTTGGGAAGTTCCGAAGTTCGTTCGGAAGTTCGGAATTACGTTGCCAAGGTTGAAAAATTATCCAATCACAACGAGTTTTGATTGACAGCTCGCAATTTGATTGGATAAATTTTCAACCTTGGCAACGTAATTCCGAACTCCGAACGAACTTCGCAACACACGGCGGTAAAGTAATGTAAAATCAACTGTATAAAGGTAAAATGCAACGTAAAAACAACTAAAATATAATAAAATAGTGAAAATTAGAAATTCGGTGTAGTTTAAACTTCGGAAACCGACTTCCGAGGACAGTGAGATATGTTTCTAATTTAATTTTAGAGTTTTCCGACTAATGTTAGAACTTTAAAAAATAGAAAAAATTTTCGATCTAACAAGCTCCAATTTAAATCGTTATTTCGATTAAAAATTATTCAGTATGTCGTTTTTGAGTGATTTGACCGTGCAATGTCAACTGTGGCGCCACACTTGAAAAATATGAAATTTATATAATAAACGACAATAATCATGATAATAAAAATGTCAGTCTCTCATTAATAGACTATTGCTGAGCTCCAAAGGATTAATCGTAACATTATTTTAGAATAGGTACGAATTAGACTATCGATCTGTTCAGCATGCCTAACATATATACCTTGTGTATCGCAGAAGGCTTAAAACCAGCGCAGAAAGCACTGCATCTTTGTTGTTCACTCTCTTTAACATCAAGTTTAGACCATAGTCTTTTCAACTGTTCTCGAAGGCGAGCTGCTTTACCAAAATTTTCCTTCTGTTCTTTCTCAAGCTAAGAAAAAAGAATGAATAGTTTAATTATTTCCAATAAATGTGACGAATGACTTGTTCTTTCTCAAGCTAAGAAAAAAGAGTGAATAGTTTAATTATTTCCAATAAATGTAATGAATGACTGCTAAACTACATGTTGGAATTGAAGCGGAATCAAAATCATATCCCGAAATTAAAATTATATAATTATTTCTCCAGTAAAACAATTAGTAAAAGTAGTTTTTTCTTTCTTGAATTTCTTTATACACTGCCGAAGTCAATTAAAATAGGTTGACTCGACTTGAGCAGGATTCGAGTTCGCACCTTCACTTCAGATTCACGTCAGATTCACTTCAGATTGATGTTTTGACTGTTTTGTCAAAACGATTCCCAAGAAAATTTTGAAAATAAAGCCCGATTTGAGTTCAGCTCAATATATTCACGACCTGTTGGGTAAACAAGACGTCAACTGAGGATATCTTGCGATAACATGTTGCCTTAAAAATTGTCCTTAAAATTGACCCGTGTATTCTTGTCACGTTAGCTGCATGGTCAAGGATGTCGGATCGATTTTTTGTTTGTATTTCTTAGTGGAATCGTGCGTTTTGTGAAGCACTGTTTTCACAGACATCATCGGCAGTCTCCACGGGATCGACTGGACAAGGAGATTGTAAAATACAAACTAATTCCAACTATTGACGGGGATGACGTCCCGCTACGGTGGTGGAAGTGTCACGATCGCGATCTTCCCATGCTCAGTCAGCAGTTCGCCGTCCGAGAGATTGTTCAGCAAAGCCGGTCAGGTTATAACTCCACAGCGAGCCCAGTTGAAGCAAACATGCTGGTGTTTCTTGCAGAAAATTTGTGATTGCCAAACTAATATTAATATCTAAAACTTCTAGATTTGTAACAAAACTTTAATTTAACGAAATATAACGCCGAATGGTTAAATATGGCCATTAACAAATAACACGGAGCAAATCACCGGACTTGTGTAATTTTAGTTTTGTATTGTTAGTATTTTTATCTTAATTGGATAATGTTATTTCTGTAGACTTTGCCGCAACGGAAAAACACGAGTTTTTCTGGCTGCGGAACAGGTTGTATTATCCGAAATAAAGCCAGATTTACACTACGAAAAAAGGCAAACTCTTTTGTGAAAACCTGCGACATTTTTGTCGTTTAGCGGAAAAATACACGTTAAGTTTCTATTGCGGTGAAATATCGATATATCGGTATTTTTTTCCGGTATCGGTAATCGGTTTTTTTTTTCAATACCGCATCAGCCTAACTATAAGTCCACTTTGGTCTCCGAAACTCTGATGATTAACCAGTGTGAATTTTTGTTTAGGAAACTTAGACTCGGCTGGTACAAAAAACAATGAGAAACCTCGTAGTGAAACCTTGTTTTCAATGTAATGTATATACATTCTTTTAACTCTATTTTAGACATTGCAAGGTATACACATAAGATTACCGTTAATATAAAACAGCAATAAAATTCAGTACAGCCATTTTTGTATAAAGTGTGGAAGATTATTTGTATTGAAAACCATGCAATTATCATTATTTTTTAATTTGTTGTGAAGGGTTTCAGTTTGTGAAAATAAAGTTTAGTTATAAATGATGGAAATATTGACATGTAAAATACTCAGATGCAAAAAGACTATACACTTAATATCACTCATTTTAGAGGACGTCAGATCAACGTTAGAGTAGGGGGGTCACATGGATGGTATCACATGAGGGGGGAGGGGGGCAAAAGAAATTCCTTGTGAATATTAGGGAGGGGGCTTCAAAAATGAAGAGAAAAAAATTTGAAAGCACCATAGCTCCGCACCCCCCCCCCCCCCCCCCCCCACACACACACACACACACACACACTAAGTAAATTATGAATGCTCCCTTATTGTATACGCATGAGCATGAAGGGCTAGTCCTCCTCGAAGGGTTGGAAAATTCCCATGTAAACCCTCCCATAGGCTAGTCCTTTCCATATAAACATCCTCTTAGACAGTGTACAGGGTCATAAAATATTTTTTTCATGTCTCTCTAAAGTGAATCTGAATGAAAGTAAATACAATCCAGCAATTTGTATCTCACCTTTGCTTGAAGTTCTTTCATGGCATTCAGATTGTTCCGTGAAAGTACAAAAGACGCCTCAGAATCATCTCTCGATAGATCTTTCTCAAAATCTGTTTCAGGCACTTTCTCAAGATCTTCCCACAAGTTGAAAATTAATAGACGAACACTTTTGAATTGTTCAATCGCTTGAATCTGTGAAATTAAACAAATCACGGCTTAAGGATAGTTATATATACATTATTGCGGAAATTACCTATACTAATGCTTGTTTCAATGTCGAACTTAATGCAAAAAAACAACTTTAACAAATAATTTTACTAATTTGCATTAGATACAACACATAAAAAGATATTTGAAACCGGCTTTTAGAAAGACAAAAGTTAGATTTCAAGCACATTATGCATGCGCGGCACTCACCGCTACGGGAAGTTGTGCTTTGCTTGTAGTCGTTATGTGATGTAGTATAATTTATTAGTTGACGTGTATGTTGTAGGTATAAATAGCGTGTGCCATGTCAACATTGTCTACGGCAACTTTGTCGTGTTACGGCAGTTGCGCTGTTTTAATCTTCGAGCAGTAAATTACATCTTTTTACCATCCGTGTTATGTCTTTCTAGCCTGGCTTGTATGGCTCTACCCACTCACTGTAACAATCACCTTCACTATCAGCAAGAATGTTACACATGTATGTATCGTTCGGTCAAAAGTCCCTGTAAACTAGTGACAACTCGACGCTAAAAATTGAAGGTAAAGCCTCGAGATCCTCTCCTGCATGCCTTGTTCACCTCACTCCCCTTCATTATTGCTGCCGCAGCAGGAGATCCTGAAGCGAGCAAGGAAGCAGACTTAGTCCAGTTCCAGACCCACTCTCCCCCGCGGAGAAAAGAGGGTACAGTCTTTTGCATGCGCATGCGTCAGCTACGTCCAATCAAATGAATCATTGCTTTCACGCCCCTGGGGAAACCCTTGGCAGCTATCCGTCCAGCGTAAACAAGCAATATGCGATATGGCGTTCGATCGACGGGGAAATGTCGTATTTGTAAATTACGGCGATTATACATAAATTATACAAAAGCTGCTTAGCTGCTAGCCTGCGTGCAGACTCATATTACCACGCAGGCTACTTAGCTGCTTTTCGAAGTCTACAAATAATGAGATTAGGAAAGATAAACCCAAACTGTCTTACGAAATCAGGATCGATCCGGAGATATTATAAGATGACAATAGATGACTTGCAAAGGCTGTCTAATTAGGCGTGTAAACTCAGGTTTTTCTGCTCCGGTTTCGTTTCTGGTAAGACCTCATTTCCGCAGGGCCTTCAGTCCGCTAAATTGTGAACCTGTCGAGGAAACGCTGAGGCGAAGCCGTAGATAATCTCCATAGGTATAAGCGAATTCATTTTCTTATTCGAAAATGTTAAACTGGACAATTTTCCATTACTTTTGGGGCAATGTTTTCGTGATTTCGTCACTCCATTCACTCGTATATAAATTTTAGCGGACGTCATGTTTGTTTCGTTGTCTAATTGTTAAATATATTATATATATATATATATATATATATATATATATATATATTTATATATATATATACAACAACAACGACAACTGCACTAAAGTTAATGTGTGTATTTTAAGGCATACCATCTGATTTTCCATATATTTGATGTTTTCTTCAATTTCATTCAATTGTTTCTTGGTTGGTACTTCATTTATTCCAGCATCATGAGCAGGTAATGCCAATCTTTTGCAAAGCATCTCTTCTGTTTCACGGAGTTTCTTATGATTCTTCAATCTTTGGTATTTTTCCTGAATAATGAATGTACAATCACATAGTTTACAAGGAATATATATATAATATTATATATATTTTTATATATTATATTTAATGAATATGATTTAATAATGAAATAAAATATGAAATCAACTGTAATCGTGCATACCGTATTCCAGTCATTTAGCTTGGTTCTCAACGTTTTTTCCAATTCAACAAGCTTTAGTTCTCCATCAGGCTAAAACATTTTAGAAAGATTTCCACAGTCAAGCAAAGGAATTAACATGTTAACGATTGATCTCAATACAATTGGATGCATCATGAGCTCCGTTAAATTCTACAGAACTGAATGCAACGCAATCACCTAAAAATCCTAAATTTAGTTTTGAAAGATCTTTTGGTGTTGGATTTCACCATGCTGCTGGCCACCACTAAGACTTTTGGTCAATATAGAAACCATGCATGCAATGTTAAAAATTTATTGTAATGAGTTATGAACCCCGCAAGAACAGAAAGGGTGAATTTTGAAATTAATACAGAAAAAAATTGTTTATTTGAAGCAGATTTTTACACTATCGCAGATTATCGACCTCCCAGAAACTAGTTCCACAATATTTAGATTTTAGAAGGTTTATCTTGTTTATTTACTCCGTCTCAGTGACTTACACTTCTCTGACTTCTCCACTCACACGTTTCTCAAATAATTGACAACTCAAATCTCACACTATGCAGTCTTGAACGACACACTCCCCATATTTTTTATACATTATCTCAATATATAGTACATGTAACATAAATATTATACTAGAAATACATGAACGCAATAACCCCTCGCCCGCTTTTGCATGGATTTTTGTAAATACCTCCTGATATTCCATGTGATCCACAGAAACACTTGCGCTCTTTTTTATTGGGGGCCTGGAAATAGCCACTCCTGTTGATCAACATTAGTTTTAATTCTAGTAGAATATATTTGAAATAAAAAACTGCAGTTTTAATAACTCTATTTTTTGAAGAAAAAGGTAACGAGGAACAAAGAAAAATTTAAGGATGAAATTTCGTGAAAAATATTGAGATAAAGAAAATTGCACGTTGCTTCCAGGGTTTGAACTCAACCATGTTACCGTGCAAGCCGACTGTGTTAACCACTAGACTACCGAGGCAGGCGGGAAAATTTTGTCAAAATATTAGGGTTATATTGTACACTTCTTTCTTTCCATATTTACAAAAAAACATCACTACAGCATCTGAAAACATTTTTCAAACCTGGCAGCCTGCCACGGCAATATTCATTTATGACATTTCAAAGTGCTGAAATTCTTTTCACCTACATGTTAATAAATATTTCAACAGCATTTGTACGTTTTACAGAAGAAAAATTGCTCCTTTTCCGATTTTTATGCCAAATTATGGACAAGCCACGTTAGTCACAAGTGGTTTTACAATAAGAAAACTATTTGAAAAAAGATATTAAGACGGCAGCCACAAATAAGAAATACAACAGGCAAGCAAACTATAAACATGCAATGGACATTAACTTTAAAATACTTTAAGGACACACAAAAGAGAAAACAAAGTTAACAGTGATAGGATATACATAAGGAAAGTGGGAAACTCGAACAGTTTTCCTACTAAATGTTCGTGATTACTGAGAGCGGCTGCTCAATATTTTTTACCGTAAACTAAAACCGTTTCGCCGGCCTCTATTTCTTCGTCGGTTTTCAAGTTTCACTCTTGCTTTCTCCTCCTTTAGAGTTTCGGTTTGAGTCGTTTGACGGGTTTCCTTCTACTCAAGACGTTGTTTTGCTTTTTACGTAGACATTGATTTGTTTCTGTTCTTTCAAAAGTGATATACGTTTCTCCAAAACTCCTTTCTCAAGTCTTTTAATATTTATTTGTTAGTTCAAATCTTTTTGTCAAGAACTATATTGTCCCCAGTGCCCCACAATCTTAACCGCGCATGGTCCGTCCACACATATATACAAATAAATAAATAAATATTCAGATCACAGAAATTCGTTCGCATATCACGTTTGTCCACGCGTGTAAAATGACTGCACGCGTGTCGAGATTAGCACCCTCACCGGGCTCGGGGAAAATTGAAAACTAATTGTCATGGTTGTTTTGAAGATTTAAAGTTTCATTATCATCATCATCATCGGCATCCAGAATGTTCTGAAATCTGAATTTCCATTCCAGCCGCAGCGGATATGTGTCTTTTGACTCTGCATGGTCTCTGAGGCTCTCGGTCACGTGTCAATTCCAGAGGACTAAGTAAGGTCCTGGGTTCCTCTCTCCGTCTCTCGAGGACTCCATTGCTGGGTTTTGAGTTTGGCTCGTCATGTTATTCTTCCTCCCTGTGCTGCTCTACGCTTCCAAGTTCAGTCCAGCGACTACAATTCTTTGCCCCATTAAGCACCACATCTCCAATCGATAGGTCAGACGTCTGATCACCTACACCTCGTCTGTGTTGTTCACGTAGATATTGCATTGCATTACATATTCTTTATAGACTCAACGACTCCACACTACCTCCTTGCAGTGCATTAGACCTTTCGCTCACTTTCCAAACTTCTTGTCTAGGATTTGATGTACCTCTACTGTAGATTGGGTTCAGTCGAATGTCGTCGTCCAAATAACTCAAGAGCCTGTTATTTAAGGCAACTTCCACATCGAAAACAACTTCTTACAGCTCTGACCAGCGCAGAGTGACGTTGCACATAGTAATTTACTCAATCAATAATAATTCATAAAGAAAATTTTAAAAGAAATATATATTGAATGCTTAATCAGCTGTTGTAAATCGGATACAAATTCGTCCTGATTTAGATGTATACAACCATTCCATAGAGACTCACGAGACAAAGTCACAAAAGGTTAAAAAGTCTTTAAGGTGAAAAAGTTTTTTTCTGCCAGTTGTAATTTAGCACAAAGCAAGCTTGCTTTAGATAAGGAACTTAAAGGAAGCCTGGGGGAAATATTTAAAGTCATATATTTAATTCCTAATAATTATATTTTAAGCCTCTGATTGAATGACTTATGGTCATGTGACTCATATAACACCAGAAATGAGAAAGTTTCAATCATTGGCATTCTTATCTATTTTCCTGGCAACATTAATTTTATTTAATTCTAACTTTTATAACACATATACTGTAGTTAGAAGATACAATGACACTCCAGTGAAGTTTGAGCAAAAACATTTGTAATCGACGAAATAATGTTGCAAGTTTAATGTGACTCACGTGACCAGTAGCAAATAACATAACAAAAACTCAGTTTAAATAATAAAAAGTCAATATTTTTGTTTTCTCATTGTTTGTTAGAGCCATTTACACCATTTGAATTTTGAACAAGATTTAATAGACAACTAGAAGCATAATTTTAGAAATGTCACAGTGCCCCAAGATCACTATATGAGAATTTGTATAAAATGGTTTTATTATACTGCTACAGTAAAGCAGCCAAATCAATATTTTAAGAATAGAATTTAAATTAAATTCATCTATTTAACATTCTGTATTGACTTGTTCCTTGATCCACGCCATTCGACTGTTATGAACGACTCAACGGCTTTGAATTCTATGCTTGTGACTCGCGTGACGAACTTGAGGGTGATTTTTCTCCGAAACTAGGTTTCATTAACTAAAAGTACCAAGTTGTGATTGGCTTAAGGTCTTCGTTAAGGTTTGCAGGGTCGTTTCTGTAAAGCGCTCTCAATTCGTCAGAATTTATGCCACAAAAATAAAATAGATATCGTTAGAAAGCTATGAATTTGTAGAATACAGTGGTGTCTTTGGTTTCGCGATAAACACAAACCGTTAATAGTTGTGAAATTTTTAATTAAAACCAGAGGGCTTCACTCGTGGCGACTTAAGAACAAAGTGTTTCATTTTGTTCAAAAACATTTTTCGCAGTTCGATTCCGAGATAAATGTCCAGCAAAGCGGTGTCAGCGTTTTTTAATTTATTGCCTGATTTCGAATTTATGACTTATTTTGTCCGAATGTTGGTCGAAAAACAGCATTTTTAACTTTGGTCGTCAATAAAATCGGCATAACTCGACATATCAAAAAACGCTGACACTGTTTTGCTGGAAATTTATCTCGGAATCAAAGTACAAAAAAATATTTTGAACAAAATAAAACGCTTTTTACTCGAGTCGCCCGAGTGAGGCCCTCTGGTTTTAACTAAAAAATTCGCAACTATTAACGGTTTGTGCTTATCGCGAAACCAAAGACATCATTGTATTCTACAAATTAATAGCTTTCCAACGATATCTATTTTATTTTCGTGGCATAAATTCTGACGAATTGAGAGCGCTTTACAGAAATGACCCTGAAAACCTATACGAAGACTTTAAAGAAGTTGCTCAAATTGACAGGAAATGCGAATACTTTATGTGAAAATATTGTGACTCGCGTGACCGTAAAATGAGGGTGTTATCAATGTGGGCTAACACAAAGTCAATACCTCATTTTGAAATTTAGAATTTGAAATTGGCAAGTTGAATACATAAATAATGAAGAAATTTAGTTTTGATACAAGAAATAGGACACTTTTTCTGAAAAAGTAACAATATTTGTTCTAATCGATGCATAATTATCTTACGTTCTTATTTCTTTCTGTTCCCACAATGGCCATGGGTAATTGTGGTATATATTTTTTTCACATTCCAGAACGGCAAGGTATAATTGTAGCACCCGAAAATGGTATAATAATTGTAGGTATTATATGTTAATTTAATTTTTTCAACAATGTGTCATTTCGGTGGAATGGCTGTATAGTATATAAAGTTTCAGATTGATTAGGGCCGTTGATACGAGAGCTCACAAAACGCGGCTTACACAGGACGCGCCTTACATAAGACGCGAAACACTCGTTAAAAAGAGGTCGCCAATTGACGTTATTGGAGGACAGGGAGATGCCACCCCTGATCAGAGGTAACCATGGTAACCCCACCACAGCTCACCTCCAAGCACCAGTCACACTGTCAAAGCAGTGGAAATATATACTTACCTTGTATTCTATCAGGAGTGGGTGGGTGGGTCAACACAGCACAAAAGCAAGAAATCCCAAACTCCCAAAGTACCTGCTAAATAGATAGCGCGCGCAAAACCAGTCAAGCTCAGACAACGCTGACAAGACTCTGATGAGTGCTGAGATACCCTCATATATTATAAATGAGTGACCGATGACTAGCATTGACTCCCTTTTTTCCTCTTGCCTAATTAAATTACATTTAGCCTGATATAAAAGGTACAAAAAGTTATGTTTGCATCTTACACAAGTCGCAGCTTGTTCAAAAACGTCGTATAAATTATCAGTTAGCGTCTTATGTAAGTCGCGTCTTATCGGCTCTCGTATAAATGGCCCTATTGTCTCAGCTTACAAACCTGAACAATTAGATGTGTAAATACTCGCATCTATAAACTCGCCTTAGGCTCGCCGGACGTTGTAAATGCACACAGTCCGGCCGTTTATATTGTATATATTTACATAGAAAGCGTTCTTGATAAAACCGATGAGGCGTTCAAATTGATCACCTCACTACAGTACTCAGACTCAGTTTAAATTGAACTGCCACTTGATAAAGTGTTAATAGCAGTTGTTGAACTTCTCGATGGACTGCACTTGCTTGACTAAGCACTTCCCCGCCGACTTAAATGTGCCAGGCACCACTGCCTGCATAGATCAGCTTCGATCTTCTGCGACGGGCAATGAATCCTTTAAATGCCTAGCCAATGTGGGCAACTAAGTGTAACTGTAATGGCGGTGAAAAATGTTCGAGTTTGAAGATGATGCATTACAAGGAGCCCTAGCCTATCTGTCTTCGCAATGAATACTGAAATATCGGATGTAGAGTTTTTAATTTTAGTTTTTATTATTTGATTTAGGGGGGCGATTACATGGACCGGGCTGGCCCAGTTAACCGGGCTAGCTCGGTTAACCGGGCTAGCCCGCTTTATATATAAAACGCATGTTGTTTTAACATTTCGATTACATGGCAAGCGGGCTAGCCCGGTTTGCCGGGATCCCGGTTGTCGCAACCGGGCTAGCCCGGTTAACCGGGATGAAAATGTCCATGTAATCGTTTTCATCCCGGCAAACCAGGCTGAAAAACTGTTGAACTCGCTTCGATACGCGTTCGTTTGCTTGACTGTGTGAATAAATAGTGCTGAAAGGAACTGAAATAGAACATCAACGTTGTTTGTGTGTTTAGTGATCAAAGCGAAGATTTAATAAATTAATTAGCCTTCGTGAAGACGCTTTCCTGGGTTAGCTAAGACTTAAACAATTTTTTTATTAACGATGGGCTTACAAAATAAATAATAGACTAATTAGTGTAAAACTGAAGTAAAACTAACGTAACTTTGCCCTTATTTACTTGATAATTGCGAATTTCGGCCTGAAATCATCCCGGCTTACCCCGCTCCATGTAATCGTTTCGTAAACTCATCCCGGTTAACCGGGCCAGCGCGGTCCATGTAATCGCCCCCTTAGTTCACGATATTTTTTTCAAAGTGCCGTTGCTGCTGAGTGCCTTGAGACTGGTGAAAAAATTTTCGATCTTAAAAAATGATGGCAGGTCCAGATATACATGTATCCCAACAATCGAAATATAGTAAGGTTAGATATACTGCCGAAACAGAGAACATAGGAGTCTAACGTTTCGAGCGAAGGCTTCGTCAGAGAGAAACGCAAGGAGTGTAAACAAACAATGAGCTTATATACGAAAGGTAATCATGTGACCAAAAATAAGCCAATCAGATGAAAATAACAATAACAAATCGATAATGAGACGCGAAATTTATTGCAAAAAATACAGTAAATGATGTTGGAAGAGATGCAAGTAAAATTATGCTGAATAACAAAATTAGATTTAGGTCCCAAAATACATGTAGCTACGGGAGCAAGAAAAGGTACACGCTGGTGCCAGCAGATTTTTTCTAAGGTACTACGCACTCTGGTTAGACTATACCATATCGCCCTAGATACCTTTCCTCTCTATTTTTGACTTGATTCGGTATCTTCCAGGACCGGCAACAAGTGTGTCGCCTTGGGTTGAGGTATTTTGTGAGTTGTCGGATGGTGGTGACTCGTATATGCCTGGCGCGAAATCTCTTCATTGCACTTCCATCGTACTTTCTTCACAAGACGTCGCAGTCGTGGGACGCCGTACTCATTCCCTCATCCATAGTGACTTAAACTCCCCCATGTAATGTTGTGAGATATATGTTTCTTGAACCAGCTTGCTTGCGAAAGGAATGGTTGATCATCTGGTAAGTAAGTAGGATATTCTCCTTCAAGGCGTCCCATGCAGGTTTAACTGATATTGTCCTTCTCATAGTTAGCCATTTTCTGTGCGTTGCGTTGAGGGAATCCACCAAGCCTTTTGGTTTACTGTTTCAGTTGTTGTACACATGCCGTGAGCTCGTGACTCCTAAATATATACCTTCCAAAGTCCGTGTTTAGATACCAATTGGTCAAACATGTCCTGTACTGTAACGACGAAGACGTCTTTCATGGCGATCTTTGCTTCCAGGTTGGTTTCTGCTGACAACTCGAGATTTTCTCTTGAAACCATTTGCATTTGGATGTTGGCCTTTCCCATATCTGTCGAGGTGCTCGCCGATTACTCCTTCAAGAAGGAAGGAGGCGATGTCTGAAATTAGCCTAGTGCGTGAATCGGTGACTTCTATTTCAGAAAGGTTTGGTCTCCTCCAGTGAAATCTGAGAATGTCTTGCTTTTCCTCCTTCTGATCTGAAGAAACGTGTTGTATAGGTCCCCCGTTGTGACGATTCGGTACAATCTTGTTTTCTGAATGCAAGCAATCAATCGTGCTTTGTGCATTCTGTCTGGTGACTCCTTTGAGGAATATACTTCAGGCCACCGGTTCTACGTGTACAATGCACCTTAATTCTTGGAGTTGCTCTTGTATGGTGGCGTCATAGTTTTCGTATTTTCTGCTAAGATGGCAGTGTCTTACTCTAATTGCCGTCGACTTTCCCTTTCGTTGCACGGTAAGAGTGTAGCTTCAGTACATCAATCATCTGGCTAGATTTCTGGTTTACAAAATTGCTCTTTAAATTCTTTGCAGACAACACTTTGTATATTGTCTGGCGAATCATCTAACCCGGCCTAGCACATTCAGCACCATAGGCGGTGGAAGATAGGTTTGCTAGGGGGGGGGGGGCTGAACTTCGAGCACTGAAGGCGAGAGAAACCTCTAGGGAGGTCCAGAAAATTTTGCCCCCTGGAAAATTTTGAAATCTAGAGTCTCTGAAATGGCATTTCCTGCGTTTTGGGGGAAGATTTTACAGAATCCTAAACGTTATAAAACCCTACCGCCCACAAAAAATTTTTCATTATTCTTCATTTTTTCGTCCTTTCTTAATTCTTGGCTCAGACGAAAACGGCAATTCATTGTTCAAACTTTGAGAAACATTTCGATATGGCTCATTACTCGGGCTACCTGTGGTAGCCGAGTCTAGGTTTCGGTCGTGTTGTTAGTGTTAGTGTTATTAGTGTTTTTTTGGGTCGCGATATTGCCCCGACAGGCTTTGCGAAACTGAGGCATGTGACCCTTCTGACGTGACAGCTCAAATGCTTTCATGATGGCGGATTTTCATGCACCTAACGCTTTTGGTTGTGTTGTTCGAAACTTGTGAGTTTAATTTGTGTTTTAATGATAAACACGCTCGCAATGCTTTTATACTATAGTAGACCTGGGTTGGTCCGCGATCTGCCGATCTCGATAACCGTGCGCTGACAATGTGTAGTACTCGATCAACTCTCGATCAATGTGTTCTCGATCAATTTTATACATGTGTTATTAATTAAATTGTACTGAAAAATGTTGCTCAAGTGCTGTAAATCAAAGATCAAAGAAACTTGATAAAGCCAACTTGCAAGTGAAAGGTAAAATGCTGTGTTTTACATCTTCTTTACATCATATGTCTTACACCGAACTGACTTGTGTCTGTGAATGCTGCATGTAAATGTATTGAGGTTTAAACTGTATTAATATTTGTGGTTTGCTTCATTTTTGCTTGTATTGTTTATTATTGATTTATTGTACTGATGTCTTGCAAATAAAAGTCGATGCTATTCAACAGTTTATACATTACTTTCATCAAGTGTGTATTATTGTTTTGGCACACCAGTATGGCCACTATTTCATTGTTTTGGTACACCAGTATGGCCACTATTTCATTGTTTTGGTACACCAGTATGGCCACCATTTCATTGTTTTGGTACACCAGTATGGCCACCATTTCATTGTTTTGGTACACCAAAAGAATGAAATGGTGGCCATACTGGTACACCAATATGGCCACTATTTCATTGTTTTGGTACACCAATATGGCTGATTGGCCACTGTTTCATTGTTTTGGTACACCAGTATGGCCACCATTTTATTGTTTTGGTACACCAGTATGGCCACCATTTCATTCTTTTGGTACACCAATATGGCCACTATTTCATTGTTTTGGTACACCAATATCGCCACTATTTCATTGTTTTGGTACACCAATATGGCTGCCATTTCATTGTTTTGGTACACCAATATGGCCACTATTTCATTGTTTTGGTACACCAATATGGCCACTATTTCATTCTTTTGGTACACCAATATGGCCACTATTTCATTGTTTTGGTACACCAATATGGCTGCCATTTCATTGTTTTGGTACACCAGTATGGCCACACTATTTCATTGTTTTGGTACACCAATATGGCCGATTGGCCACTATTTCATTGTTTTCATACACCAGTATTGCCACTCTTTCATTGTTTTGGTACACCAGTATGGCCACACTATTTCATTGTTTTGGTATTATTTTGCAAGGCGCCAGCCCACAGTAGCCCGAGTTCACGCCTAGCTGGCGTCTTGTTCATAATACTTCTGGTCAGCAGTCATCAAACGCTAATACGTGGAGTAATTCATGAAATAAGTTTTGAGCTATCACACTTGTCACCCAGCTGCAGTGATATGGAATTTTCAAAATGCTGTATATCGAAGATGTATAAATATTGAACGTATAATCACCCTTACCTTCGGCGCAAAGGCAGGGGGGGGGGCTCAGTCTCCCCTTTTTTCCACTTTTACAAAGTTGGGGGGGGGCACAGAGTCGTTCGTATAAGGAAACTGAAGACTCAGTTCTTTCCGGCTTGGTGACAAAAAGGTCCAGTTCATCACTGAGCGTTTTCGTGGCCAGAAATCTCACGCGCATGCACAATTATTGAAATTGCTGAATTCAGTCTACGCATCCACGGTATTAATTTTTATAGAGCTATTCTTTTCACTACGAGTTCAATTTGCGATAAATTGCAAGATTTTCTATCGAAATCGAACGATTTTCCCATCATCAAGTGCAGGTTGAGTGAAATTTGAAGCGCACATTGCTTTAAACAGTTCCTTTAAAACGACTAAAGATTCAACGACTATTTAAAGATTGCACAGGAAGTCAGGAGAGGCCTGTACTGGTTTTGCGGGATGATGGGAAAGGCAACATTTCAAGTGGGATTCGGGATTTTAAGAAAAATATCAAGCGGGAAGTGGGATTTTGTATCATCGCGGGAAGCGGGATAAATAAAAAAATCATGGCGTGATGCGGGAAAGAAGTGCATGCTTTAGCGGGATACGGGATTTGTGACCAAAATTTCTAGTGTTCTTTTTTTGTTTTTATTCTGTCAAAGATTAACCCACATGCCAAACAAAATAAATAATCAAATAAATTTAGGCAGTTTAGACATATTATTTACTTTAGAGATATATTTAGAGATCATATATTGCTTCACTTATACCTTTCATTCCCCTGTTACACCTCAAATTGCCTATCAGTATCCTATTGACCCTATTTGTTGCTCGACATTGACCGTATCTTGGTGCAAATGTCTGACATGGCAGAGACAGCAGAGGACACAGAGGCATCTACAGTACTTTACATCAATTTTCAAAAGCGATTATGTGAATTATGAGCAGATGAAATTCACAGAATTAATCTTGTCATTTAAACAATATCAGAAAAAAAATGGTGGGATAGGGAAATTAGGATTAAGCATGGCGGGATATCGGGATTTTAAGGGAAAATTGGTCGGGATGGCGGGATTTGGGGGCCTGGTACAGGCCCCTCAGTTGGGACCGCTTGATGACTGGAAAATCATTCGATTTCGACAGGAAATCTTGCAATGATCCCACTGCCCACAATCCCCACATGTGATAAGTCGGCGGTTTACCAAATATCCCCTATCATGCGAACTGTGTGACAAAATAAACATTTTGGTTGACTGCAGTAAATAATATATCATTCGCATGTTTAGTTGATACTGTATGTCATTTCCAACTCACTTTTCACCCAAATTTTCAGAAGTTCGATTCGTTTGGAATTTTGTAGTTCATTTTGAACTACACATCTAATTGGTTGCTTGGTTCCTAGCAGCCAATCAAATGCGAAGTTCAAAATGAATTTGCAAACTTCCCAACGAACTTGCGAACTTCCAAAGATTTGGGTAAAAAGTCAAATTTGTATAATTTTGTATTTTACTATCAGAGTGTTGGTTGGCCTAAATTAAGTTATTGTCCTGTGTGTGATCATTAATTTTTTTCCTCTTTCTATAAAACTACAAAATGGATGTTAAACCCACAAGGTCTACCTACAAATATGGTCACAGCTCATTCACCCTCCCAGAGCCAGCATTTCCTGCATGCCTGTGCAAGAGTTTATTTCCTGGCTGCATGAGAAATTTGTCATCGAGATTGATTGGCCACATGCACTATGGCCACAACAGACATTAGTACATGGCTTCAAAATGTCCACCACACCATAGGTTTTGATATCTGAATGAGCAAATTCTAATTTCTAGAAAATTACCAACCACTTCAGGATCAAGTCAGACTTTTTACTTTGCTGTCTCAGTCTGTACAATCTCCTGTTAATCTTAAAATTTTGCAATACATGTGAAATGTGAATGGTCCCTGGATTAATGTAGATTACAGTATTACAATTTATTACCTGGTATGGAACTTCTCCCAGTTCTTGTGCAAGTTCCAACAATTCCCTTTCATATGTCTCAATACTTGACTTCAGCTCCAATTGAAATTCTTTCTCATCATTTAACATGTCCACAAACAAACTGCGTACATATTGAAGGATAACTTCTATTCTGTTTTTGTGAACTGATGGACTGATACCCATCTCAGCCCAAATTGTCTCAAATGTTTCCATGAATTCAGCAACCATTAATACCAATCCATCTTGAATTATCTTAGTTCCATTCAAATCATTTACATCCACATTGATGGCTCTAATTAAACAATAACACACAGGGAGGGAAAAAACAAATTGTGAGTTGCATTGCATTGAGTGGAAAAGTTGTTTGGCAGTTGAAGCAGATCAAAATTACCAGATTTGAAACAATTAAAAATATTGCAGCGGTATCAGCGGCTTTACTGAGGGGGTGACCCCCGGGCAACCCACGGGCATGGCATGGGATTTGTTTTAAAATCACACCCCAGAGACAGGGGATTTAGCCTACTTTGGTATTTTGTCAAATTACCCCCAGGGACATACCTCTGGGATTTGCACATCTCCTGCTGTTACATGGGTCAGTGGTGGTTCGTCGAGAAACGCTTCAAAGAAGCAATCTCGCACTTGGAAGCACACGAACAACAGGAGCTGTCTTTGACATTGTAGTCAGGTAAGTGTGTGTAATTGAAGAATCCTTCATATTTGGATGAATAATTAAGTCATCCATCACCAGTAAATGTTGGAAACAAAAGAATATTTGTTTGAAACTAAGGATGAAAACTTTTTAAGCGTTTTGTGAATATCAGTAATGACTAAAAGTGTTTTTTGTTTGTACGAGCAGATGATACAAAATTAAGTCTATTAGAAAAGTGGTCATTTTAATAGGCACACTATACTTTATTGATATTAATATATATTGTAGTATGTGAAACACTTTGTAATAATTAAATTTCTTTATTAAACTGGCTTTTCTTCGAGTTTTGAAGCTTTCTTGTGGACTTTCTATTAGCACAATTGCATTTTCTTTGCAAATGACCATTAGAAGGTCTCCTTTTGGAAAACATCGTTTCCCAAAGTTTCCCCAGGGGGTGGGGGTATTTGTCACAATATTTCCCCCCAACCCAGGGGCTTTAGCATCCTTTTGTCAAGGGTACTTTGACAAATCTCCCTGGCTGATACCCGCATAACTCAAAGTCTTTATCACAATTTTTTCTTATATTCTGTTATTAACACTTTGAGGCCTGGACCTCTCCCTGTGCTGAATAAAATCATCTGGCATTAGCCAGAATAAAATACTAAAGACTCATCTTCAGGCTTCAAAGTGTTAACACGATAAACGGTTGAAGTCTATGAGAATACTTCACTTTTAAAAAAGTTGACAGTTAAGAACTTTGCCTTATTAAATTCTGAGACATACAAGCAGAGCTGTCATTAAAACTTAAGTGCTATAAATTTTGTGAAATGTGACTATCAATGTGCCCGAATACTGTACTCTATACAAGGATTGGGTTTGCTTAGATAAAAACCCGAGCAGAGCAATCATTTGCATGCAGGCCTGATTGGATGATCCCTCAAAAATTCAGGGTGTTATCTTTCCATCAGTTTAATATATTTTTATAAAAGCACATCAAAATGTTTTCTGTGTTCCAATTTGGGCAACTTATAGTACCAAGTACGTTGAAGCCTTGAAGGTCATTTATTAAATATATAAGTATTCTATTTTATAAATGTGCAGAAAATTTATAAACTCAGTTTGCTTTCTAAGATGCTGTCGAGATGCAATAGCAGAAAGTTAAATCTTGACTTTCGCAAATAGAAACTCTAAATAGGGCCATAATGAAAGATACAAAATACTGGAATTTATTTCAATATCAACCATATTAACGCTTTTCACCGGCAGATGCAAGCGGTATAAACACCATCGGAATGATTTGACTATTTGAATGCATCGAGTTGATAGTTGAAGTATCAAGTTAAAATAACACAACAAAAACACCATACTTACTCATCAACATCCATCTGAGCCATTATATCCAACGAATTTTATCCAATTAATCCAATATTCTCCTTTCTTCGAGCATAGATTTTCAACGAAACCAAATTGAACGTTTGAATTTTCCACACAACCGACACAAATAATTACAAGCTCACGTGACTGTAAACTGGACTGTTGATTGGTTCATAAGATATTAAACATGTAGTACTTGGTGTATTCATTTGTGTAGTGTTTGTTGTGGCAACTGATTTGGTCAGACAGTTAATATAATGGTTTATGTTAATTAAAGGTTGCAGTTCGAAAAACTGAAAGCTTATAATTACATTGATATTTGGTCATAGAACGTTACTATGTATGTCATCGTATGTCATACAAATAATAATTTCTTCCTTTTTCAAAAATTTTGGTTGACCATTCATGTTTCGCTCACCAATATAGATTATTCGTCTCTTAATATGAATCTAGTTATCCTTAATAACCCTGGTTATCCTAGTTATCCTTAATAACCCTGGTTATTCTAGTTATCCTTAGTAACCCTGGTTATCCTAGTTAACTTTAGTAACCCTGGTTATCCTAGTTATCCTTAGTAACCCTGGTTATCCTAGTTATCCTTAGTAACCCTGGTTATCCTAGTTATCCTTAGTAACCATGGTTATCCTAGTTATCTTTAGTAACCCTGGTTATCCTAGTTATCCTTAGTAACCCTGGTTATCCTAGTTACCCTTAGTAACCCTGGTTATCCTAGTTATCCTTAGTAACCCTGGTTATCCTAGTTATCCTTAGTAACCCTGGTTATCCTAGTTATCCTTAGTAACCCTGGTTATCCTAGTTATCCTTAGTAACCCTGGTTATCCTAGTTATCTTTAGTAACCCTGGTTATCCTAGTTATCCTTAGTAACCCCGGTTATCCTAGTTATCCTTAGTAACCCTGGTTATCCTAGTTATCTTTAGTAACCCTGGTTATCCTAGTTATCCTTAGTAACCCTGGTTATCCTAGTTATCCTTAGTAACCCTGGTTATCCTAGTTATCCTTAGTAACCCTGGTTATCCTAGTTATCCTTAGTAACCCTGGTTATCCTAGTTATCCTTAGTAACCCTGGTTATCCTAGTTATCCTTAGTAACCCTGGTTATCCTAGTTATCTTTAGTAACCCTGGTTATCCTAGTTATCCTTAGTAACCCTGGTTATCCTAGTTATCTTTAGTAACCCTGGTTATCCTAGTTATCCTTAGTAACCCTGGTTATTCTAGTTATCCTTGGTAACCCTGGTTATTCTAGTTACCCTTAGTAATCTAGTTACCTTTAGTAATCTAGTTACCCTTAGTAATCTAGTTACCCTTAGTAATCTAGTTACCCTTAGTAATCTAGTTACCCTTAGAAATCTAGTTACCCTTAGTAATCTAGTTATCCTTAGTAACCTTGGTTATTCTAGTTATCCTTGGTAATCCTGGTTATTCTAGTTTCCCTTAGTAATCTAGTTACCCTTAGTAATCTAGTTACCCTTAGAAATCTAGTTACCCTCAGTAATCCAGTTAGCCTTACTAATCTAGTCACCCTTAGTAATCTAGTTACCCTTAGTAATCTAGTTACCCTTAGTAATCTAGTTACTCTTAGAAATCTAGTTACCCTTAGTAATCTAGTTATCCTTAGTAACCTTGGTTATTCTAGTTATCCTTGGTAACCCTGGTTATTCTAGTTTCCCTTAGTAATCTAGCTACCCTTAGTAATCTAGGTACCCTTAGAAATCTAGTTACGCTTGGAAATCTAGTTACCCTTAGTAATCTAGGTACCCTTAGAAATCTAGTTACCCTTAGAAATGTAGTTACCCTTAAAAATCTAGTTACCCTTAGTAATCTAGGTACCCTTAGAAATCTAGTTACCCTTAGTAATCTAGTTACCCTTAGAAATCTAGTTACCCTTAGTAATCTAGTTACCCTTAGTAATCTAGTTACCCTTAGAAATCTAGTTACCCTTAGTAATCTAGTTACCCTTAGAAATCTAGTTCTTAGTAATCTAGTTACCCTTAGAAATCTAGTTACCCTTAGTAATCTAGGTACCCTTAGAAATCTAGTTACCCTTAGTAATCTAGTTACCCTTAGAAATCTAGTTACCCTTAGTAATCTAGATACCATTAGAAATCTAGTTACCCTTAGAAATCCAGATACCCTTAGTAGTCCATGTTATTATATATGTTTTTTATTGCTAACAATGTTGTATTGTGATGGCTATGACTTGGATTCACTGAAGAATCTCTCGCTGTGCGAAGAGGTATATGACGTTTGTTGAGGCATAACGTTTTAGAAGCCTAATATGAATATTGTCTCCAAGTTAATATAAGTATTCGTCACAATTTCTGATACGAAATGAACATATTTAACATATTTCGCCCGTGCCTCATGCTAACAAGAAATTTATTATATATATATATATGATGTTTTTCAAAAAATAACTTGTAAGAGTCCGTTTTTGTCTATGAAGCTTGACCTGTGCATGTTGGATATTTTCTCACGCTTCCACCATTTTAACTCAGGTAAAGGTGCTGTTACACGATACGATTTTTCTTGCAAGTTGCAAAAAAAAACTCGCATCGTGTAACAGCAACTTAAAAGCGGGAAACATTCGCAGAATGCTAGAAAACAAGAGACTATAATTTTTGCTTTCAAAAAGGGGGTGCGGCTAACTTGCAGAACAGATCTGGACAAGATTAGGAAACGAAGCTCTTTCAGATTCAAGCTACTTATTTTTACATATAAATTAGTTTCGCAAAATATTTAAAATGATTTTAAAATACAGGTCTCATAAATGGAGTTCTGTTTCTCGATCTTGAAAAAGCATCTGATTACTTGAATGTTTGAAATCGTCTGCACCGGCAATGTATGCCGATGATACAAATATAACAATTTGTGGGAAAACAGGCAAAGAAATAGAAAAACAATTAAATAGTGGACTTGAAAATGTTCACAGGTGGCTTGGAGAAAACCTTGTGTTAAAGTCAGGGACGTCAATTGTGTATGAACATAAGGGGTTGACTGGGGTGGAGGTTGACAGAGTTTCTTGGCCTTTTATTTGCCCGACGAAAAAGGGTGGGATATGGGAATTTTACATACTTGTAAATAAAGATTTTCTGTATTACAAAAGTATAATACAGATCCAAAAAGAATCGTATAGCCAAGAATAGGTAAGAATCGCAATTGTCAATTGAATATATCTGTTGTGGTTGTAAAAGTAAACCAATTTCCACGTTTTGAGCCCTTCTTTACAATAACGCCATTATCTCTAGCAATGGCATTCAGTACTTGGCGGAAGCGTGGAAACCTTTGTTTGACGCCATCAACTTGTTCTTTCAAACACAAATTATCATCAATTTACATGACTCTTAAGCTTTTCATGGCTGTAACTCGCTTTACATCTTGACCTCCTATTTCAATTTTTATGTTGCAATCATCAATGATCATATATTCGGTTTTATCAACAATTAAGGCTAATTTGTCGACCAAAAGTCACATGTGAACATTTTCATGTCCACTATTTAATTGTTTTTCTATTTCTTTGCCTGTTTTCCCACAAATTGTTATATTTGTATCATCGGCATACATTGCCGGTGCAGACGATTTCAAACATTCAGGTAATCAAATGCTTTTTCAAGATCGAGAAAGAGAACTCCCTTTATGAGACCTGTATTTTAAAATCATTTTAAATATTTTGCGAAACTAATTTATATGTAAAAAATAAGCGGCTTGAATCTGATAAAGCCAACGCTAACATGCTTCGTTTCCTAAAGATGTTCAGATCTGTTCTGCAAGTTAGCCGCACCCCCTTTTTGAAAGCAACAATTATAGTGTCTTGTTTTCTCGCATTCTGCGAATGTTTCCCGCTTTTAAGTTGCTGTTACACGATGCGATTTTTTTTGCAACTTGCAAGAAAAATCGTATCGTATAACAGCACCTTTACCTGTGTTAAAATACTCGAACGTTTTGCGTCCTTGTTTAGAAAAACGCCATTATCTCTAGCGATGGCTTCAGTACTTGGTGGGAGCGTGAGAAAATATCCAACATGCACAGGTCAAGCTTTATAGACAAAAACGGACTCTTACAAGTTATGTTTTGAAAAACATTCATATATATATATATAATAAATTTCTTGTTAGCATGAGGCACGGGCGAAATATGTTAAATATGTTCATTTCGTATCAGAAATTGTGACGAATACTTATATTAACTTGGAGACAATATTCATATTAGGCTTCTAAAACGTTATGCCTCAACAAACGTCATATACCTCTTCGCACAGCGAGAGATTCTTCAGTGAATCCAAGTCATAGCCATCACAATACAACATTGTTAGCAATAAAAAATATAACAAGGAAACTATATAATAACATGGACTACTAATGGTATCTGGATTTCTAAGGGTAACTAGATTTCTAATGGTAACTAGATTACTAAGGGTAACTAGATTTCTAAGGGTAACTAGATTACTAAGGGTAACTAGATTTCTAAGGGTAACTAGATTACTAAGGGTAACTAGATTTCTAAGGGTACCTAGATTACTAAGGGTAACTAGATTTCTAAGGGTAACTAGATTACTAAGAACTAGATTTCTAAGGGTAACTAGATTACTAAGGGTAACTAGATTTCTAAGGGTAACTAGATTACTAAGGGTAACTAGATTTCTAAGGGTACCTAGATTACTAAGGGTAACTAGATTTTTAAGGGTAACTACATTTCTAAGGGTAACTAGATTTCTAAGGGTACCTAGATTACTAAGGATAACTAGATTTCTAAGGGTAACTAGATTACTAAGGGTAACTAGATTTCTAAGGGTAACTAGATTACTAAGAACTAGATTTGTAAGGGTAACTAGATTACTAAGGGTAACTAGATTTCTAAGGGTACCTAGATTACTAAGAATAACTAGATTTCCAAGCGTAACTAGATTTCTAAGGGTAACTAGATTTCCAAGCGTAACTAGATTTCTAAGGGTACCTAGATTACTAAGGGTAACTAGATTTCTAAGGGTAACTAGATTACTAAGGGTAACTAGATTACTAAGGGAAACTAGAATAACCAGGGTTACCAAGGATAACTAGAATAACCAAGGTTACTAAGAATAACTAGATTACTACTGAGGGTAACTAGATTTCTAAGGGTAACTAGATTACTAAGGGTAACTAGATTACTAAGGGTAACTAGAGTACTAAGGGTAACTAGATTAGTAAGGGTAACTAGATTACTAAGGGTAACTAGATTTCTAAGGGTAACTAGATTACTAAGGGTAACTAGATTACTAAAGGTAACTAGATTACTAAGGGTAACTAGATTACTAAGGGAAACTAGAATAACCAGGGTTACCAAGGATAACTAGAATAACCAAGGTTACTAAGGATAACTAGATTACTAAGGGTAACTAGATTTCTAAGGCTAACTAGATTACTAAGGGTAACTAGATTACTACTAAGGGTAACTAGATTACTATAGGTAACTAGATTACTAAGGGTAACTAGAATAACCAGGGTTACTAAGGATAACTAGGATAACTAGGATAACCAGAGTTACCAAGGATAACTAGGATAACCAGGGTTACTAAGGATAACTAGGATAACCAGGGTTACTAAAGATAACTAGGATAACCAGGGTTACTAAGGATAACTAGGATAACCAGGGTTACTAAGGATAACTAGGATAACCAGGGTTACTAAGGATAACTAGGATAACCAGGGTTACTAAGGATAACTAGGATAACCAGGGTTACTAAAGATAACTAGGATAACCAGGGTTACTAAGGATAACTAGGATAACCAGGGTTACTAAGGATAACTAGGATAACCAGGGTTACTAAGGATAACTAGGATAACCAGGGTTACTAAGGATAACTAGGATAACCAGGGTTACTAAGGATAACTAGGATAACCAGGGTTACTAAGGATAACTAGGATAACCAGGGTTACTAAGGATAACTAGAATAACCAGGGTTACTAAAGATAACTAGAATAACCATGGTTACTAAGGATAACTAGGATAACCAGGGTTACTAAGGATAACTAGGATAACCAGGGTTACTAAGGATAACTAGGATAACCAGGGTTACTAAAGTTAACTAGGATAACCAGGGTTACTAAGGATAACTAGGATAACCAGGGTTATTAAGGATAACTAGATTCATATTAAGAGACGAATAATCTATATTGGTGAGCGAAACATGAATGGTCAACCAAAATTTTCAATGTTCTTCTCCGCTGACCAAAAGAAGCGCAGGGTCTAGTTCCAGCTCGAATCAGTGGCTCGACCTCTCAAATACGCGGACCACCAAAAAGTCTGCTGTCGAGATGTGGTTCTTGAAGACTTTGAAACTTTAAACGACCAAAATTTATTGTTAATCACCGTTAGACGTTTAATATGGAAGATATTTACTCAGCTTGCCGCGAAGGGAACTTGCGCTTTGTAAAGCAATGGCTTGAAGAAACCACAAACGATCTCAATCAGGGGTATTTATATAAAGAACCATTGGAATTTATTTTGTCTGTCACCGCGTTTGCGGAGTTTAGTTTCTAGTTAAGTGTTGTCTGAATGTTCTTCAGTCTTATATATTGTAGTGTCGGTGATATTGTTGGTACAATTATTCGATGGGACTTTTTTAAGGAGTCTAGTCGATTTATCGTCTGAAACTGTATTTACAGTAGACTCTAAAGCTAAACTTTGTTTATTTTTGTGGGCATATTCAGCGATGATCACGGATTTACGCCGCTACACTGGGCAGCAAGAGAGGGATGGGTTGCCATTTTTGACATTCTTGTTGCCAGAGGAGCGAGGATCAATAACCTTAACAATGGAGGTGATACACCGTTGCACTGTGCGGTCAGCAAAGGCCAAAAAGCAATTATAACAAAGGTTCGTTCTAAATTCTACCTTTTACAGTTCCTGGTCTGTGTAAATACTAAAATGCGATCGCCGATTATACTGACAGTATTTAAATACTTTTGTTTGCGAATAATCGGTTGTTGATTATCGTACTTCTCAGTTTGGTCAGATCTGTCATGCTTCATGACCAAGGTCAGACTGATCAGTGGTCAGTCGGATATTAACAGATGATGCAAAATAAGGAATGTTTCAATTTATTATTTAGAATTGTTAGACAATAACGTATACTAACATATAAAGTACTGTATAATGACAAGACGTGTGTCGTTGTTTTCTTACATTTCTAGTTATTAAACTTGAACGCATTTGTCAACATTGCCAATGAACATGGCAATACACCACTTCATTATGCTTGCTTTTGGAGTTATGAAGAGATATGTAGAGTAAGTGTAAAATAATATGATAATTTATCAATTTACAAATACTGTATTTATACATAATTACCGTATCCACTTCAACTTAGCGTAAATATTTTGTATAAATGGTAAATATAATTATTCTTTGTTAAATATTATGTACTGTTTGTTTAGCTAGCTTATTGAGTGTTTTTTCAACTTCCTAAGTGCCTTATTAACTTAAAAGATTTGCAAGTCAAATATAGATGAATAGAGCAACAAGTTAAAGAGAACTATCTGTACCTTTACAAAAGATGCTGTAAAACTACAAGTAAATGCGAAAAAATTTTGATGGGGCTTTGTTGAAATTACCATAATGGTCAAGCTCTGAAGCTTGATAACTCATCAATTTTAATATCTTATTGTCTTCTGTCCCACTGAGTAAATGTGGCAATAAGCCTTACTCAACAATGACCTTTAATTCTACCACTTCTAAATTCAAATGGTTAATATGAGACAGCCAAACCACTAGAATTGCAAATGGAAGGAAAATTTATATTCCAAAGAACTGTCAATTAATGTATCTTATGCCCAAACTGTGCCTTAAAAGCATGTGCTTTAAAAAGAACACCAAAAATCTTGGTGTTCTGGTTTGGATTCCCCCAGAGCCTTTTCCATGGGCCAACTGGGAAGTGCTGGGGATGAGAATGTTTTCTATTTGGGCAGCATATCCTCCCATCTAGAATTCATGATTATGTGAAATGGCCTAGAATTAATAATAATCGTGACTTTTAAAGAACTAATCCCCAACCCCCTACACCAACCCCCACCTCTAAACCTGGCCTTAAACCTAACCACAACCCCTCAGCAACCCTAAATCTAACCAAAACCCCTCGGTGGGCCGAAACCTAACCACAACTTTCTGGGAAGAAAGTACACAACAATAACACCACTCTCACACTTGGGTTTTCTTCATCCTTGACAGCTATATAATCAGTTAATAACCCTGCTTGAGACCTTTCCCTGTGCTGAATAAAATTGTCTGGCCTTACTTAGTTAGCCTGTGTGCAAACTCATATTACATGTTGATGTTAGTTACAGTATGTGTAGAGTCTGCAAATCAGAGGCAGAAAGCTTGTTCTAATCACGTGGGGTTTTTAGAATACAGTAATTAAAAGTATTAAACTAGAAAGTGTTTTATATTTCGTGAACTTAGAAAAGAAAGGTGCTGTTAAATAATCTTGTGCTTGGAAGATGAGATTTTAACATTATGGCAGAAATTGAGAACCTCTATTTTGTGGTACAACATGTATCCAAGCACATTTGAAGCTTGTATTTGAACAAAAGTTGATAAATTGCATAGCAGATTAAATGAAAACCTCCACAAAATGTTTGGTTTACGAAGATAACAACAGCTTTGCTCTGGTGGTTTACAACTGCATGGCTTGCATTTCAAGTGTATCTTCTCAAATCGCACTGTTACAAGTGTCACAATGATATTTGCCATGGCAGACCACAGTGATAAAGAAGGAACACCAAGCAGGAACAGTTGTAATTCAACATCAATGTCAATTGTGATCACTGTATTTCTTCATCACAAGCTGCTCATGCTCATAAACAACACTGAATGTCTTGAACCCATGTGACCAGAACAATATATATCATATTAAAAATAGATCACCAATTGACGTTATTGGAGGATTGGTGCCAAGCCACAGGGGGGATGCCACCCCTGATCAGAGGTAACCATGGCAACCCCACCATAGCCCACCTCCAGGCACCAGTCACACTGTCAAAGCAGTGGAAATATACATACACCCACCCACTTTCTACCAGGAGTGGGTGGGTGGGTCACGATTAACACCGCACACAAAACCACTCAAGCTCAGACCACGCTGACAAGACTTTGATGAGCGCTGAGATAATCCCCACATATTATAAATGAGTGACCACTGACCAAATAGCTAATAATAGCATGCGCAAAACCAGTCAAGCTCAGACCACACTAACAAGACTTTGGTGCACGCAAGTCAAGCTCAGACCACACTGACAAGACTTTGATGAGTGCAAGTCAAGCTCAGACCACACTGACAAGACTTTGATGAGCGCAAGTCAAGCTCAGAGACCAACAAGACTTTGGTGCGTGCAAGTCAAGCTCAGACCATGCTGACAAGACTTTGATGACTGCAAGTCAAGCTCAGACCACACTGACAAGACTTTGATGAGTGCAAGTCAAGCTCAGACCAACAAGACTTTGGTGCGTGCAAGTCAAGCTCAGACCACGCTGACAAGACTTTGATGACTGCAAGTCAAGCTCAGACCACACTGACAAGACTTTGATGAGTGCAAGTCAAGCTCAGACCAACAAGACTTTGGTGCGTGCAAGTCAAGCTCAGACCACGCTGACAAGACTTTGATGAGTGCAAGTCAAGCTCAGACCACACTGACAAGACTTTGATGAGCGCAAGTCAAGCTCAGACCAACAAGACTTTGGTGCGCGCAAGTCAAGCTCAGACCACGCTGATAAGACTTTGATGACTGCAAGTCAAGCTCAGACCACACTGACAAGAATTTGATGAGCGCAAGTCAAGCTCAGACCACACTGACAAGACTTTAATGAGCGCTGAGATAATCCCCACATATTATCATGAGTGACCACTGACTAGTAGCATTGTCTCCTTTTTTACCTTACCTAAATTACATTTAGCCACATTTAACTTGTGTAATTTGAGTCTGCATGCAGGTAGGCTTTTTAGCCAGTATAAAATTCTTAAAGTGGCCATTCTGGCAGCCAATAGACAAAAATAAAGAGTTGATCAAACAGAATTCTAAATCAGTGAGATGACTTGCTACTGATGCTTTTGATGCCTAAAAACAGAATGTAAACACTGGATGGCACTGAAGAAGCTAATTGTTGATGAGTTCCCAATGGATAATATTTCTTCGTTGCTTTACTTGCTTTTATTGTACTTTAGTTTATCACAAATAAGAATTCAGTCAAAATCTTAAAATTAATATTTGATATCATTTTTAGCAAATATATATTGGCTTAAGTGACCAGACGTCTCACATCATTTATTGAAAGCAATCTTAGGAAGGTTGTAAATTGCATTTTTTGACAATTTTGATAATTTGATTGAACATACCAATGTGGTAGCCATTCAGAGGAGTAAAAGATGGGTTGAGTATTGTCTGATTTATCATTATACATGTTTCTGTCTGTATTGGGAATTTATAAATGGCCATTATTTCCAAAGTGTTGCTCATTGAGCCAGAATGTATTTTGTTGGTTGTGCCCAGCAAGTGTGCACACAATGCAAAACTTACAGTAGGAATTACCTTTTACACTTGCTTTTATGTTGCGTTTTGTAGAAATGTTTGTTCTGACGTTTGTTTTGGCTTTTCTATTTGATTGGCTACTTAGTTACTAGTAGCCAATCAAATGCCTATTTTAAAACAAACTTGCTAACTTCAGAATGAAGTGACTGGTCTGTAATGGTATGCCGTCAAATTAGAATTTATCTTAAATAGTTAATACATTGTTTTCAGACTAGCTAAGAATGCTTATGCAAACTACTGTGCCTTAATTGTTCAATTTTTATTTATTTCAGGATCTTATTAAGAAAGGTGCAAATGTTTCACAGTGCAACAAGCGAGAAGAAACTCCTGTGGATAGAGCAAAACCAAAATTTCAGAATATGTTTAAAGGTAGAAATCTACGGCTGATCTCATTATCTGAGTTAAATGTGTTTATCTATATATATTATAGTTAGTAATTACAAAACAAGAGGAGAACAGACAAGGAAAAGTACTGTAGGAAAAAGTGTTACAGGGTCGGGGGTTGTTTAATAATGATAATGTGAATTGTTTAAAAGCTTTTGTACACCGCATTCTCTGTACTCTAAGTTGCACGGTTTATAAACCGCAGTGCGAGTTTCTGCACCGTTGTGTAGTAATACGCTGCATTTCTAAACTGGAATGCCTTACAACGACACGTAACGACTTATAATGTAGCGTAATGTCGTAGAACGTAGCGTAACGTCTGATAACTTAGTGCAATGTACTTATAACGCAGCGTAACGTCTTACAAAGTATACATGTATATAGCGTAATGTCTTATAACGTAACTTAGCGTAACGTCTTAGAACGTACTGTATTGTAGTGTAACAACTTATAACGTATAGCGAAACGTCTTAGAACGTAGTGTGATGTTTTATAACAGTCTTAGTGACTTAAGGTAGTTTAAGGTCCTTATAACGTACAGTACCAACGTAAAGTTTGTCACGGTTTCGAGGCGCGATCGCTTTGCGAATTCGCGGTACGTGCATGGCAGCGCGATCGCGGAGCGATTTTGCTTCCCATCTATCGCGAAGTTTTTCCCTCTTTTGGCGAGAGTATAATCAACTGGTCACAGCATGCATACGCGATTGCATTTCATTTAATCGTGAACGCCTTTGGAAATGGCGGCGGGATAAGGGATTGCTATCGCGTTATTACGCTTCACAAATCGCGGCGCAATCGCGCTTGCCTAAACGCGCTTGCCAAAACGCGCTTGCCTAAACACGAATTCAAACGCGAATTCAAACGCGAAACGCGATCGCGTTTGGAGAGCGTGAAAAACTTTTTGTCTGTACAGAGCATAACAGCTTATAATGTAGGCTATTGTAGGGTAACGTCTTACAGCTCAGCGCGACGTCTACAATAATTGTGAGAATCAGATGTTTTTAGAATATGATAGAAAAAAAATTGTAACCGTATCTAAAGTGTTTAATTCATTCACATACAGTACTGTATAAACCGCACCATGCAGTGTTTAAACCGCATGACGTTAGATTTTGAAAAAGAATTGCGGTTTATATATAGACCAGAAAATACGGTAGTAATAATCCACAAAATATTTGAGGTGTAGCCATCCCTCTTACTGGCCTGACAAGACAACAAGGGGCCTGACAAGACAACAAAACGCATTTTCAGCAAAAAGTGAAGCCGCTGTTTTACCTCGCCTTCAGTCCCCCAACAAACTCTTGTTGCACGCTTGAGGCAGCGGACAGCGTATAAAAGGGGACTGAATTTGGTAAAGAAATACTACTAAATCAGGCATATCCCGAGGTTTACTTTTGAGGCCTCGTAATGAAGTCTTGTTAAAAATATGATAGCCCAGCAAATAGCTTTAAGTAAAGGCATAATGAACACATAATATATAAAATGTTTATTACTAACGTTTCGTTACCTAATCAGTAACATCTTCAGAGTGAATATTTACAACGATGAATCGGCTTAAATAGTTTAACTGTTACAAAAATAGATAATGATGGGCTATTTGCTGGGCTATCATATATTTAACAAGACTTCGTTTTCCGCCTGGCTCCTCAATCGCCTCGTAATGAACTTAGTGTTCCAGATATATTATTGAGAATGGAGACACTGGACAAAACAAACATTTACAAAGCAGTGAAAGTTTTGCTGATTTAATTTAGTAATAACCTGTTTTGTATTATTTTTAAGCATTGGCAAAGGATTGTGGACAAGACTTAAAGAAAATACCATATAAGCGTAAGTCTTCCAAGGCTTTCACTATTGTAGAGATTTTCAATTTTGAACAGTATGAAGTTTGGTACTAATATTTAATCATTTTCCAGTATTGTTAAATGCTAAAGTATAACAGTACTCAATAGATAATGTCACTACCTGTATTTCTCTTTGTCTGTATTTACTCATAATTATTGCCGTCAGAACAATAGATAATGGATCATTTGCAATTGTTTGAAAATGAATGGTTGCTAAATTGTCTCTGGAGGAGGCCCGGGAGGGTGATGTGAATGAGGTGTGGGAGAGGGAACACTCAGCAGGGTGGGTTATTGATTACGGCAAGTGAGGCGTGTGCGTGGACAAAGGACCTGCCTTGTCAAATCCAAGTACATTAAAGGACGCATTCATTCAATGTCCGTGTAAACTTCATGCTATCATATGATTCATAGATGTATGATTATAAAAAAAAAATTTCTGGCGGGCTTCGCCCCACTACCCCCCACCCTCACCCCCTGCCGGGTGCTGTGTCCCCAGATCCTTGCCGTAGCTCCCTCAGCGGCGCTCCACCCTGCCTCGGTCACGCCGGCCTGATCTCACTTCGCTCGCTCAGCACCCCCCCCCCCCCCCCCCTACCAGATCAGGCTGGATCCATCACTGTGTGGCAAGGAAATCTTGTTGAGCAGGGAAATGACACTAAAGCTGAAAGGGAAGATTTTGTGACGTGTGCGAGGAGTGTGATGGGACATAATAATAACATGTGTTTATACCGCGCAAATTCAACTTTAAGGTTTTCAAATGCGCCTTACAATAATTTTTGACATAGCCGAGTCGAAGGCATATTAAAGGCGCTGAAGCAGCCGCCATACGACACATATCGGCTCACGAATTACAGCTAAGACCTAGGTGTTGGTTTTGCGGAGGGGGGAAAACCGGAGAACCCCGTGAAAAACCCTCGAAGCACAGGAGAGACCAACTAAACTCTACTCACATGAGGCTCAAGCACGAGAACAAGGTTATTCCCAGACGGTCACCCATCCAAGTACTAACCCCGTCCAATCGGGCTTAACTATTGGTGAGAGGCAGCGCCCTAACAGCACACGCCAACCGTGCTCCCCATGAATGCATGTGGAACAGAGTTCGTTACTGGAGTGGACAGATATGATTATGGTGCGATGGATGTGTGATGCATGTATCTTTTTTGGATAGAGTGTTGAGTTGAGAGAAATAATAGGGAGTGAGTCAGTGTTTGACGTTGTGGAGCGGAACTGCTTAAGATGGCTGAGAAAATATGTTACGAAAATATGAAGGTCACTGGGTAAAGGAAAGCATGTCATATGAGGTGGAAAGCAAAGGACAACATGGACGGTAGAGAGGAAGCACTTCACGGTAGGTTAACTCTTTTATACTTGGGAAGTATACAAAGTGTTTAATTGACCATGAAGTGCTAACTGCATGCGCTTGCGTATGTTGTGAACCCGCCTCAAGGTGTCTTGCCTGTTCATGACCGTTGTGTTTCGGATTTTTATGTTCCTTCATGCACGCGGACGCATACTAATCTTTCAATAATGTATATAGGTGCTTGGGCATGAAGAACATGTTGCTTGATAAATAACATGGGATACTTGTTTTTCATTTTATTTGGGTATACATAATAACGCCTGTAATTCTTACTTCTATTTCTGATGTTCTTGTACTTTATTTATCAACCTCACACCATACTTTGTTTCTATTTCAGCTAATAAACACTTGCACAGAAGTAAGTTATATATTATGTATTTGTTCTCATGTCAGTCTAATTTCACTGGTTAGGATTTTCACTTCTCACAGGGTCTGAATTTCATTATTTTTTGCAAAGGTCAAAGATAATTTTCGTTATGGCAGATTTCCTCAAAATGAGGGCCACTTTTTTAAGACTATGCAAAATACATCATAAAATGCACATTTTTATAACTTATCAACAGACAATGTTGCGATTGTGAAAAATGCATCAGCTGTATAGGATGTCACCTATAATGGTATACTGTACGTTTTACGCTGCAGCAAGGACAAACACTACAAAAATACGTCGGCAATGGCCGCAATAGCTGCGGTGAATTTCAGGCTAAGTTCTCAATAAAAGCCTAGTAAGACTGCACCCGCCTAAATCTGCCGTCTGTAAAGTAGCCAGAAGATTGTATGCTATGAGGCAAAAAATATAACTCATGAAGGTCGTTTAATACTCATGTTTTGTATTAGTCACTTGGTAACGTATTTTAAAAGTTGGTCTTCCAAAAATGTTGCATATCACATTTCTGAGAACGTCACTTTTTGGGTAGCTAACATGTTCTAGGCCCGCTCTTTACCCCTTATAAACAAATTTAAGTTACTGTACCTGTTAAAATAGTCTCTCTAGAACCATTTTAAACTGTATGTATGTTTTTGGAGTAACAATGTTTGATTTGTTATTTCTAGGCAGAGATTTGCGCGATATTCAGTCTAGAAATTCTTGGATTGAAGCTGATGAAGTGACTTTCAAAGATAAATTAGAAACAAATGGTGAATCTGATGTAAGGAGAAGCTTAACGAGGAGATATGTAACTATACGATAAAATGTTAATGTACAGACCCAGTTATTATACTAAGCTTGCATGTAAAATAGTGGGTTATAGTATTGCGTGAAGTTGATGTAACAGAACAAATTGCGTACATTTTTCGTTTTTGCTAGCTATTTATATATATATATATATATATATATATATATATATATATATATATATATATATATATATGATGATGATGATGATGAGCTATAGTACAGCGAAACACGTGTCTGTAGATTGAACTATATATATATATATATATATATATATATATATATATATACAGATTATTGTTAAATTGTTATCGGAACTTTTTTTAAATGCATTTAACGAAGAAACAGTTTTAAACAATTAAACAGCTACTAATATTTTCAATAGAACACGAACAATTTATACTTGTTATTTATCAAATATATATTTCCATTTTTTTGCGCGTTTGTGTATGCATTCTTTAATATACAGTAGATGCACAGATGGCCTTTCTCCATGTTGTTCTGTATAAGCTCTGACGAGTTATGTACATGCAGTACTGAAATCTTTTTTTGTACAAGAGAATTTTAAATGTCAAGTGCGTCAGGGCTTTGGAACAGAGGAAAATTGTGGGGTAATATACTCATTGCGTTATGAATGATGTTTTCAATACAAATGGAGCAACCTGTTTGGCTAATAACTGAAAGTAGTCTGTTTCTAATTGCTTGTTCTTTCTTCTTTCGATTTTGTGACGTCATCTGCATGTACGTCTATGTTGTAGTAACACATAGCGTTTAGCCAATCCGAAAGCTTTTACTAATTAAGGCTGTATAAAATAGAGGGAAAGTCTAATTCGTTTTTTATTTAGTTGTGGAAAGGTATCTGGAGTAACATACCAGTGGTATGCAAAAAAATCCAAGTTTCAAAGTACAACAAAAGGAAGTCAAGAGATTTCGCTGAAGAATACCCAAAATTAAGGTTGTTATGTAAAACGATACTGAATCTGTAATTAATCATTTCCCCCCGTACATCTAGATTGGTTTATATAAATTAATTTTTAAGGGCCGTATTGTTTACATTTCATCAGGATTTAACAGCAACAACCTCTCATTATAGACTTATATAAGTAAAGGATATATTTTAATGCAAAGTAAAGGATATATTTTAATGCAAACTAAATATCAGCGAGACATAGATCAACTTTTATTAGAGTTAGCTTGATCATTGGAAATTATTATTTTTTATTGATCAATAACACTATTGAAATGCGTGTCCATATATTTGTTTAGGATATTTTCTCATCCAAATGTGTTGCCTGTCCTTGGTGCTGTAAACGAATCTGGTTCTTTAGTTATTTTAAGTCAGTATATGCCTTATGGATCGTTGTTCAATGTTTTACATGAAGGAACAGGTACAGTAAACACTCATGGTCGTATATTATATTGGCGTATGTAAGTGTTGCTGCGCGGACTATTTCCTGTTTGAGGAAAGAACGCGTGTTTCCGGTAACACGACAAACTGTCTGATTCTTTTACCACTGACCTGAATTTTTTTTAACATACTTTTGCGACTTGTATTTTAAAACAGTGAGAGTTTATTCCAACTACATACAAAGTCCTTTCTAGGTTTATGTGTCTTGCCAAACTCCCGTTGCTGTATGCTTGACTGTTTAAAAATGTATAGAAGGCGCCTTTGGGCATGTTTTCTCGTACTATTAATTTGTAGTTTATTTAGTGTGTTATAAATATATAAAACTTTTAGGCTTCATTTCACAGAGGGCTAAGTTAATATTTGATCTTATTAAAGTGCTTATGAAATGAAATTTTCGCTGTATTATGATTAAAGTACTGTATAATAAACGAGCAGGAGTGTTTTATCAGATATAAAGACACGAGGCGAAGCCGAGTGTTTTTATATCTGATAAAACACGAACTGCGAGTTTATCATACGGCTTCAAAAACGAACCACTTGGTAAGTTGATTGGCGGAGTTAGTTTGAAAAATAACCTTGTCTAAGCCGAGAAAATCAAAGCTAAAGTTTATGTAAATCAGGAGAAATCTTTATCACATATAAAGATACGATACGGTCATGATTTTCTTTTGTGTTTTCCTCATGAATTATTAATGAGTTTTTGAATGCCGTGTAAAGTTAAATTATACTATTTATGTGCAGTTTTCAACAACTTTTTTTCTCAGACTTCGATAGCGGCTACAGAAATACAGTAATACGCAATATAAAATAACATTTATACTACGCAAGCTCTGACTGGTCAATAATCGTGCAGGATCAGAGTATCCAAACACGGAAATCGAAAGCATTTTTGTTGTATTTTAATATATATAAAAGCAAAAAAAGAAGATTGAAATAAACAACGTATTATAACCATAAAGAAACAAAAACGGCATGTGTAAGGGATTATTACTATTATTATTATTATTATTATTATTATTATTATTATTATTATTATTATTATTATTATTATTATTATTATTATTATTATTATTATTATTATTATTATTATTATTTAAGAAATAAAAAACATGTCGCGTGCGATTATCGAGTTATAATGCACGAGAGATGCGTGTAAAGCACGAGGCGATAGCCAAGTGTTTTATACTAGCTTCTCGAGTGCATTATAACTCGATTATCGCACAGCGATTAAGTTTTTTATTTCTTTTATAAAATAATGACTTTACATTGTCAATAAACCCTAGAAAAGTAAGCAAAAAAAACAGATTACCGGTCTCAGGACGAGTTTGTTACCATTTAGCGCCACGCATGGCCTCGTACAACATGTCGGCGATTTTAGCGATGAAAATGCACTTAAAGTTGCACTGAAAACATTCTGCTGTGTTAATTACGTGATTAGACATATATCCAAGTAATTTTTGACTTTCGTTGATGATTAAATCCACATACAATTCATCAAAAACGACAAAATCGTCGCGAAGTATCTCGTGTGCCGTGCCGTTATGGAGTTATAATGGCACGCTTGTTTGACTCAATAGCCAATCAGAGTGCGTGTTGTCGTTCATTTACTTCCGGTTATTTTATAATTACATGTATTTAGACACGGTAACCTTTCATTTACTTATAACGATTTTCAAAGGGCCGTGTAACACAAAAAATTAAGTAAAAAATAAATAAATAAATCATTAATTAGTAAAGTATTTTGTTTCTTTTTTTGCCTGAACTGTACTGTGAGAACTGAAGCTTCAACACAAAGAACAAGTTCAACAAAAGCTTAACTCAGAGAAAAAACCCGATGATTTGTGCTCAAGAAGTACAGCAAAAAGTTGTTATCAGTTCAAGTTTTTAAAGCGACTTAACGGAAGAAAATTGTGTATAAATACCTCTTGTATTCTTGCCTGATAAGCTCACTTCGTAAAAGGAAAAGACTATCGATATAGAGCAAAATGCATGTCCACAAGCTCTCAATATAAACCCAAAATATTTCCGATAAAAAGTCTACTTTTCTTTTTCGGAGTTTTCGATCGTTTCATGCACAATGAGTAGCTTTTTACGGTCAACGATGTTTTGAAAAACATGATCCAGGCTGATCATGTTTTCACTGTTTTCGATATTCAGAATTGACCTTTTTACCTATTTTTTTCTCTTTAATTCGGCAAAACAAAGCCAAAACATGTTTCGGCTTGTCAGCTTCTCCATTTCGCCTTCTCAGTGGAAACGTCATCACTGAAGTGTTAGAAACGAAATGTGATTGGTTGTTGAGTCACCAAAGTGCCAGTAGAAGAAATGTGATTGGTGAGAAATGCGAATTTTGAGAGAAGTTGCATTTTCATCATGTGTTTTTTGCTAAATTTACCGTTTTTTGAAGTCAGTTTTATAAAAGAAATACCGCATGATTTTCCGTGCAGGATACTCTGATCCAAACACTTGGGAAGTTGCTCGACTTTCGAAGAGCTAAAAACACTCGCCTAGCGGCTCGTGTTTTGGTTACGCTTTTCTCAAGTCTCGCTACATCCCGCGTGTTTGGATCAGAGTATCTTGCACGGAAAATCATTTGGTATTTCTTTAACGAACTACAGAAGCGGAAGTGGGAAGGTATTTCCATTTTGACTGTAAGTCGAAATGTCAGCAAGGACTGAGACGAGTAACAACATTATACCTGTGACATCACAAGGTGGATCAAGACCGTAAACAAATTTATGATAATAATCCACCGTGTGACGTCAAATAGTTGTTGTGACCGCGTTCTTGTGTTGACGTTTCACGGCCTTAGCTATCAACTTGGAACTGAAAAGTAAAGTGTTTTCCAAAGACGTAAATATTAAGTGAACATATGTACGAATATCAGAATGTTCTATATTTTTATATAAAAAATATAAAAAGCAAAAATTTAATTTCATAAGCACTTTAAAGAATAAAAATGTTTAACAAAATACCGACCTAGAAACACAATTCCTTTGCGGTTGATCTTCTAATTAGTCAACTCCATCTTCTATATCTGGATTATCTGCAGAGTTAACTCCAGGAAACGCCAGGTGCAATCAAGCTCTATTACGTCGCTTCCATGCAGTCTCTTCTAAAATGGCGTAGAGGACTGAAACCAACGTGGCGCTACAGAATCTTGACTTGATTTTTGAAGCCTATCTGATTCAGGACTGAAGTTAGCGTTTTAGATATAGAGAATGCACGCACCTCATTTCTTAGTTTGCTTAGAGTATGACGAGTGACTAGGATTTGTTAGTGACAACCGTGGAGAAAACTCATATTGAAATACTACTCCATGTTTAACTAAACCTATACTGGTACAATATCAGGACATAAATTACACAACGATCCAAAAATTTGCCAAAACAAAAATAACTAATACAACATGCATGTATATATTATATATATATTTTTCTAAATATTAGGCATAATGGTAGATGCTGCTCAAGCTCTGAAATTTGCAATGGATATTGCTCGAGGAATGCAATATTTACATTCTTTGGATCCTTTTGTACCAAGATTGTACATCAAGAGTTCACACATAATGGTGAGAGAAGTGTTATGATATAAACTACTTTATACAATACCGTGGTTGCTATGCGTGTTTTCGTTAGTTTTACCCCATGATCTATTAGAAGACAGACACATTGATCACGTAAGATCACGTCAGCTGACTTGCTTTTTTCTTTCTTCATGCCCCAAAATCCGACAAGGGTTTTGATAAAAACCTTTTAAATTTTTGTATTGTATAAAACAATAAATATAGATTCCATTTTTTTTTGTCTGTTCAGTTACAACATCAGTGATCCACTCGACTGCGTCTCGTACACCACTCTTTTGTTCTTACCATGTTGTGACGTCATCTGTGCATCTATAACTGAACAGACAACGGCAAAATGGAATCTATTTGTTAAATAGACCCATTGATAAAAAAAATGTTCTGTACATGCATGTCGTCTGCAACGACTCTAAAGTAGTGTTACGTTTTGTGTAGTATATTTAGGGCTAAAAGCCTGAAAATGAGTCGAACTTTCAGTTTTTGCAAACGTGTAAAATTGTTCTTGAAACAAAATTTTGAACATTGCTGTTTATAGCCAAATGCGACATAAAGTACAGAAGCTGTAAAATTTCAATAGAAAAATAGTGATCTCCTTTCCTCTGCACCCTTGTTTGTATTCTTCAGATCAGTCATCGGTAACAACCAATAAAAATGCGAATGGAAAAAATAAAATAATTAAGAAATAGTAATTCAGGTTATTCCATTACAATTTCTTAATTATTTTATTTTTTTAGTGATTATTTTAAATTCTGAGGCATGCAATGATCCAACATTTTATTTTAATTACTTGGAAATCGTTTTCTTTAATCGTCAAATGTAGTGTGGGCCAACGTTAGTAGTTACTTTTTATTATCATACTGTCTAAATTTTGTTAAAATTTGGTGTTTATAGATTGATGATGATCTCACTGCTCGCATATCAATGGCAGACTATAAATATTCCTTTCAAGATGTAAAACGTGTTTATCAACCCCAGTGGATGGCTCCAGAAGGTTAATAAAAAAATAGACTTTTTGCGAGAAGTACATACATACACTTCTGAGTTTGCTGCATGCATGTATGAGAGAAGTACTTACTACTGTGCACTTCTACAGTAGTTTGCTGATAAGCGATCTTTTTCAATTACAATCCGTCCTCGAATGTAAGCCCACAAGAAAGTTCTCTAAACATAAATAAGCAGGGCTGACTATCGAAAGTTTACAGTCTCTACGAGTTATGGTGCACCGAAATAATATATATTCATGTATGGCAACGGAATGGAACGTCAGCTTTAACATATTAAATTATAAGTTTATAAATAAGTTCTGTGGAAACACCACGTAAAATACCACGTAAAATGTCATTGCTCTAATGAAGGCCTGAGTTAACAGGCCGAAAGCTTAGCAAAGAAATATTTTACGTGGTGTTTCCACAAAACTTATTTATATTACATTATCGCCATGAAAACTTTCAAAGAATTAATTAAATAAGTTTATACTTATATTTACTTCAAGTCATCTGACAAGTATCTAAAACAAACTGAACTATCAATGATTTGAAAGACACCGTCTTTTCGTTTTGCATGGTGATGAGTAACCAACAAATTTTATTTTGAGGTAAGCACCATGTATTTAATTTCCTATGCTTAAAAAAGGCAGAAAAATAGCATAGAAAATTAAATACACGGTGCTTACCTCAAAATAAAATTTGTTAATTAAACTGGACTATTTTGTTAATTGGAATTTCATTCTTAAGTCGGTTTTACATGCTGCATGTGAGTTCGTTGTACAATTATTTACGATATAGAATAAATATATGTTATTTACCGGCTGGGAGGGCCGTACTGGAAAAATATTTTCCCGAGGTCTCAAAAACTGCCCGAGGCCGCAGGCCGAGGGTCGTTTTTGAGACCGAGGGAAAATATTTTTCCAGTACGGCCCGACCTAAACGGTAAATAACGTATTTATTTTTTTCGACATTTTCGTCGTTGTTGACATTTTCAATGTTTTTGTAACTCGTTGAAGCTGAAATTGGCTCGTTTTCCAGAGAGTTTAAATCGTCTGGGTAGTAAAATTCGCTCTCATTATGATAGATATCATCGGAGAACATTTTTTTTCATTAGTTTGAACAATTTACATTCTCATTAAATCAATTTTCAAAATTAAAGGCCACTTTGTAAAAACTTTGTAAACAAAAAAATAACTCTCCTGCCCGCGGGCTAAATATCGTAAAAAGCCGCCCGCTCGCGTGGCCAATCAAATTGCAGGAAATCACAAAATAACACTTCCGGTCCGGAAATAAAAAAATAATGCACACTACCATGTAGAAAATTGTAGAATATCAGTTTCTGAGTGTAATTACTCAGTGCTCTCTAGTTGCCATGTTCAATTATTTTTAAATCTGTAGTTTTCGTGTTTAGTTATTAGCTTTGCTGCATGGATCGATGCTTTTACCGTTTAAATTTTCTGTGTTAGATTCTTATTTTAGACTAGTGTATAGGTTTTTAGACGTTCTCTGGTTTAAAATATTTATTTAAGTTACAAGCTTTCGACTGCCAGTCTGCAGTCTTCGACGGGTGAATGAAGGCTACAGACTGGCAGTCGAAAGCTTGTAACTTAAATATATATTTTAAACCAGAGAACGTCTAAAAACCTAATATGAATAATCCTGGTTTCGCTTCAAACATCTTTATAGTGTATACATGTTGATTTTTTTTAGTTTTGAACAAAAATCCTGAACAAGTTGATCAGCGTTCTGCAGATATGTGGAGCTTTGCAATTGTTTTGTGGGAAATGACAACAAGAGAAGTGCCTTTCGTAGATATGCCACCGATGGAGGTTGGAATGAAGGTAAAAACATAACAAACATCTGTTTGTGTACTGTAGCTAATTATGATCAGAGATGTGTCACGTGAATATCAGATGCAGTAATGGTGTTCTACACTCTGCATACAATTGTAAAATCTACAGCTATTTGTGTTCTCATGTATTGGACACAGCAGCTGCGCTGTGAATTTTAGTTGAGGTCTATTAGGTTGTAGTTTTATACAAAGTGTCTCAGTTTTGACCAAATTGGTCACTTTTGTGGGATAGGTCAATTGCAGAATGCAGGTTCGATTTCTGTCTTGGGCTCAGAGACATTTTCTGAGTATGTAATCTTGACGAACGTCTACCGAACGTCTGCACCACATGTATACTCTGCACCACATGTATACGTACCACTCATAATGTCACCTTAACACATCTCATATGCAAACGCCACTGCTAATTAGAGCGTCTGAGGCCTAACTTAATTGAGACGAACTAAATTTCTATTTTGGGTCGACCTAAATTAATTAACAACAATCGAAATGTAGTAAGGTTAGATATACTGCCGAAGCAGAGAAGGTAGGAGTCTAACGTTTCGAGAATTTAGTTCGTCCCATGTAAAGTTCGACGTTTGACCTGGGCCTAACCGTTGGTCATTAGAATGTTGCAGCTTCGATTTTCGTTTAACGTCCATTGACTCCCTCAAGACATGTTTCGCAACATTGATACGAACCGTTTCTCTCTGACGAAGGGCCTTCGCTCGAAACGTTAGACTCCTACGTTCTCTGTTTCGGCAGTATATCTAACCTTACTACATTTCGATTGTTGTTTCTACACTGCCTACGCAGCACGCTACTTTTATTACACTAAATTAATTAAGTTCGACAGTTAGGTCAAACAAACGTCGAACTTAATGCAGTCGAAACGAATTCGGAATCAGAACAACGATTCTTTGGGTCAGCGGCAGGTCAAACAAGACTTCAAAATGGCGCGAAGTATGAATGTTCAACAGCGATGTTCGCTGTGGAAAATGCTTCACAATTCGCGCAGGAGAACACACTTATTTTTCTACGTAAACGAAGAGTGCTCATGTTACAACTTTGCTTTCTGACAACGCTACTTACAATACAACTAATATTGTTCGTTTCCGTTCGTGCCGTCGTTTGTCACGACGTGAGATGAACTGGTTTAATCATGTTTGGAATACATACTCGAGTGCAGGTACATCCTTGGAAAAATGGAGCACGAGTCAAGGCAAAAGTGTTTTGTGCTTTGAAAACATGATACACAGATGATCCACTTGGTCATATAAAGACGCCATTATGTTTTTAGATTTCCCAGTCCCTCGCACGCGTCAAAAAATAGTGTACCACGCATGCTCTCATACCAAATTCATATTATCATAATTTAATACTAAATTTAAATTATGCATTTAGTTCGGCTCATGAGAAGATCGACGTTTTGACCCAGGGACGATCTTCAGACGTTCTATCCGTCTGCGTCAGACGGATAGAACGTCTCAGACGATCCAAAAACAATCAGTCGAACTTAACTCAGTCAAACGTCGATCTTGTCATGAACTTAATTTGAAGAATTTAGTTCGTCTCATGTAAAGTTCGACGTTTGACCTGGGCCTAACCGTTGGTCATTAGAATGTTGCAGCTTCGATTTTTGTTTAACGTCCATTGACTAGCTCAAGACATGTTTCGCAATATTGATACGAACCATCAGTATAATCGTAACTGCAATTAATTTATTATTGAGTCGGTTTTCTTTGATGTACCGCGGGCTGTATATAGCATACAGCCCTTGAATACCAATTAGATATGAAATGAAGAAAAAAACTAGTCAAATCTTTGTCCAAGGTAGAAAAAAAGACAAAACTTTGTTGGAAAACCTCCTCAATAATAAATTAAGTCAGATAAATCCCTCGAACGTCGGGCTGTATGCTATATACAGCCCTCGTTCTTGGGCTTTATCTCTTACTAATAACATCGTGTGGATAGACTTTTCCTTTTCAGCCTTATCTGATTATTTGAAAACAAATGGCTTCTCACGAAGACCAGTAGAAGTTTCTTTAAATGTTTTATTTTAAACTCTGCATGTGTAACTATATATCAATTATTGAGAATTATTTTGGACACACCTGTAATTTTTTTGTGTCATTTTAATGTGAAACCATATTTCTAAAACATAATATTTCTATTTGTCGTGTTCAGATTGCTCTAGAAGGACTTCGACCAAGTATGCCTCCTGGTTTTTCACCTCATATGTCTAAACTTGTCAATATTTGCTGGAACTCTGATCCAACCAAACGTCCTCGATTTGACCAAGTCATTCCAATTATGAGCAAGATGGTTGTCTAAGAAATGCAGTTAACTGAAATGTATTTGTTATTTTGGTTCTGCTTTCAAAAATTTAGAGACATTATATACAAATTAATAAAGACTTTAGAATTTGAAAGTCGTCAGTAGTCTATAACAGTAATTACAATCGATGAGCTAATATAGCTGCTTGTGCGTGGAACATAATTATAGGTCTATATTTTGTAAAATCTCTGGTTATATTTGAAACCTGTTCTTATTTTATGATTGTTACTGCATGCTGTCTGTGTAACATATATAATATGCAGTGCGAACATAAGTTTATTACCTATAACAACATGCTAGTATTATAGGAATGTTTTATTTCATATGATTAGGCATTTTATTTTGCTATATTGCGTTATCCGCACAGATATATATTTGTATCTTAGTTCTATAGTTCCTTGTGGGGAATATGTTTTAATTTGCGTACTTGCTCATTGACACAGTGAACTGACCAAGAATAATCATTTTCGTTTGAATGAGCTGCATCTGTTTTATGTTAGACTTCATTCCAGTCGGTGGGTGTTGACTGAGATCAATAGTCTTTGCCTTTATTATAAATTTTCACCAATAGAATTTTAGCCAGGCATATTTCGCTGGAAACCTGGTGATTGGTGAGTAATCACATGTTAGAACGTTCGACATAAATAGCGAATGTTTGCACAGAATGTCTTTGTCTGGCATCATGCATTCAAAGCCTATGTGATCCAACCTCGCCTACTTGTTTTAGATTGCATCACCTGACTACTTCTCTTAGATAGCATCCCAGCTATACTTGTTCTGGCAGCACCCCAGTGATATAGCACCATTTCTACTACTTTGTTTTAAATGGTATCACCCCTATACTACTTGTTTTAGCACCACCCCCAATGTTTTAACACAACTCCCAATGTTTAGCACCATCCCTACTACTTGTTCTTACCACCCTTACTACTTATTTTAGTACCACCCTTTACTACTTGTTTTAGCACCACTCCCAATGTTTAACACCATCCCTACTGCTTGTTTTAGAAACCACCCCCCCCCCCCCCCCCCCCCAAATGTTTTAACACCACTCCCAATGTTAACACCCCAATGTTATAAACATTCAGTTGTCCTTCAGCAGCTTATATATGTGAAGAAAAACTTCAAATGACGTCGAATCATTGCTGTACAGAAAAGTTTTCTGACTGCCCCAAATTTTCGATTCCCGGTTGGGGCAGTCAGAAAACTTTTATCTACTTTCACATATATACGCTGCTGAAGGACAACTGAATATTTAATAACTTACGATGGCTTGGAGAAAGATACCTAACTCTTCGTTTAGGTGGATTAGATATCCCCGATGAGCCACAGTAGTGTGCGATATTTAATATATGGATATTTCTGACTGCCTCAGCCGGGAGTCCCAGTTAGCTCAGTGGTAGAGCGCTTGTACGTTAAACCAGAGCCCTTGGGTTCGATTCCCGGTTGGGGCAGTCCGAAAACGTTTCTCTACAGCAGTGATTCGACTTCATTTGAAATTCTTCTTCACAACTCCCAATGTTTTAACACCATCCCTACTACTTGTTCTAGTACCACTCTTACTACTTGTTTTAGCACCACCTCCAATGTTTTAACATCATCCCTACTACTTGTCGTAGTACCACCCTTACTACTTGTTTTAGCACCACCTCCAATGTTTTAACACCATCCCTACTACTTGTCGTAGTACCACCCTTACTACTTGTTTTAGCACCACCTCCAATGTTTTAACATCATCCCTACTACTTGTTCTAGCACCACGCTCAATGTTTAGCACCATCCTCAATGTTTACCACCATCCCTACCACTTGTAATTCTAGCCCTACCTCTACAAACTTGTTCTAGTAACCACCCCCAATACTGCAATCGTTGCAGAAAATGTTGGGACACTTAAGCTTTGCAGCTACATTCACCCCCTCTCCCCCCCTTTCGTGACAAATACGCGGCCGTGTGGCCAAGTTTGTGCTAAAATTATTATACAACAAATCAACACTGAAAAGGGGAGAGCGAGACGTGTTTTAATTTAAGAAATTTGTAAATCAGGTCACGTTTTTACAAAGTGTCCGAACCAAATGCAACTAGTACCACCTGACTACTTATTCTAGCACCATGCCTACTTCTTTCAGCACCACCCCCAATATTTTAGCACCATTCCCAGTACACTAGCACCATTTCTACTACTTGGTATGGCACCACCCCCAATACTACTTTTAGCACCATATCCACTTCTGATACTAATACTACATCTTTCTTTGTTCGATCATCACCCCCACTATTTGTTTTAGATGGCATTTGTTTTTTATGTATAGGTTTAACTAAGATTTGATGCACCTGGGGGAAGTAGGGTGTTTAATCTTTGTTTTATCTTTTTCTTGGTGTTACAGGTGCATCAGACAATTTTGGTTGATGTTTCATGTATCGGTGTCACCAAATCAGCCAGATAAATTTTCATATATAATGTCCTAAAGTATATCCCCTAATTGGTATAGTGACTTGACCTATCTATCTCAAATATGCTATCTTAGTTATCCTAGTTATCTTAGTTATACTAGTTATTCTAGTTATGTTAGTTATCTTAGTTCTTTTCGTTATCTTAGTTATCTTAGTTCTTTTAGTTATCTTAGTTCTTTTAGTTATCTTAGTTCTTTTAGTTATCTTAGTTCTTTTAGTTATCTTTGTTATCTTAGTTATCTTAGTTATCTTAGTTCTTTTAGTTATCTTTCTTTTAGTCATCTTAGTTATCTTAGTTCTTTTAGTTATCTTAGTTATTTTAGTTATCTTAGTTCTTTTAGTTATCTTAGTTATCCTAGTTATCTTAGTTATCTTAGTTCTTTTAGTCATCTAAGTTATCGTAGTTCTTTTAGTTATCTTAGTTCTTTTTGTTATCTAAGTTTTTTTAGTTATCTTAGTTATTTTAGTTTTCTTAGTGATCGTAGTTCTTTTAGTTATCTTAGTGATCTTAGTTATCCTAGTTATCTTATATACTTATCTTAGTTACCTTAGTTCTGTTAGTTCTTTTAGTTATCTTAGTTCTTTTAGTTCTTTTGTTATCTTAGTTATCTCTTCTAGTTATCTTAGTTATCTTATGTATGAAAAACTGGATATTTTTATTTCTGGAAGTATTCAAAATTTGTCAGGTATTTTCAAGTTTTTAAAAAAGTATTCTTTATATTAAATTTTGAGCAACGGGTCACGTTCGTAGCTGCTACCCTGCCCATGTCGCGGGATAGGTTCGGGTCTACCTACCTGCGTATTCTGTAATAGTAATGCTATTAGAATACGCAAAATCAAGTACTACATTTTCTGTATTGAAAATAGTTGTCCATCATGTTATAAACGAGTTGCTTACATTCAATCTGTGGAAATTAGCAGCAATATAGAAAATATAAACAATACAGACTCACTTGTTTTAAAAACTAAATATGTTAATTTACCATTTGAAAACGTGTTCAGTTTGAACACACATTTCTATATGATCATGAGTGAGATTGTCATGCATTTCCGCCATGACATAATATATTTTTAACTTTTTTCTAAAATTTCGTATATTATAAATAAGTTCTGTGGAAACACAACGTAAAACATTTATTAGCTAATAAATATTTTACGAGTTACGTGGTGCGGTTTCCACAAAACTTATTTATATTACATTATCGCCATGAAAACTTTCAAATAATTTTGTATATTGTTCTTACAGGCCAATCGAAATATTGTAACCAACGCAAACTAAAACATAGACCTACAACTAATACGCAAAGAACCATACGAAAGCACAAAAAATCGCTTAGTATTCAAGCAAATTTCGACCGCAACACATGCAATTTTTAGTTAATTTTGTTAGCAGTTTCCTGGAGATCGTGGTCGAACCTCTTGCTTCGTATTTTACATTAACTATTTAACGTTTGTTGACACGTGCAATTATTCCGGAGACGATATACGTAAAAAGGCGACTGTAAATTTAACCACAATGCTTTGCGATATTAGTGCAAAGTAAAACGTTTTTGCACGCGAAGAGTTGTGGTTAAACTACATGATGCACAAGGCGCCATCTTTTTTATGCTTATTTCATTAATTCTAACGGCTTGTACACGCGTTAATCACTGACTGGTATTGCATGATTCTTCACAGTTTACTCTCTTTACTAATTTTTGCACGTTTAATTTCGTGAAAAGGACTCTGCATGGTTGACAAATGTAAAACTTTACTTAAAATGTTGGTTTCGTTGTCTTTTGTTGCCAGGAGGTTTACTGCAGGCTTCATCAAATAGGCTAGTTAGCATACGCGGTATTTTTTTGTGCGGGATTGCTGTTTGTTCCTCTTCCTGCTCTGATGCAGATTTTTCTTGGTCATCCTTTTCTTGAGCTGGACCAGCACTGTCGTCACGTTCTTCATCGTCGACCATATCTTCGTCAACAGGCATATCCTCATTCTCGGTACTACTCTCAGAGTCTTTGTTGCTACTCTCAGAATCTTCGTTGCTACTCTCAGAATCTTTGTTGCTACTCTCAGAATCTTTGTTACTACTCTCAGAATCTTTGTTATTACTCCCAGAATCTTTGTTACTACTACTCTGGGAATCTTATAAGTAATACAGAATGCAAACTACACGGGCGTATACATGCAGTGACGTCAGCGAAGGTCAAGAAGTAGCACTTGGTGGTCCTTGATAAAATTCTTGGCAGTGATCAACTCGAAAGCTTTTGGCTACTTTGATCACTGCGCACGATCATTTATTTTTAGTTATTGTCATCTTTTTTTCTTTATGTAGTAATTGTATAATAGTAATTATGATCTATAACTGTAGTAAGTGTGCAAATTGAATAAAAGTCTAAAAAAGGGCAGTACATTACAACTAAATAAGAGAAAATTTAAATATTAAGCAATAAAGAAAATAACAAACCATTTTCTATAAATGATAAGCTTTTGCTCGGAGTATCAAGTTCTTTCTAACGTATATGCTTCAGTTTAATTTACAAATCGTTATAACTTTAACTGCCGCATCCAATGTATTGCATCACAATACTATTATATATAATGCATTTCTGTTTTGCAATTATTTCACGATAAGAATTAAGGATTGCGCAAAACGTTATGTAATGATTTCTCTTTTTTTTCTAAATTTATATTCAAAAAAGCCTGATCAAAATAGATTGAATGAAGAAGATTCTGATAGTAGTAAGATTCTGAGAGTAGCAACGAAGATTCTCAGAATAGCAACAAAGATTCTCAGAGTAGCAACAAAGATTCTGAGAGTAGCAACGAAGATTCTTATAGTAGCAACAAAGATCCTGAGAGTAGTAGCAACAAAGATTCTGAGAGTAGTAGCAACGAAGATTCTGAGAGTAGTAGCAACGAAGATTCTCAGAGTAGCAACGAAGATTCTGAAAGAAGCAACGAAGATTCTCAGCGTAGTAACAAAGATTCTGAGAGTAGCGACGAAGATTCTCAGAGTAGCAACAAAGATTCTCAGAGTAGCAACGAAGATTCTCAGAGTAGCAACGAAGATTCTCAGAGTAGCAACAAAGATTCTGAGAGAAGCAACGAAGATTCTCAGCGTAGTAACAAAGATTCTGAGAGTAGCGACGAAGATTCTCAGAGTAGTATATAGTAACAAAGATTTTGAGAGTAGCAACAAAGCTTCTGAGAGTAGTAGTAACAAAGATTCTGAGAGTAATAGTAACAAAGATTCTGAGTAACAAAGATTCTGAGAGTAGTAACAAAGATTCTGAGAGTAGTAACAAAGATTCTGAGAGTAGTAGCAACAAAGATTCTGAGAGTAGCAACAAAGATTCTGAGAGTAGTAGTAACAAAGATTCTGAGAGTAGTAACAAAGATTCTGAGAGTAGTAACAAAGATTCTCAGAGTAGCAACAAAGACTCTGAGAGTAGTACCGAGGATGAGGATATGCCTGTTGACGAAGATATGGTCGACGATGAAGAACGTGTTGACAGTTCTGGCCCAGCCCAAGAAAAGGATGACCAAGAAAAATCTGCATCAGAGCAGGAAGAAGAACAAACAGCAATCCCGCACAAAAAAATACCGCGTATGCTAACTAGCCTATTTTGATGGAGCCTGCAGTAAACCTCCTGGCAACAAAAGACAACGAAACCAACATTTTAAGTAAAATAAATAAGTTTTGTGGAAACACGGTTGACTTTCGGCCTGTTGTTCCGAAAGCTTAGCAAAGAAACATTTTACGTGGTGTTTCCGCAAAACTTATTTATATTACTTTATCACCATGAAAACGTTCAAAGAATTAATTTCATGAAATTAAACGTGCAAAATTAGTAAAGAGAGTAAACTGTGAACAATCATGCAAAACCAGTCAGTGATTAACGCGAGTACAAGCCGTTAGAATGAAATAAGCATAAAAAAGATGACGCCTTGTGCATCATGTAGTTTAACCACAACTCTTCGCGTGCAAAAACGTTTTACTTTGCACTAATATCGCAAAGCATTGTGGTTAAATTTACAGTCGCCTTTTTACGTATATCGTCTCCGGAATAATTGCACGTGTCAACAAACGTTAAACAGTTAATGTAAAATACGAAGCATGCAAGAGGTTCGAACACGATCTCCAAGAAACTCCTAACAAAAATTAACTAAATTAAAAATTGCACGTGTTGCGGTTGAAATTTGCTTGAATACTAGCTGAGCTATTTTTTGTGCTTTCGTATGGTTCTTTGCGTATTAGTTGTAGGTCAATGTTTTAGTTTGCGTTGGTTACAATATTTCGATTGGCCTATAAGAACAATATACAAAATTATTTGAAAGTTTTCATGGCGATAATGTAATATAAATAAGTTTTGTGGAAACCGCACCACGTAATTCGTAAAATATTTATTAGCTAATAAATGTTTTACGTTGTGTTTCCACAGAACTTATTTATAATATACGAAATTTTAGAAAAAAGTTAAAAATATATTACGTCATGACGGAAATGCATGGCAATCTCACTCATGAACATTTTGAAATGTGTATTCAAACTGAACACGTTTTCAAATGGTAAATTAACATATTTAGTTTTCAACACAAGTGATCATGAGTCTGTGTATTGTTTATATTTTCTATATTGCTGCTAATTTCCACAGATTGAATGTAAGCAACTCGTTTATAACATGATGGACAACTATTTTCAATACAGAAAATGCAGTACTTGATTTTTCGTATTCTATAATAGTATTACTATTGTAGAATACGTAAAATCAAGTACTAAGACAATTAATTATTTAAAGAATACTTTTTTAAAAACTTGAAAATACCTGACAAATTTTGAATACTTCCAGAAATAAAAATATCCAGTTTTTCATTCATAAGATAACTAAGATAACTAGAAGAGATAACTAAGATAACAAAAGAACTAAGATAACTAAAAGAACTAACAGAACTAAGACAGGCACGTAGCCAGGATTTTGAAAGAGGGGGAGCCGAAATAAAAAAAACATTTAGGGGGTCCGGGGGCATGCTCCCCCGGGAAATTTTGAAATCGAGAGTCGCTGAAATGCCATTTCCTGGCTTTTGGAGGAAGATTTTACAGACTCTAAAGGTTAAAAAACGTCATATAAAATACTCAAAACAGGCAAACGTCACAGAGATACTCAAAATGCATACACTCAGTAGATTGAATACACTGTTTACAGTTTATTCCCTGCCACAATTCATATTGCATCAGTTTTGTAGTTGCATGTCTGTCGTTTTATATCAAAAGGGGGGAGCCGCGGCTCCCCCCCCCCTGGCTACGTCCCTGAACTAAGATAACTAAGATAAGTATATAAGATAACTAGGATAACTAAGATCACTAAGATAACTAAAAGAACTACGATCACTAAGAAAACTAAAATAACTAAGATAACTAAAAAAACTTAGATAACAAAAAGAACTAAGGTAACTAAAAGAACTACGATAACTTAGATGACTAAAAGAACTAAGATAACTAAGATAACTAGGATAACTAAGATAACTAAAATAACTAAGATAACTAAAAGAAGTATGATAACTAAGATGACTAAAAGAAAGATAACTAAAAGAACTAAGGTAACTAAGATAACTAAAAGAACTAAGATAACTAAGGTAACTAAGATAACTAAGATAACTAAGATAACTAGGATAACTAAAAGAACTAAGATAACTAAAATAACTAAGATAACTAAAAGAAGTAAGATAACTAAGATGACTAAAAGAAAGATAACTAAAAGAACTAAGATAACTAAGATAACTAAAAGAACTAAGATAACTAAAAGAACTAAGATAACTAAAAGAACTAAGATAACTAAGATAACTAAAAGAACTAAGATAACTAAAAGAACTAAGATAACTAAAAGAACTAAGATAACTAAAAGAACTAAGATAACTAAAAGAACTAAGATAACTAAGATAACTAAAAGAACTAAGATAACTAAAAGAACTAAGATAACTAAAAGAACTAAGATAACTAAGATAACTAAAAGAACTAAGATAACTAAGATAACTAAGATAACTAAGATAACTAAGATAACTAAAATAACTAAGATAACTAAAGGAACTAAGGAACTAAAAGAACTAAGATAACTAATATAACGAGGATAACTAATGTAACTAGGATAACTAGGATAACTATAAGATAACTAAGATAACTAAGATAACTAAGATAACTAAGATAACTAAAATAACTAAGATAACTAAAGGAACTAAAAGAACTAAGATAACTAATTAACTAAAAGAACTAAGATAACTAAAAGAACTAAGATAACTAAAAGAAGTAAGATAACTAAGATGACTAAAAGAAAGATAACTAAAAGAACTAAGATAACTAAGATAACTAAAAGAACTAAGATAACTAAAAGAACTAAGATAACTAAAAGAACTAAGATAACTAAGATAACTAAAAGAACTAAGATAACTAAAAGAACTAAGATAACTAAAAGAACTAAGATAACTAAAAGAACTAAGATAACTAAAAGAACTAAGATAACTAAGATAACTAAAAGAACTAAGATAACTAAAAGAACTAAGATAACTAAAAGAACTAAGATAACTAAGATAACTAAAAGAACTAAGATAACTAAGATAACTAAGATAACTAAGATAACTAAGATAACTAAAATAACTAAGATAACTAAAGGAACTAAGGAACTAAAAGAACTAAGATAACTAATATAACGAGGATAACTAATGTAACTAGGATAACTAGGATAACTATAAGATAACTAAGATAACTAAGATAACTAAGATAACTAAAATAACTAAGATAACTAAAGGAACTAAAAGAACTAAGATAACTAATTAACTAAAAGAACTAAGATAACTAAAAGAACTAAGATAACTAAAAGAACTAAGATAACTAAGATAACTAGGATAACTAAGATAACTAAAATAACTAAGATAACTAAAAGAACTAAGATAACTAAGATAACTAAAAGAACTAAGATAACTAAGATAACTAAGATAACTAAGATAACTAAAATAACTAAGATAACTAAAGGAACTAAGGAACTAAAAGAACTAAGATAACTAATATAACGAGGATAACTAATGTAACTAGGATAACTAGGATAACTATAAGATAACTAAGATAACTAAGATAACTAAGATAACTAGGATAACTATAAGATAACTAGGATAACTAAGATAACTGGGATAACTTGTATAACTAGTATAACTAAGATAACTAGGATAACTAAGATAACTGGGATAACTTGTATAACTAAGATAACTAGGATAACTAAGATAGCATAGTTGGGATAGATGTCAAGTCACTACACCAAGGATTAAAATGGATTAAAATGGCAAATTGCGTCGACCATTGATCAAGACTCGTCAAATCGGTCTGTTTGGCACTAAAGGTGGCTCACATGCACAGCACCGGCCGGAACCGAGCCTAGTTTTGTGTTAACAAGTCAAAGAAAATGAAATAATTTAAAGAAATCGCAAATTTGTCTTCTACCGCTGGGGCAATGAAAGTGGTTCTCCAAACTAATATTTTTTTGATTGACCCAAGTAATCCCCATGCAATCTAGGAGGGGGGGGGGGGGGGGGTCACTGGTCTTGTATGTAAGAGCTATATCGTTGAGTTATAAAGGAGTGTATGATATCATGCAGTTCCCCTATCTAATGCGCAGTTGCCAATCATGAACAATACGATTAATTTTGCTCTTTCATTTTATGTTCTTCCCAAACATCGATCAACGGCAAATTTAAATTATCATGCAAAGCGATCAAATCCGCCAAAATAACATAGGTATACACATATTACAAACCAACTACTGACTCTGTTTCTCGATTTACCTTGTATTTGTCGCTTTAATTAAACATCTAAAAGTAGGTATAGTGACCACAAAACTACGTCATTATTAACAAGAAATCGCTCGAGTGTTCAGATATGTCGCCGACCCATGATTTAAATGCATGTTAAGTAAAGAATAAAAGCACTGCTTGTCTGCATTGTTCTTTATTGCTTAACATGCTGCTGCACTTCCCGTTTTAACATGCATCTAAATCACAAATTAAATCGCCGACGATATGATAGCCTGCCCCGCCGCTCACTCGCCTGCCCGCTTCCTCCCCTAAAAAACCGGCTGCGAGGCAGGATTAAAGCCGGTTTTCCACTAGGCGATTTTTTTCGCGCGAAGCGACTTTCGTTTGTTCGAATTCAATAGATTTCTGATTAGTTCCAGCTCGGAGCTCACGCGACAAACGAAAAAGTCGCTTCGCGCGAAAGTCGTCTAGTGGAAAACCGGCTTGAGGGGCTCTGCTCGAGGCGGGACGAGACGTTTGCCGGGATCCCGCCATGCATGTATATATCTCTTATTTGTCCCGTTCCGTTTATATGGAAAGAATTTTCCTGGGACGTTTTTCGTCCCGTCCCAAGACAATTTTTCTCATGTAACACTCCGTCCCGCTTTGCCGGGACGTTTGCCAGGACGATATTATGCTGACTTGGCAAAAATTCTGACAAAGTTTGCCTAGTCCGTCTACTCCGAACGTTTTCTCAAGATATAATCAACTGTAGAAGTTATAAAATTATTGGCAGAAAGATAATTCACCTTGCTACAACATACGTACATGTTAATCCGACCAAATCGCTTATAGTTTCCCTAAAAAAGCGACATGTCCAAATCGTGACAGCGGCCGTTATTTTGAATTTTTTTTCGTATGTATTATAATTTCACTGTTGTAGCTTCAAATATACTGGAAGAAAGATAATTCATCTGGCTACAACATACGTACAATTTATCCGACCAAATAGCTTAGTTTTCTTAAAAAAAAGCGAATTACCGAACATGTCCAACACGAGCTCGTCCCGGTAGAAACATCAGTTCTCATGTAAACCCGGTGTCACGGTCTCAGCGATCCCACAGTCTGAGTTATCTCCTGAGACCAACTGCGTAGTTATCCCCTGCTTTTCAATTCTGCATTAATATTACGTAATAATACGTATAATCATGGAAACCATACTTTTATCACGTTCTTTTAAACATTTCGTCGCAAGGTATATAATCAATATCAAAAGTAAAACGTTTGTGATTATTACGAATGGCAATACCGTGTAACTCATATAAATAATAGTTCGCTAAGCTTTCGTCTCGCTAAACTCGATACTTCATCATTCTGAGAATATGTAAATTTAATAAGACATAGTAGTCTTCGAAGCTCTGAATAGCGAACTATTATTTATATGAGTTACATGGTATTGCCATCCGTAATAATCACAGACGTTTTATATTTATATTTATACTTATGATATTGATTACCTTGCGACCAAATGTTTAAAAGAACGTGATAAAAGTATGGTTTCCATGATTATACGTATTTTTGAGTTAAAACGACAATATCAATGCAGAAAAGCAGGGGATAACTACGCAGTTGGTCTTAGGGGATAACTCAGACTGGGGGATCGCTGAGATCGTGACACCGGGATGAAAAACGTCCCGTCCCGCCTCCCATGTAAACAGCCCATACAGCTTAGCCTGAACAGGGGTTACAGGCTACATCTGCTCGCTCATCTGCTGCCTAGATGAGGGAGATTAGGGTCGTCTGTATTCGCAGGCTACGCCCGCGCAAGCGAAACGCACGTAATGGTTCAACACAAGGCAAAGCGCATATATCAGGGCGCTATTAATATATGCATCAATTAAAGCACGATGTATTCGTATGATGACAACATTTTTACCTAACTATATATTTTACTAAAATAATAGCATATTACGATGGTATACAATACAGCAGATGCCATTTAAAAGTACAAAACAGATTTGGGAATCATACTGTACTACCAGTGTATATAAGTATTAAATGCATGCAGGCTAGCACTCGCTTTGAACACATTACTGATCTATATATACGTACGCTTCTTAGACCCCGTTTACACGATGCCGGTACAATTTGAAAACGGAACAAAATCATGCCGGTATGCAAATACACCATATAACATTTCATGTATTTTTGTGCCGGTATCGTGTAAACGCAAGGCCTAAACGGCATGATTTTGTTCCGTTTTCAAATTGTACCGGCATCGTGTAAACGGGGTCATATACACCCCTTAGACAAACAGATCAAATATAATTTTAAACTAATAATAAAATGTGTTCGATAAACTCACCCAATAAATAAATAGAAGTCACATATGCATGCATCGTTCGTACATATAATATTGTCTGTTAGAAAATATGCTATATATATATTATATATTTCATTCATCACAGCTTTCTTAACTGGTTTAGCAAAGCTACACAAAGCTACACTACATTTTTACATGAGCTGAATACTATTAGAGAGAAAGATGTAACCATAGTTTGGAAGCACGACATGCAAGTCATTGTTTTACGTCTTTGTTCAGGTTTATGGAAATTGGTGCACTTTTACGATTACGAAGCAATCATCCAATAGGAATAGCAACATTTGGGTTCAATCGCACCTTCAGGTACCTTTCAAACATCTCGAACGTTAAAAACGATTAGACTTCTAACCCCATTACCAACTTTAACCTTAATTGTCACAATGTTTTGGGTTTTTTAAAAAAATCAGTTCATTTCAATTTTGTTTCTTAATACCCATATAGTCTTTATGTAGTCATTTCGGAACTGATTGGAAAGTCAACCCAATTGGATAACGTCCATAAAAATACTCAACGGTGTCCATGAAGTAAAAAAATTGCTAGCATTCGTTTAACATTAATGAAGAGACAAGCATATCAGGAACGTACGCTGAAAAGTTTAAGTCAATTTGATGATTCGTCTTCGAGTCATAAGCTCTAAAAAGTCATAAAACAGAGAAACTTGGGCGCTCAGTCAACGCCGAGGACGTATGCTGGTGTACAATTATGTATAATAACAATGAATTTCAGAACACTAGTCTTCCTGTACCAATCAGCACTATACAGTCTACAGTACGTTCATAATGAAATATTTCAATTTGTTTGATATGCAAATTAAACATATCATCTCATTGACGTCGCACGCGCATAATTAATGAGTTGTCGGAAAATGTTATCTATCGTTGCTATCAAACATTATCACTTGAAAAAATACATATTTGGTTCGAATTGATTTGGTTAGATAATGCAGGGCAACGATATATGACGTCAAGATGTTAATATGGACGTGCATATTAAACAAACTGATTTAATAAAGGTTCGTTCAAATACGAAAGACTTAATTTTGCTTCATATGCACGTTAAGACTTTTACGATTACTATAAAGTAATTTTACTTTTACGATTACTACAAATACAGCAACCTTGTATATAGTACTAAGGTTGGTAATTCAGTAGACCTTTCCCTAAGATAATATATATAGTCAGGAGACACTATGCCAACTATGAGAATAGAAGAGTTTCAGGGTGTTGCGTGCGCATCGTTTTGCAAAGGAATTGGCGGGCTCTCTACAAAGTAAGCAATGACAAACAGACTTGCTAGCGAGCCAACAACAGCAGAATAACAGTGTTAAACATCCAGAAACTGTATCTATACTTTGTTGATTTTTAACAGTATGTTTACTTTGAGTGGAGCTTGCCAGTTTTTTTGAAAAATGATGCGCGCGCAACACCCTGAAACTCGCCTATTACAAGTAAATCGATGCCGCCTCGGATAGTAAAATGATTTTCATATTTCATACCTACACTAATATATATAAAATACAAGCAACTACTGTGAGTCTTGTTTTATACACCATATTCATAAATGGTCGCGTGGAATTATGTTCGTATAAATTAGCCCCTCTGAACTCGGTTTCATGTGCGAAATTCAAAAGAGTGTTTACTCTAAAACGAGGTCAGAGCGGCTCATTTATATGCACTTAAAAGGATTTTAAATCGTCGGCCATTTATGAATATTAAGGTCTATAGACTATACGAACTTGGTCACTGATGGGACCTGCAGACAAATCACATGCAAATCCACTGAAAACTAGTCAATTTCGTCTGGTCTTAATTTTCATGGATTCCAAACAATAATATCTTCTAAAAATTCTGGATATCTTCACAAAAGGCCAATTAAGATTAGGCACTTTTGTGGATCAAATATTATACCTTTATATAATAATTATAAATGAACCAATAACTATGGTATTATATTTCCCCCCGCATTGTAGTGCATTTTATCACTTTGTTCCTAAATAATATTGTACACTACTTTAACTTAATTTCTATTATGAAGCTGGAATAGTTGCGTGAAGATTTCCAATTGCGGCAATTAATCTCTTGATAGCAACCATCCACTGTTTAACCTAAAAGCAAGCATATAGTTATCATCAAAGAGACAGTACCTTCTTAACTGCCATGAAAACTACTTATACCCATGAAAAGGGGGTTTACCACGTTATTTTATCAACACCAGATGGGTTTTTTTTAATCTAAACCAAGGGGTTCCCTCTCAACAAAAATTTAGGAGGTATTTGCTACATGTATTTCAGTTCAGCTTTTCACGTTTGAAGACTGGAAAGGTCTCTAAAATATTCTGGCTAACACATGGTCAGACGATTTTATTCCCACAGGCTTAAACAGCGGTTACATGGCACATGCACTCACCATTTTCTCTTGCCAATTGGCTCGCAGCGTCGTTGCGAGATAAGCCAGCTGGCGAAACATACCCACGCTAACGCTGGCAATTTTAGCACTGCGGAATTATTGATATATTTATTGATATCATAAACGTTGAAACGCAAGTCTACTACAACCAAAGTACAACCTGCCAGTCATCACTTTGTGTTGCAATCTTGTTAAAATGTTACATTTGTCAGTGCACATGTCTTTCTCATCTGAGACCTGAGGTCAATTCCTGCACCAATGATGCAGTTATTAGATTAGAATTTCATGTTGCTTGCAAGTGAGAATTAGTGCTTCCAAGAGACACCACGGGTTTTCTGCTGGTAGTAGTAAAGGGATGGCCCTTACTGAACCTTAATTAGGCCTAGGGAAAAGAGCTCAGAAATATGGGTAAATAAAATTAGTTTAGCTTTATTAATTATCGGCACCACTTGATTATTTTTATATACTTGATGTTTTCCACACACAAATAGACGTTTGTAGCCGGTTGACCGATTAATCTTGCAACAGAAATGGATATAGTTATAACAAAAGGAAGACCCTTGGACACGAAGTGTATTATTAAAATACAGCCATGCAACAAAGAAAGTTAAATGTACCTCTCCAACGTAGTCCACCATAAGCCGGATATGGAGTTTATGAGCAATCTGAGTGTCAATATCCAGCAATGCTGCAATGATAAATATCACAGATTTTTAATATAATTATTTTACAGTTGATCCATATACCAAGTCAGCTGGGGGAAAGTTCTAAGGTGCAAGTAGGGCAAATTGAGCTTCAAGGAGACGACTGACAGATCTTGCTCAAAAAGTACACAATATCGTCAGTTGGAAAGTTGTATACCACTATACCCTCAACTTATATATCGGCGACATGAGTAAACCAATTTACGTGAGTGTCCGCTAAACCAGTTTGGTTTATTGTGTGTATAATATTGTGGGAGGCCAACTTGAAAGAATTTATAGCTGCTTTAGCCATCCATCAGACTTCGTTATTTTCTCAATCTTATGTTGTCTTTCTCTACTTTTTGTCTACATTGCGGTGCTGTAATGAGTCACGAGTTACAAGTAGCAGTGCTTTAGATTCTGCCTGTGAATTCGTTGGTGCGAAATCAAGACACAGCACCGCCCTTTACGACTGGGTCTGGTTAATCTGCCTTACATATTTTAACACAATAAGTATTTAACTACCTTTTGCTAGTGACTTCATGGTCATTTGAACAGGTAATGACAGTTTTTCATCTAGCCATTGTTGCTGCATGATTCCAATTTTCTTTTTAACATCTTCAACTTCCCGATTCTGTAGTAAAATAGAAGTTGACATGAGTAAAGAATAAGTGCCAACAGAATTCAGATTTCAGCTACTGCAATATATTAATATTTCGAAAGTTTTTGCTTCATTACCCTGAAGGCCTCTCAATGACGAGTAAAATCGTCTGGCGTTAGGCAAAGTAAAATACTAAAAGGGAATTCAGGTTTGAGAAGCTTAAGCGGAATAGTTATATAATTTAAAATAGATTTGTGTATTTTACACGTTAATTACTTATTTGCTGAGCTCTGGTTATTTATCTGTTGGCATTGCTCTGGAGAAGGCCCAAGTCAACAAGCCAAAAGCTTAAAAAATAAACAAGAAATTTATACGGTGTATCCACAAAAATTTTATATTATATTTGTTTTTTTAAATCAAATACTCAACATTCTATCTTAAAATTACAAACACCAAAATTTTCGGTATTATGAAAAAATCATACTCGCTTTAATACACTTAGATTTACATCGAGGGTCTGTATTTCTCATAGAAAATGTGGGTTTTCAGGACCGACGAAAGACACACCCTCCCCCCCCCCCCCATTTTATTGCATCATAAAAAGCCTACCATGGTGGTAGAAAAAGCTACAGTATAAAGGGCTCCCATGGCAGTAATAAAACCATACCCCAGCAATGATAAAGTCGTAAAAGACCCAAGGCCCCTCGTGATAGTCATAAATCCATTAGGCACGCAATGTAATATAAAGATTAATGCTAAGGCATTGGTTGGTAATTCATATAGAACAAATGTAACGTTCCACAGTTTAAGATAATGTATGGTTGTTTTTTTTGTTTCATTAAAAATGGGCCCCACCCCTTTTGGCCATGGGCCCCTGCTCAATGACGAGGCTGACCCCCCTCTCATCATGCCTGTGACTTTGGCTCACTATAGGTTTTGCCTTTTGGTCTCCATGTAGTTACAGTATGAATACTGTATGTGTCTAGTGTCTACCAGTAAATACCTTTAAGATATCGCTGCATTTCAAAATGGTTTCTTCTAGTGCCTCAACTGTGACCTTCATTGCTTCTTGACTATCAAATTCTTCACTGTTATGCCGACTGACTTCATTAGACCTATATCCATTATCAGGAGAAGAGCTTCGTGGTGTACTGCATGCACTGTGACCATCAGTTGGTGTTGAAATTGGTGATTTGTTTACTGTTGATAGTAGTGGAACAGGAGAAACTGAAGGAGAGTTTCTACCACTACCAGTTATTGGTGGTGGTGTATAATAACGTGAACCTGAGCCATTCTGATAAGAAGCCCTATTAAGAACTGGACTTCTCTTTCCTATAGCATCAGGTAGTAATGGAGTAAAACTATTGGTACTGGTTGGAGATGGTGTAAAAATCAATTGTGCAGGTGCTATCATCTCCTTTCTAGGAAAAGTAGGTAATATATTTTGTGAAAATTGAGTCTCTCCCACAGAGTTCTGAGTATTCTCTGAAGAGTCTAATGAAATGTCTGGATTTGACCGAACATGGCTTGTATCCAAGGCACTTGAAACTGGCATCACGTTGAGACTACTAGGAAAAGAGAACAATGGTTTCCCAAGACTTGATGGTACTGAGGTAGTTACTGGCGAGGATATTTTTACTGGAGCAGTGGCCGCTGGTGGTGGTGGAGCAGTGGTTGCTGTTGGTACCAGTGGATGAATAACACCAGTGTTTGGTGGAAACTGTGATACAGAAATATCTAATGTATTTGGTGGATTAGACAGAAAGTTGTGAAGTGGGTACTGGGGTGGGACTTGAGATGCACCAGGAAAGCTTTGACATTCTGTTCCCAGTGGAGGTGTAAATGAGCCACTGGAATGTCGGCTGTGGCATGGTGATATGGCGGCAGGTGATATAATAGGTTGAACTGGTTGCAATGATGGACTGTGTTGACCCAAGCCAAGACTTGATAAGCCTAGATAAGACATAGAAATACAACATTAATAAAAAACTGAAAAAATAATACGTAAAAAACAAACTATGTATTAAAGGTGAAGAATAAAAAAAAGGTTGAACATTGATTTAAGACATTGATCCCCAGTGCGCAACCATTGTAACCTCTCAGTACAGCATTTTATAGCATATAAGAACGTGCTGTACTAGGTCTGGGAACATTCAAATTTCAAACTAGAATAATATAGAATACCAGTATGTACATGTATTATAATTTATATACCGGTAGATACTCAAGCAGGGTTTAAGCTGTCATTCACCAAATACGAATCGAAGTTGAAATTGGCAAAAATATTTCATATTTATAAATTGACCAAAAAGCTATATGTAATTCAAGCAAGCTAATTGAATGGCTGTCCTCTCCTGAAATGTATTTGAGTGGTGTGTAGGCAGTGTTTAGTAAAATGCAAAGCAAAAATAGGTGAAGTGCAGATATAGTATTCCTCATTCAGCAGCCCTTTGTTCTGCTTTTCTGCATTTCTCCAAAAAAGAGCGAAGATCAACAAGACAGCAACTTTCACTGAATTTGACGAGGTGCACCTCTGTACTAGTCTCCTATTCTATAAGCATGTACAACATAACATTACCTTAACATCAGAATCTGCAATTATATTCTATAATTTATTTATTTATTTAGCATTAGAAGAGCCACTTTGTGGAAATGCTAATAAACCGTATGACAATGTTTAGCCAAATTGATTAAGTTTCATTAGCCAAAAACTGAGAAATAGTATAAAGACCTTCAAACATTAGAAAGCAAGCATAACATTTCATTTTGCGGTAATATAAATACAGTAAGAATGAGGTAATACGAGCAACATTTTTCTTCAAGCGTTGTTGCACGTATTACCATCCAAAACATTGTCACGCAACAATGATTTTGTTGCAAAATTTGTTGAAAAAGTAGACTCCAGTTCTACTTGCTGCAACATGCTGATTCAAAAACCTTGCTGTAGTGAAATTTTCGCAGCATGGCTGCAAAGGCGATGGTATCGAAAGCCTTTGAGAAGTCAGCAAGGACCGCCATTGTGATTTCACCACGTTTCATAGTCCGCCAGATGTCGTCACGCATAGCGCTCATAATAAACACTTATTTACTGGCCCGAGGGAAACAGTGTGTCAAAGTGTCAAATGACAACAAAAATGTTGAGCAAAACTTTCAGACATTGTTTTTAATCAAGGAAAACTGGAGAAAACAAAGTCAAACTGAACCTGACCATCTACTTCCGGTTTTGATATTTTTCTCTAGGGAAAAATAAATGTAATGTTACCCGCTGCCATGGGTTACGCGAGAAACGTCACGATTTTCGGACCGCCACGCGAGGACCTCTCACCCAATCAGAGAGCTAGAAAAACGGACTTTGTTATGTCCTTTAGGATATGCGCTAACCGAGTTCTTAAATCTTAAGAACACCACCAGTGCGTCGGATGAGAAATTGGCCATTTGTTTAAGCACGACGCGTTCATACACTTTAGACAATACGGGCAAGATAGAAATTGGGCGGAGATCACAGTTGGTTTGAACCTCCTTGAGCTTTGGTATATTAGAAATGCAGTTATACAAAATGTGGGTTAGTGGTGATGTCAGCCGGTCAGCGATGATCTTGAGGAACTTCACTGGAATCTTATCACGGCCACAGGAGCAGTCAGATGTCAACGTTTTCAGCTCATGGAAAACCTCCTGGTAGGAAACCCTCCGTAGGGGGTGATTACATGGACCCGGCTAGCAAGGTTAGCCAGGCTAGCCCCCATCGGTCCTATGTATGTTTTTTCAACGTTTCGATTACATGGAAAGCGGGCAAACCCAGTTTGCTGGGATCCCGGTTGTCACAACTGGGCTAGCCCGGCTAACCGGGATGAAAATGTCCGTGTAATCGTTTCGTCCCACGGGCTGAAAAACTGTTGAACTCGCTTCGATACGCGTTCGTTTACTGGACTGTATGAATAAATAGTGCTGTATGAATAAATAGTGCTCGCCAGCAACTCGCTAAGATTAAAATTGACTCTGTCCGAGTTGGAAATGTGGATATCAAACCTGTTGAAAGTGTTCGAAATTTAGGCTCGTGGTTCGATAGCCATATGTCCATGAATGTCCATGTGGGCAAGGTTTGCAGCAAAGCGTTCAGAGGTTTGTACAACATACGACAGATAAGGAAATTCCTCTCCACGCGACTAAGACTCTCGTACACGCTTTTGTGACATCGCATTTGGATTACTGCAATTCTCTCTTGTTTGGAATTCCTCAATATCAATTTCAGCGTCTGCAGAAGGTTCTCAATGCCGCTGCAAGGGTGACATGCTTTACACATAGAATTGCTCACATTACTCCGGTTCTGATGCACCTTCATTGGCTGCCTGTAAAGTTTCGAGTTGATTACAAGATTGCACTCCTTGTTCACAAAGCTCTCCATGGTTTGGCGCCTAGCTATATAACAGAATTGCTGTCAACCAAAACCACCAGCCGTTATCAATTAAGATCAGATAATCAGTGCCTGCTTCTTATTCCGCAAACTAAAGCCAAGACTCTTGGTGACAGAGCGTTTGTCCATGCTGCTCCGTCAATTTGGAACTCGCTGCCCCATCACATCAGACAAAGTGAAACTATTAATTGCTTTAAGTCTCAATTGAAGACATTTCTTTTTAAGAAGCATTTGATATAACTTTTTAACCCCCAATATGATATTTCTTAATGCTAATATATTTCTTAATTTAAGGAGGCTTTTATGCTGTAGCCCTCCGTATATACCATGGAATCTTGATTGCAGTGTTCTGTGAAACGTTTTTATGTCATTTCTACCTAGTTAGGATATTCTATTATTTTAGTTCACTGACATTGTATATATTGTTGAATTATTGTAAAGCGCTTTTGAATATTTAACATAATTTAAGCGCTGTATAAATATTAAATATTATTATTATATAAAGAAACTGAAATAGAACATCAAAACGTTGTTCGTGTGTTTCCCAGCTTACCAGGCTATTCCGCTCCATGCAATCGCAATTAAAACTCATCTCGGCTAACCGGGCTAGCTCCAGTAACTCGGCTAACCGGGCTAGCTCCAGTAACTCGGCTAACCGGGCTAGCTCCAGTAACTCGGTTAACTTGGCCAGCCCGGTCAATGCAATCACCCCCTTTGACGGAAGACGACTTCTCTACCGGCGGGAAGCGAATCATTCACGGTTTCCACAAATCATCAGTAGGCATTGGAGACGCTCCAGTGACACGCTCAGCTTAGCCTGCAGTGTATAGGCGTATCAGTGGTGCGAGGCGAGAAACAAGGGAAGGAAACACCCGCCGCCATGTTACTCAATTATGACATGAACCAATCACGTACAAAAAATATCATATGAAAAATGTTTACTTCCTATTCTGTAAATTATTTTCCACACCTCTTTGGGCTTCGAAGATGACAGAGCCCACTGATAGAATTCACTCTTAGTTCTTCTGATCGAGGATTTCAAGCGGTTTCTACAACCACGATATTGATCCCATTTTTTTTTCCGGGCTGCCTCGTGTAGAAGCTGACATTCACTCTGAGGCTGTCGTAGGTCAAGGTCTTTCATCCAAGACCAAGGAGCAGGTGGCTGCGAGTTCTTACCAAGGGTGCATGTCTATCCAGGCATTCGCATATAAGAGAGCTAAGTAGATCGACTTAGATTTCAGAATCTTCTGTGAAAAAGGTAACACTAAGAAGCAGTTGATCGAAGTCTTCAATAAACGTCTTTTCATTGAAGTTGCGCTCGTATCGAATGAACTTATGATGCACACCTAAGAGGTGTCATGGTCACTAATAAGAGGGCATTGGGAGAACATTGGTGACTGGTGAGAGTAGATTAGCCAAATTGTTTGTATATTTTACAACAGTTTTTTAACTCGGAAACGAAAGTGACAAAACTCAGTGTTCACATCTAAAAAATACTACTGGAAGATCGCAAATAAAGGCAAGAGCTTTTAACAAGACCAAACCAGTGCAAAAATTGAATCAAAGTAATAAAAACACAGTGCAAAAACTGAAGTGAACGATAGTACAACCATAGAGATCATATATAAACTAGAGGGGGCATTGGGGGATAAATCGGGTAACCAATTGAAGGCTGCCATCTTGGATAAATTGGTTGGCAAAACAATGATGCCTGGATGAAATTTCTTGGTTACAGGCCTTTTTTCTGTATCCAAAGCTAATTTTACATTTCTTGTTTATCTCACCACATTTGTTTATGGAAAAAGAAGGTGGAAAACTCACGAACTACATATTGTTAAAATGCATCGTGTACGTATGTTGTCACAAATTTCATAAGCTTTTGTTTCATATATAGTTGAAGTTTCTTCGTTATCTGTAGCATTTTAAAACGTTCAAAATGTTCACACCTTTGTTCCTCAAATGATGAGAAATGGCACCTGGTTTGTTGTTTTTCCATAATTTTGCCAGAACTAAAGCTATAAGTTAAGGTAGTATAAAACTTCTGATATGTTTAAAAACAAAGCTTCATGATTTAAATTAGCTTTAAATTCATACCTAAAGTATTCCAAAAGTTATAAATAAAAGCAAACACCAAAACTGCAAAAGACAAAACAAACTGCTTCCCACATTGACCAACTTCACCCAGGCCAGATCAAAATGACAAACGTTTTCACAATTTTAAAACACTTCTGCTTCAGATAAGAACTTAAAAGTTCTACCAGAAACTGCATTTTACAATATGTTCTGTTTGATATATTGCTCAGGGTTGTGTGATAAGTATTTTAAAAACAATAGCCAAAATGCTAAGCACTTGTGATAAGTCCATTTCTCATCATTTGAGGAACAAAGGTGTGAACATTTTGAACATTTAAAAACGCTACAGATAACGAAGAAACTTCAACTATATATTATGAAACAAAAGCTTATGAAATTTGTGACAACATACGTACACGATGTATTTTAACAATACGTAGTTCGTGAGTTTTCCACCTTCTTTTTCCATAAACAAATGTGGCGAGATAAACAAGAAATGTAAAATTAGCTTTGGATACAGAAAAAAGGCCTGGAACCAACAGATTTCATCCGGGCATCGTTGTTTTGCCAACCAATTTATCCAAGATGGCAGCCTTCAATTGGTTACCTGTGGTTGACTGAAATTAGGATTGGATGCCCCCTCTAGTATTTATATGATCTCTATGAGTACGACACCATTTTGATACGGAGAACATCGCTCTATAAAGGCCATGATATTAAACGCACAAATGTCAAATTTCTTTTCTTTTAATAACCATATTAACATTAATAAATCAAGATGGCACTTCTTTGAAATGTTCTTGTTTTCCCATTTCCCTTGTAAATCTTTATAAATCACCATTTTCCTAACCTTGAAACAATGTTTATATAAAGAAGCGCTGCGTCGCTGCCAAAATGGCTGCTATGACGTCACATCACTACCTGCCATGTACGACCTCCTGTCATTTACGACCACTTTTACCTGGCAACAGGGGTGGTCGTAAAACTCAGGTTCTACTGTAATATAATATAATATAATATAATATAATATAATATAATATAATATAATATATATATATATATATATATACATATCTATATACATATATACATATATATATATATATATATATATATATATATATAGATATATACATACATACATACATACATATATATATATATATATATATATATGTTTTTTATATAAATATTAATTAACGAAAGAAAATCAGTGGGCGTTTGTCTGGTGTAAACAGTAACCATGAAACACACTAAACAAAAATGTGATTCTTTTTGTAGAAAGCATTTCAAGAAATCTTATAAAAAAACGAAAAAAAGATATCCCAATGTATAAAGCGTATCTCACCGTTAGCAAGTTGATTGGGCTGATTATATAAATTTGTTGTGTTCTGATTTGATGGCGATGGTATTCTTCGACCAGTCAATGCTTCTTGATGAGATACCCGCTTTCTCAAGTCCAGTTTTGGGCCTTTCTTTGATGCAGTGACGCCAGTAAATGATAAAGTTGGAGGATCATTCCAACCACGATCTGAGTCGCCATTATAAGTAATGACACCGGATACTAAACAAAACAATAGGAGAGTTGAAGTTTCGACTCTCGAGTTGAAAATTGAGCGAGAACTTTTATATCGATCAATTATTCAGTGCACCTGAAGGATTTTTCATCTTATGATTATAGACTTTAATATAGGATCCATAAAATTCCCGACAACAGCATTCTTTACTTTAAACTCTAATCGTTTAATTCTAGACGATGGATGAACGATTTGTTTCGCCATCTTACTAGAAAAAATTATGATCAATACGCCATTTTGAAATTAAACTCAAACTGAAGACAGAAAACCTTCGAAATTATATACAATTCTACTTATTGTTTAATAAACTCAGGCGACACATAATAGTTATACCACTAGTGACTGTATGTTTCGTTAAAATACAACAATATTTCAACCAACTATTCCTCTTTGAAAAGTTACAATTTTCTCATATTTTCCTCACTGGTGAACAATAATTTTACGGGACATAAGCTTATATCGTCTTCGCAACCAAAGATATTATTCACATGTTAACGTAAATTTTCTTTTGTGTTTACGTACCTACTGGTTCGGTGGGACCCATCATAATCCGGTCCTTCTTCCAACAAAATCAATCTTTTTACCAAAGACGCCACCGCTTCCTCTGGCTTTACGTGTCAAAAGCACAGACCCATGACGTCACACGAAAATAAATTGTCGGAAGTTTACGTCGGCCTCCCCCGAGCGGCAGCGCACGTGTGGTTTTGAATTTCACGTATTTTTTATACCTGACAAATGTTTTCAATAAAACGACGAAAAAATTTTTAGTTTCGTTATAAAAAATAAATAAATAGATATTTTTAATTTGTATAAAACTTCAAACTTTTATTTTACACGGAAGCCAATCTCGTACCCAGAGCCACGGAAACCGGAAGCGACGCCCAGTTTCGCCCAGTGACTTTCCGAAATGCTCCGATCATATGTGTACATTAAAACAGGCATCCGACTGGATGCAGAGCTCTGCTGTTACATGTTGTTGGAAACATTTGCAAGTGTTGTTGCTGTTCGTGTTTATTGATATGAATCATGTTTCGTTTTGCATGCTGTGGTGTGGTTTTAATTGTTTGTTCTTTGAGCGTCTTTGCCAGTGAGAACATTGAACCAGTTCGAGGTTAGTATGTGCAGCACAAAAATACGTCATCCTGTGTGTCTTTCGACTTTTTCATAACTTGCTCATTCCATAAAATTCATCAGCACTTATTATTAACACAAGAACAGTCGAGTATTCAGCCATTTGTTTAAAACGTTTGTTTCATTCAGTTACGTTGGCTTAACAGGTAATTGTTGGATTAGGCCACAGCTATACAGCTATAATTAATTCTTTGAACGTTTTCATGGCGATAAAGTAATATAAATAAGTTTTGTGGAAACACCACGTACATGTAAAATATTTCTTTGCTAAGCTTTCGGCCTGTTGACTCAGGCCTTCATCAGAGCAAAGAAATATTAGCAAAGAAATATTTAAAGCTTAGCAAAGAAATATTTTACGTGGTGTTTCCACAAAACTTATTTATATACATGAGCTATAATTATAGATAATTGTGCAGTGAGCATATAACGTTTAATATATTGGTCACAGTCACACGTTTTAACAATAGTAGCATTTCTAATCATCGCTGTAGCGGTGTAGATTTTAAGTATCTGTATTTTTTTCTAGTTCTTTCCTTTGAAATATGTAAGCTAGAAATTAAGAAAATATTTTCTATCATCATGTTTAATAACAGTTCCTGTTGTAGTATAAAGAGTGTTTTTACTTAATAGTGTTTTTAATATTCTAACAATTTAACCTCCTGAAATCCCTAGTTTGTGGCTTTAAATATACTGTACATGTACACTAAAACTTCTTTTACCAAATTTATTGCTACTGTAAATGCAACAAGGCAAAAAATATTCTAGGACTATATAATAATATATATATACTATGATCTTTGAGAGGTTTCTCTTGGTTCAATACTAGTTTTTGCAACTATAGTTTGTTCCAAAATACTTTAGTTTTGAAAACTATAGTTTTGTTCCGTAAAAACTATAGTTTATTTTTGTAAGGGCTTGTCTTGAACGTAATAAAATATTAACAGCTGTTAAAGACAAATGCACTTTTTTGCATATTTGGCCTAAGTATATTATTAACTGTTGTTATTGTAACAACATAATAGTTATTGTGTTTGCCAGCATCTAAGCTAACTGATTTTGAATTTTATTCCAATAATTTCAGTTTCATTGTTTGCTGAAACTATTTTTATTATTTTTTTAATTAAGCTGATAGTGAATTAGATGAAAGAAAACTTGAGTTTAATGCTATTCATAGCATTCATGCTCATTTGGATGATGACAACAGTGGAGATGTGGATTTTAAGGAGTCAAAAGAGGTTTGAACTTGCATTTTATTATTTTCTATACTTTTTGGCAGGGAGGGACAAATTTGAAATTAATAGGCTGCATTAGCTTGAGAATTTATATTTTTATTTTTTAAGCAACAACCACAATTGTCAATATAAATCATACTGTATTTAATTAATAGTTTTAGTTTGGTAATTTTGTAGCCCCTTACTATTTTGTTTATTAATTTTGCTTTAAGGTAGTACTGGAGGCTGAGATCGAAATTTTTTAAATTCGCTTTTAAACATGTTTTTGACAACATTTAGTGGTGTAGAACTCGAAAAAAATACGTAAAAATTTTTTTGAGTTCAGGGGGGGTGGGGAAATGAAATTTGATCTCCATATTAACGCTTTTTAATGGTCGATTGTGGCTTCTGCTTTGAAATTTATGAACTGAAACAAAGAGGACTTGCTTTTCATACCAATACGAAGATTTAATCTCGGAGTCCGCAATCAGTCGATTAAATGTCGCTGACCTACACGCATTACGTTATTTGGCAAGATAACAGATATTCAAACACTTCGCAACCAAAATCTTTGAAGCGGACTCCGGCGGACTCCGAGATTATTTTTTTATTATAGGCTTGTGCACAATCACGCCAAATTTTGATCAAATCGATTGAAAAGAGAAAGAGATATGGAGGTTTAGGTCATTACACTGATGAAAATTTATCAAATTTTGGCCATATTACCTCAAATTACCGCTTTTTTAACCTAAATTTTTGTCTATTTCGACTTGCCAACATGTTCCCCCATGTTCTGATGAGCCATCGGTGAAAGGTCAGTGGTCAATAGTTATAACGTCTCCCCAAATATGGACAAAAAAGCACTGTAACCCCTATTTTTAGTGTGGGGAAATAGCGCGGGAATGGGATTAACCAGTTCGCTTAGCAACGACGCATAAGCTGTCAAATCGCGGCATGTCAAATCACAACTGACCAATCTCAAGGTGTAAATTCTGTCAAAACTCGCTGTAGGAGAGCAATTACAAACGCATCGTCTTTCAGCCTCCATCTGTTTTATCTGCTGTTTTGGCGCGAACATTCATCCTTAGTTACCAAAGTTTGATCGCACAAATCTCGACAAGTATATAAAGCAGCGCTGTCAGAATTGGCATACAAACTTATTGTTACTATATCTTTCAACAGACCAAAAACTGTTAAGATCGGAGAAGTTGACTTCAGCCTCCAGTACCACCTTAAGTCATCATTTCAATTAATTTATCTATTAATTACATTTTAATCTGATAAAGGGCTCTGCTCAAAATATCAGTATATTTTATTCGAACAATCTTGGTAGTTTACCTCCTTTTCACTTTATGCTATACCCTGATGAAAATTCTACCAGGATCCTGACAAGATCCTAAAAGGATCCTGACAGAATCCTTAAAGATCTTGCAAGATCTTTAATCCTTAAAATCGCAAGATCTTTAACCACTTCACGCCCTCGCATATTCTACATTACTCTCCCCTTAAGTGAAATTAGAGCGTCCTCGATCTCTAGTTCGTCCAAGTTAAAATCTTCGTACCTGGTCAGGGGGGCGATGATGATGCATAGACCTTTGAAGAGGAGCCGCACTCGTAGTCTCCACCTCTTGGTAGACTACCTCTGGCCCATCGAATCATTTTTCCTGCATCACATTGCTTGTCACTTGCGGAAATTGCTCATCCATCACCTGACCACATGGTTGTGATGCTGGAAAAGTTTGTATGCACAATGTCCTCCCATTTGGTCTGATCACGTGTTCACGCTTCCTTGATGATGGACTACGACAAACGGACCTGTCCAGGGCTTGCAAAACGTTCTGCAATGGCCTTTCAGTACAGCAGTATTGTGTAACCACATGGTGTCACCTGCATTCATCATACTTCTCTTTCTACTGGGTCTGCGCTTTCTTAATTTTCTCAGTCATCACTTCATGTACATCTTTCAGAGTATGCTCCAGCTCATCACAATAATTGGAGATTAGCATGGTTTCACACTTCTCATGGCTGCCTAATAATACAAGTGGTGAGGTAGCTTCTCACCCATGAACCACTTCAAAAGGAGACACATGCATGGAGGAATGAACACTGGTGCGATAGGCAAATAAGGCCAAGGGTAGATGTAAGTCCCGTTCGTTCTGATCTCTGTTCACATATGATGTGATTATTGCTTTGAGAGTTCAATTAAATCTTTCAACTTGGCTGTCAGTCTGGGGATGGTATGCTGAAGTCCGTAGCTTGTGAATGTCCAGCAATGCAAAGACTTGTTTCATAAGTTCCAACTCAAAATTCCTCCCTTGGTCAGTAAGCAGCTTCTCTGGAACCCCATGTTGAGCCACCACATTATCCACAAATGCATGCCCCACTGTCTCTGCTTTCTGGTCTCCCATTGGAGCTGCTTCAACCCCCACTAACTGGTGAAGAGGTCACTCATCACCAAGATATACTGGTGTCCTCGTGTGGTAATTGGAAGTGGACCAAAGATGTCCATTGCCCACATCTCCATGGGAGTTATCCATCGGGGCACAATAATTGGATGCTGTGGGTTTTCATTGATTGCACACTGCACACTATGCAACCCATACATGTACAGTAGTTGCACTTCACTTGCCATTCCTGGCCAGTAGTACCAGGGGTGCAATTGCTCAAGACAATGATTTATGCCCATGTGCTCGAGCTCGGGTCGTTATGAGACAATTTCAGCAAATCAGCACGCATTTTCCGAGGGACAACCAGAACACGACCATCCTTCTGACCACTGGTTGCAACACGGTGATGTAGAACTCCCTCCACAACCTCTAGCTGTTGCCACAATTGTCGATAACGATAGTTCGCCATTCTCAGTCCAATCACTTGGTGGTTCCTGTCGTTCAGTGGTTGTTAATTGTGCCTGGAGGACCAGTGAGATGATTGGATCTTCTTCTTGAAACTGATGAATGTCCTCGGTAGACCAAGTGGATTGCACATTGGTGGCTCCAACTCTGATTTTGACAGCCTCGTCGTGTGGATTTGGACTGTGAAGAGCTGTACTTTGGTAGAGGAAATCACGAAAGGGTGTCAGCATTGCTGTTCTCGCAGCCTGGCCGATGTGTAATATCAAAGTCATATTCCTGGAGGGACAGTATCCACCGCGCTAGTCTCCCTTTGGGCTCTTGTAGCCCTTGTAGCCACTTTAAACATTGATGATCAGTTACCACATGAAATTTCTTCCCCAGCAGATATGGTCTCCAGTAGTAAATGGCCCACACAATTGCCAAACACTCTTTTTCAGTCGTAGAGTAGTTTTTCTCAGCTGATGGGCATAGGAAACCACGTGTTCGGAAGACCTGGTTTGAGACAGCACTGCTCCTAGACCTTTGTCACTAGCGTCGGTGTATACAGTGAATAGAATTGTGAAATTTGGCAAGGAAAGGATGGGTGAGGTGGATAGTTGATTCTTCAGGTGAGTAAATGCTGCCTCTGCCGTCATCATCCAATTAAAGTCTCGAGCACCTTTGGTTAGCTCGTGCAGGGGAGCTGCTATATCAGCGAAGTTACAGACATATTTGCGATAATAGGATGCCATTCCAACAAATGCTCTGACGTCAGACAAAGAAGAAGGAGTGGGAAAATCCTGAACTGTTTGGACTTTCTCTGGACTTGGGCGGATACCCGTCGCGGAGACAATGTGGCCCACGAACTGCACTGACTCTTTTCCAAACTGAAATTTTGCTCTTTTAATCTTCAGCCCTGCTTCTTGAATTTGTTGAAGAACTTTCTCCAAGATGTTCTGATACGTTCCTCCTACGTATCGGCAAAAATAATGTCGTCGATAAATACCATACAACCGTTAATCCCGTGAAGCAGTCTTGTCATCATACTGAAAAGTAGCCGGGGCGTTCGTCAGAGACCAAAGGGCATCACAGTAAACTCCTAATGGTTGGAGCCGACGCTGAATGTCGTCTTTGGGATATCTTCTTCTCTCAGAGGCACCTGCCAATATCTTGACGCCAGATCTAATGTGCTGAAGTAGCGTGCACCACCAAGCTTATCAAGGATCTCATCTACTCGTGGCATCGGATATGCATCCTTTCTCGTGACCGCGTTTAAGCGTCGAAAGTCGACACAAAATCTATAGTCACTGTCATTTTTAGGGGCCAGTACAATCGGCGACGACCATGGGCTATTGCTTGGCCTAATGAGACCTTGAGTAAGCATTTCTTGCACTTGTTTTTCCACAACTTGATTCAAATGGACAGGAGTCCTGTAAGGCCGTTGTTTTACTGGTCGACTGTCTCCGGTGTCAATGGAATGTTCAGCGTCACGAGTTCTTCCTAACGAGTCATTCGGTCCATTTACAAATACATCCGAGTATTCCTCCAGCAGAACTGTTAATATACACTTGTTGACTGGCGCCGAGGGAAACATCGAGTTTTACGGACCCGAAGGCTTCAATGTCACCCGAGGGCTTTAGCACGAGGGTGACATTGAAGCCTGAGGGACCGTAAAACTCGATGTTTCTCGAGACAAAAGTCAACAAGCGTTTTGTTATATACCAAAGACTTTTAAAATACAAAATACAAAACTGCCTTGAAACTTGCAAACAGCGAAAAGACTTACCAAAACACTTTGACTTTGTCTTCGTAATTTTAATTCAAGTCATTCAACTAAACAAATACACCAGACTCAACACTAAGAACAGCTTTAAATTTCTCCAAGTGTTTTTCAGTCCTTTGAAGATATGTATAGAAATTCTTTCTTTCAGAAAATGGACTATTTCGTACCAAACAAGCTCGAAACAAGCTCTTGTTTTCAAAATACCCGAAGAGTCCAAAGTTCTTGATCGCAATAATCGTGTATTCACGTGAACAACGCATGGTTAAAGCGACGTCAGAGGGAAACATTGCACTGTTTCCCTCTTCATTGTTGACGTCAGAGGGAAACAGTGCAATGTTTCCCTTGGCAGAAAGAAACATTGAGTTTGTTGAACAACACGTGACCATGATTTGACCAATAGGATTTCATTATTGGCAAACGAAAGTCTTTGGTATATAACAATTGTTAATTATAATATAGCTTTGATATAGCAACGTTTTTGATTGGCTGTCGTGCGTGCTCCATAACTCGATGGAGCACGGCAAAAAAGCGCGGGAAACATTTTCAGAACAAAACTGAGTTTTAAATTGACTTTTTATGGCCTTTTATATTATCAAAATACCAAGTCATTTAATTTTATTGAGTAATAAAGAACAACGACCCAGAAAACATAAACTTGGTATGGGTAACCGTGTTTAAACTATCCTTTTGGCTGGATTTTAGTGAACAAAAAAGACTTGGCTACGAAAGTAGAAAAAACACAACAACCAAAACGATTCGCCGGCTTGTGAAAGGATTTAATGCTATGTTATAAAAGAAATGGCTCATGGTTTAGTGTGCTCCATCGAGTTATGGATGCACTTGGGAAATTTGGAGAGCACTCAAAAATCTACGCTTTTTTCGTGCTCTTCCAATTTCCCGCGTACATCCATAACTCGATGGAGCACGCTAAACCATGAGCCATTTCTTAATTGTTGATAGTTGGTGCTGCTGATTCAATTAGCAATGGCGTTTCTCCCAATTCCCATGATAATCGCCCGTGTCCCACATCTACGACCATTCTCATCGCTTTAAAAAAATCAGCACCTAGATTACGCTGCTTGTCGCATCACCACCGAATGCTTCATTGATCGCCTCTGTTAAGGTCTTGAAGCTTTCTTTCTTGTCGTCCCGACAGTAGTGTCGGTAAATGCTTCATCATTACCTCTGCTTTCCATCCGTTCGCCGTTGAACACAATTCGACTTTGCGCAACCAGAGCCCGAAATCACCGTCCGAAAAAGTTTCTGGAACAGCCAAGAGGCTTGCTCTTGTTGATGTTGTTATCATCCTGGTCACGGCACCAAAATGTACAGTAGTATAACGCACAAGTCGCACAACTACAAAGAACACTCGAATAAATCTCTTTAATAAAAATACACCCTAATACCTCTCCCCTCCGCAGAGGCTTTATATTACATGACCCATGAAAACGATGTCGATGAACTTGTTTTCCGTCAAATGTTGGACGATGTTGGATGAATGTCCAACATCATGCAACATTATCCAACATGGTGTTCAAACGAATCCAACATGTTGCATTCAACACTGTTGTTGGATGATGTTGGACCAACATGTTGGATCCGTTTAAACAGGCCTTTATTCTCAGGATTTTGGGTGAAGGAAAATTCGAGTGTAGAATATATACATTTTAAGACCAGACCGGGACCAGTTGCGAAAAATGCAACTACACAGGCCTTCCACCAGGAATTGAACCCACGACCTTGCGATTCTAGTGCAATGCTCTGACCACTGAGCCACGAGGGCGTTGCCGACAGCTTGATCGCGAGTTCTGTATATATATTAAGGTGGCAATACCAGGAGAGAATTGGGTATATTATAAGTAATATTGGGCATTTTCTGTTATCTTACTCTGGCTAACGCCAGACGATTTTAGTAAGGGTTAGAGAATGGTCACGTGTGCTCTATGGGATATAGAGCCTCGAGAATTATATGATCTTCTATCTAATTCGAGGGACTCTATATCCCACAGAGCACGAGTGATAAGAAAGTTGTTACACATTGAAAATAGGAGACGTTGAAATGAAGAATAAATTACGCTACCATTGATCTAACGCGTTACGAACCGTTTCGGTTTTTGAGGACTGCATGGAGGGGTGGTTATTTGAAAATTGAAATTCTAAGAGCTCTTCCGGTGGTTATATACTATGGATCGTCTATATACTATGGACGGCCGTGACGTCAAATTAAAACGATCTGCAGCCTCTATATAGACCCTGTGCTAAACACAAAGTAACCCTAATTTCCTGATGAAACATTTGCAAAGGAAAATATCACGTTTCCTGGAATAGAATACTATAATAAACACCAGTTTGGACATGACACAGTTAGTATATATGCATGGTGTTAGTATGCAGAGTTAGTATGCATGTATTCAATTAATGAATTTGTTGGCTTTTTTGTAATATTAAAAAACTAGTGTCATTAGGTCATGTCCGTTGCCTTGGGTCGTTGTTGCTTCCATGCATGGTTATATAGTTTTCAGATCGTCAGACCTGTTGTCTCACTTGCGTTCGATCGTACGACGTGTGCGTTGAAAGCAGTGGTTGCAGATATGATGTGGATCTGTGGATTGTTAGGATGGATACATCTGCATATGGATTGCATGGTAGCGCACACAAATGAGACAACGGGTCTCCAGGTATAAATACTAACACGGGAAGCGCCCCTGACCACACGATACAAGAGGTCACGTTTTATGTAATATTTAAAACATGAGCAGCAGTGTTTTATCAGATATAAAACATGAGGCGAAGCCGAGTGTTTTAGATATAATAAAACACGTTCTGCGAGTGTTTTGAATGGCTTTTAAAACGATCACCATTTGGTAAGTTCGTTGACGTAGTAATTTTGAAAAATAACATTGTCAAAGGCGAGAAAATCAAAGCTAAAATTTATGTAAATCAGGAGAATGTTTTAAGACAATTTAGCACACGAGGAAGTACTTGATGAGATGATAATTTATCTATTACCTGTAAACCCAGGAAAAGCTAACCATGCAGTTGACCGTTGGAAGGTTGTACTGTTAGTTTTTTGTTAATTTGGGTGTTCGAACAACCGCCACAGAAATTTCCAACTTGCGATGACTTGCATTATTGTTTGATTAGGGCTTTAGAAACATTTTCTGAATATTTGACCTTGGGGAACTTGTACCAAACGTCTTACATTACACCAAACTAAGACGTATCGTCACATGCACCACATGTATTTAGATATTTTTATTATATTTGCCCATATAATATAATCTAATTATTATATTTATTTATTTTACACGTTTTTTGTGTGTTTTTTAATATTGTATAGGGCTAGGGGCCTACTAGAAATCTGTACAGACTTTTATTTAAGACCCCTAGTTAAACAATTACCGGTACTTTCTAATTACAGTCATATATAGTTATTTAAAAAGAGAAAAGAAAGGAAATTTTATCTACAGTATATTTACAATTGATAGAGAAGCGAGAAAAGGAAGTTAAAGAAGATTAAGAAACATACTGTATATATACATAATGACCTGCTGTACTAAAATATGGCAACGCAAATTGCAATTTAAAGCATATTACGTTGCTAGACTTCGTACAAACAAAACTATTTAAATACAAAATAGATACTGAGAAAACTGTGTCGTATATTACATTGTGCAGTTGATTAATTATGTTGCATTTGTAAGAAATGTTTTTTAGTTTGCTTTTTAAAGTTGTTATAGGATTCTATATTTTTACATTAGGTTCCCGACCATGCCAAATATCGACTCCTTTGTTAGAAAGAGTATGTTTTACATAATTCGTTCTTTTATAAGACTTATGAAGTTGTGCTGCATTTCTTGTGTTATGTTGATGAATTTGATTATCTGTTACAAAAGAATTTGTGAAAACTTCTGGTAAATTTTTAACATAATGGTATCGAAACATAATTAAACTAGTTAGATAATCATTAATTTTATAAATGTCTAATATTTGTAAGTATAGGTAATAGCATGGTTTCAAGTGCAATTTGGAAAAAGCATGCACGAGTGAGTTTTTCAAAGACTATCGAAATTGCACGAGTCCGAAGGACGAGTGCTATTTGAGGTCTTTGAAAAACTCACGAGTGCGTGTTTTTTTTTCAAATTGCACGAGAAATCATGCTATTACTTATTAATAATATACATGAAAAAAATTATCATAAAGAGAATCTTTCTAATCAAAACGCTTTGTTCAAATAACGTACATGAAAAGAAAATTAGCAGGAAGAGCTTTTTTCTAGTAAAAAATGATTTTTATGCAAATTTAAAAAATTACAAAGTTTCACTGTATTTCATTTTTCTGCACTGAATTACACTAAAATTGCACTCCTCTCAGCCAATCAGAATTAAGAAATGTTTTCATGTATATTATTATACATGTAATGTCTAATATTAGTATACAGTACGTGTATATACACTAGTGGTACGTATACCACTCGTCCACTAGTACTCATATGCAAACGCTACCACCTGGGAAGCACATCTGACGAAGAATTCACAGCTTTACCTCTCTACTCGAGTCCCAGTAAGAGCGTACGTCTGTTGTTTTCTTTTTTAGTCGATATTTTTATTTTTTTAAACAATATTTTAATTTTTTTAGTTTCTTCAACATGAACTTCATGTCCAAGATAATAAACGTCATTCGAAATTTCATTCAGGGGTTGGCTCTATTTTTGTAAATGATCTCTGGAAAGCTTGGCTTAATAGTGAAGGTACTCTACATTTGTATTTAGTTTTACAAGGTGTGGTACACTTGTACAGTATGTCTCAAATCGCATTCGTAATTTGAGACTAATAACGTCAATATAATTTATGAAAAAATGTACAATGTGAGAAAATAATAAACATTGTATTGGATTTTTCGGTGATATATTTAAGGTAGCAATAGGGGGGAAAATGTCAAAAATCTTTTCTTTTTTTTTTCAATTTGTAAACTAGTGCAACATTATCTGTCAGTGACAAAAATTTCGAATTCAGAAATGTTTTTCTTCCAGGTGAAAAACGAGTTTTTTTACTTCAAAGGCGGGACTAATTACTCAACACGGAAACCTTCCAGACGCTTTTTCTCCGCTCAATTTTTCGCCAAAATTTTTTCAACAGTTAGAACTTCGCAGCATTTAAGTATTTTTCGCTGAAACTTTTGACAGTTACTATATAAGTACATACTCTTCTACAAAAGTGTGTCGGCAATTTTTTATTAATAATTGTCAGTTGTTTGCTGTACAAGCTGTGTTAGTTAGTAATACTCAGAAAAACTCTGAGCTCTAAGCGGGGCTCGAACCCACAACCTTCTGAATGCTAGCCAGACGCTCTAACCATTGAGCCACTAGAACTCAGATAGCGGAGCAAGGTTAATTAAGGTACTTATACCTTAGACTGTGCCCAGTCCTCCAGCAACGAGTTTTAACCGCTCGGTTACAAGTACTTGTTGGTCTACAAGTCGCGTGGCTCAATGGTTAGAGCGTCTGGCTAGCATTCAGAAGGTTGTGGGTTCGAGTCCCGCTTAGAGCTCAGAGTTTTTCTGAGTATTACTAACTAACACAGCTTGTACAGCAAACAACTGACAATTATTACTAACATCAAGCTGCAATTTCTGAGATTTTTTATTAGTTGCATAATTTTGATTTTATCGCGTTTTTAATTAACAAGTTGTGAAATATATTGTGACTACAACGTAAATCGTTATTAATAAAAACCGAACGAAACAGACTTTCAAAAATCGCCGACACAGATTTTTGTAGATAATTTATCAGTGATTACAATGATATAAATTTCAAAACTATAAATTGAATTCCAAAGAATTTTAAAGTGCATATAAACCCTCCACAGTTTTTAGTTCCCTGTTTAGAGGGCGGAAAAACAGTTGTAAAGTTATTTTACAGTTTTTGATTTGGTCGTTTTGTTTCCGAGATATATCTCTTTGAACATTGGAAAAAAGTCCTATTCGCTGGAAATTGCCGCAAATACTATTTGGTCAATATTGGGACTGGTAACTACTGATGTGACGTCATTTCCTCATTAATTCCATTGTTGACAATATTTTTGCGTATTTTTGCTTATTTGCAGTAAGGGGTGATCCGGTAAAATATGTCGGTAAGGGGGCTGTTAACCCGCATTTTATCGTCACTAGAAATAGTTTGCACTAAAATTGCCCCGGCTTGCTGAGAAGGTTTATGTGCATGATTCTCAATTTGATATATAAGAATCTTGGCAGCACGAAATTACACATGCGATTCAGCTTCACTTCGGTTTTGCATCTTGGAAGCTTTATTCACTTAGCTAATTGTTTTGATGTGATCAACTCCTTTACTTTGGATTAACTGCATGTGGTTCGATCTTGTTTTTCAAGGCCTGTTATGATTTGTGTCCAGGACCCAAACATTTAATAAATTCAACAATCGAAATATGGTATAGTAGGTTAATACTGCCGAAACAGAGAACGTAAGTGGTCTAACGTTGCGAGCGAAGGCCCTTCGTCAGAGAGAAACGAAGGGCCTTCGCTCGAAACGTTAGACCACTTACGTTCTCTGTTTCGGCAGTATTAACCTACTATACCATATTTCGATTGTTGTTTCAACACTGCCTTAATAAATTGTTGTTTATCAACAATCTTAAAGATATAGAAGTTGTTTAAGTTAAGAAAATCGAGCAGAAGTTTATGTAAATCAGGATGAATCTTTATCCGATTTACAACTAACGATTGCGGTGCCCTGACGACTTAGCTGCGCTTTCAGGCAGCTTTGCACTCTGCCTGTGAGTTCATTAGTTTGCTGGCTGGCCCGAACTCACACCGGTTTTCATGAGTCCGGCCTGAGATTCAGTTGATGCCGGCGTAATCTCGGGTCGCCCACTAGACCGAACTGAAGCACTTTCACCTCTCAAACTCAATACGTTGTTTTAAATGAGATTGGTGTCAAATCCACGTAAATGATTCTCCGATTGTACACAAAATTCAAGGCCGGCCTCATGCAAACAAAAACTGAAATGCAAAATTCAGGCCGGACCGAGTTCAGGGCAGCCTGGTGTAAACACTCCTTGAGTCTGTGTCTGATTCTTAATGAATTATTAATGAATTTAATAGCAACCGTTAAACATAATATTTCAAGGTGATTTATTCTAAAAACTACCTTAGGAAACTTATACAAAATAAACATTTATACCCTCTGATCAAAATTAACGGTTACATGTATGTGCTCATGTGCAGTTTTGCGCATTCGAGGACCTCATACTAGTTTTTAAACTAGTACTAACCCCGCCCGACCGGGCTTAACTTCTGTGATCAGACGAGAACCGATTGGTTATTTGGAACAATGCTTCTGATGATTGGCTAATCACAACCATGAGCTTAATATACTTCTCAAACTCATTAATAATTCATGAGCTAACTAGCCAATCAGAGAAAAAGATTTGGTCATGTGCATGAGTTTTGAAACCCGGTAAAGGTCGCGCAAACTGAATTCATAATTAAGAAATCAGATAATAAACGGCACAAAGAAAGAACCGTTTATTACCCCATTTCTGAATTATAAATTCAAGATGAGACATTCGATACTAATACACACCGTTGTCTAATCTGATATGACCAATATCACCTAGTCCCTCGCGAATTTTACTATAATAGACGATTGAGAAGCTATTTCATAAACTCGTGTATCGTGTTTTACCATGGGTTACAAACACTAGAGAACAACAAAAATCACTCGGCCTATTACTTCGTTAAACTATTTCATTGTTCTCTCGTGTTTGTAAAACATTCGAAAACAATAAAAATCAGTCGGCCTGCAGCCTCGTGATTTTCATTATTCTCATGTTTTACAAAGACTCGAGAACAATGAGGTTAACGGCCTCGTGATTTTCATTATTCTCTCATGTTTTACAAAGACTCGAGAACAATGAAAATTACTCGGTTAACGGCCTCGTGATTTTCATTGTCCTTTCGTATTTGTAACCCCTGGTAAAACACTCCCACTCGTTTATGAAATACTACTTAAATAATTTGTTTGCTAAATTATATTTTACGTATTTTTTCCAACATATTTAGGTTCTAAATGGACACCAGATGATGTTGCTGTCTGGTTAAAAAATACCGTTCAATTGCCTCAGTATGCAGATGTGTTTAAGAAAGAAAAAATCAGTGGATATCATTTACCAAGGTATTGTTAAAATTGTTCAGCATTGAATCCAGCGTTTTTGACTGAATTTTTTTGAAGTTTGCGAGCTGTAACTATGCAGTCGCAAACTTTTACCAGAAAAAAGAAACAAAGAAAAGGGAACATTCTTGGTGAATTTTGGTGAAAAGAACAAGGCTTGATAAATTATTTTTCTAAACTTGGCAGCGAGCTTTCATCTTTTGTTATAGCCCATACATGTTTGCTAGTGCACTCAAAAGCCAAAGTAGACCCTGCAGGCAGCCACCCCGGGCATATTTCCCCCAAACTGACTCTAATGAAAGCTCTGTACAGTATACCTCTGGTTCGCTTGTGCAGTATGTAGTGTTTACATTAAAACGTTTTTAAAAACTGTTTATTAAAATCTTAACTTACAGTTATACTAAACAGAAAATTTAACAGAATAGTTGGTAGTAAGGTGTTGCTTCGAATGACGAACCATATACCGGACAAGTAGAGAAAACTCTACTTAGCGCGGCTGGGGTTCGAGGCTCTACCGACTGAGCTACATTAAATCTACAATGTCTTGATATTGAAGAAAGTGTATCTGTTTTGAAATATCAAATAACCTAAGCTCCATCATTCACCACCAGCTCCCAACTTGACCTGTGGTTCAGTTGGTAGAGTGTTGGACTAGCAAAGTGTCGGTCTAGCAAACGGACGAAGGTCGCGGGTGCGAATCCCAGCCGGGCCAAGTAGAGTTTTCTCTACTTGTCCGGTATGGTTTCGTCACCCGGAGCAACACCTTATTATCATTATTCTCCACCCGAGTTCACTGTCCCTTAAGAATTGTTCTAACATTTTACAGAATACTTAACTAGAAATACATGAACGCAACAACCCTTCGCCCGAAAAATATATTGTTTTTAGGAGGTTTCAAAAGAGATGGGATTATTTTTAGCTGTACATTTTGCAAAGGCAGAATTAATAGTTAACAGCTCAAAAATTACATTTATACTAGAGTCTGAGATAAAAACAATTCAGCAGAATCGGATTCCAGAAAGAAGTATTAAACAGACAATGTACCAAACATTACTTGAGAATCTGTGATTATTTAATACTGAAATCTTTGCCTTGCACGATAGCAGTTTTACCCAACCGAAGCGATAATCCTGATAAAACATGTCGTACTGTACAATTTTACAATTTATATAAACCAATCAAACATATACAGTACGAAAAAGAAAGTGATTTATGTATAGGCAAATACACACTCACATAAAATCAAGATTTCTTTGGTGCATTACCAATACCATGCAGAGTTTCAAACTTGAGAGGTTCCCCTTTTCTTAAAAATTCTGACAAAAACTTTAGGCAACAACGAACTGTCAGAGCTGAGGTCGAAAATTGAAAGAAGAAAAAATTAATTGTGGGGAATTAAATGAAGATCAACATTCGTTGAGCTCGCCAGCAAAATAAGATGCATTCTTTGCTATAACCATTATCACTTATAATTACCAGCTGAGAGGCCCTATTATATAGGGGTTATCGGGATACGGGATATTTAAGGGGAAAATTATAGGGATATGGGATACTGAAGAAAAAATTATAGGGATATGGGATATGGAAGATAACATATCTGCATATTTTGATAACATTTAAAGTCATTATTGTCCTTATAGATTCATTATTAAAGTCACTAAAGACATTAAATGTGGTCATTGTAAAGTTTTTTCACAATATTTTTCAAGTTTTTACTAATTCGTATCAGGAATTTCTCTATTGACCTCTATTGTCCCTATTGTCACTATTTAAATTGTCAATTCAGCAATCTCGTTCCCAGTAGTCTTTCCGCGCAGTCTTTCATGTTTCATAAATATCTAGTGCCCAGTCTCCTCTCCAGTGAGCGAAATATGGCATTATGGCGACAGTCCAGACTGCAGAGTATGGCAAGTGCACACCCGAGATATTTTTTGTCAAATGACGTTGCACACTTTAATTACGACACGCGGAACTAGTACCTGTAGCCTTTACAGGGCATATATGGTCATATATGCATCGTATGTTACATTACAATATGGAAATCAAGCTTGCTGCGCCAATCTTCCTGCATCTATAGGTTAATTTCACTACAGCCCCTTTTATTTACACGACACAACTTGATCAGACGACCATTAAAGCGATTAAAAATGCAAACGTTTTTCGCCGGCTGTAAGTCGTTACCAATTTTTTCATTATAGGGATACAAGACGAAATCATTTAGGGATACGGGATATTTTAAGGAAAAATAAACGGGATATGGGATATCCAGACCCCCCCTTATGGGGCCTCAGCTGAGATGGGTTGCTCGATTTCTTTTCCTGGTCAATTGCTTGCTTACGTCATGTACTTAATAATAACTATCTATGACAAATAATTTATAATTAATTTACATCTTCTTTGCATTTGATTAGGTTGGCCTCCTCAGATGATGGTATACTATTAAATGAACTCAAAATATCAAATATTATTGACCGAAAGAAAATAGCGTTAAGAGCAATGGATGTTGTTTTGTTTGGTGCCCCCAGAGGTAAACTAAAAATTGTGTAGAAATTGCAATGTTGCATGCATTTTTTATCAATTGTCGTTGTACGGTCTGTAGCCGCGTCATAATTTATAAGCTTCCAGAATTATAACTGGAGGTGCAACCGCTGATCTATATGTAATATTTAAAAACCGCGCAGGAGGGCTTTATCGGATATAAAACACGGGGCGATAGCCGAGTGTTTTAAGCCGATAAAGCCCGCGTGCTGCAAGGTTTTCAAATATTACATATAGATCAGCTAGTGGTTGCATCTCCACATATATATATATATATATATATATATATATATATATATATATATATATATATATAGTGCATTTTTGTTCACGAAATGTTAGAGTGCTCAATACCATATAGATAGAGCAAAATATAAAGCATGAAGTATAGTTACCTTAAAGTCTTCGCTACCAGAGGTTTCACCCTAAACGGGATCATCACCTGATGATCCCGTTTAGGGTGAAACCTCTGGTGGCGAAGACTTTAAGGTAACTATACTTCATGCTTTACATACATACATATATATATATATATATATATATATATATATATATATATATATATATATATATACATACATATATACATACATATATATATATATATATATATATATATATATATATATATATATATATATATATATATATATATGATACCGCATTCCTTATGTCCAGCAGTCAATATTTTGAGGCAGAAGCCAGATCCGACATCTTACTACTCCCTGTCCAGTACTCTTTTCGAGCTTAAGAGTAGTAAGAGTTACCGGGGGAGTCAGAAAAGCCGTAAAACAATTCTCAGATGCCAATTTACCGACTGGAAAACAGAAGGAAATTACGAGCAAATACAGTCCGAAATTATCAACAAATATACTTCAAGGCTTTGTAAATCCATGTTTTACTACCAAAGGAAAAAAAATAGTTTCGTAATGAAGTTATTGACTGTTTTAGTTGGTTATTTACGAGTTTTGTGATAAAGGCAAATTTATCGATTATCGCGGGCAGAGTAAAAAAACTACGAAATAACACGTTTTAGTGCTTAAAGGGTATTGACAATAAAAGAACCACACGAAAAGAACCACATTAAGAAAATTTCTGTTATTGATATCAAACAAAGAACACTTTACACGGTTTAGAAGTTTAGCTTTTGCATTTGTTGGTTTTGTTAAAGGACATTGGCAACAAAAATTAAGTTTGTTTAATTTGAAAGAACTCGTGAAATTGTAATAGAAGATCTTTTACAACTTTTTCGTGTCTTTGTTCGTTTGCAAGATATTTCAGTTTGTTTAATAAATGAGATGGCTCTGACGCCAGGAGCAAGGTACAGTATCTTTACACAAAGCAACATCAGTTATGAAATGTTTAGCGTCATCACAAGGCGTTTTTATGTGCATAGTTTCAAGTGATTTCGTTGAACAAATTTAGAGATATAACTGATTTTGTTACGTGTGAAAATACTGTACCCTGCTCCTGACATCAGAGGCCATCTCGTTCACATATTAAACAAATTGAAATATCTTGAAAACGAAGAAAAATACGAAAAAATTGTAAAAGATCTTCTAGTACAACTTTATGAGTTCTTTCAAATTAGACAAACTTAATTTTTGTTGCCAATGTCCTTTAATAATACCAACAAATGCAAAAGCTAAACTTCTAAACCGTGTAAAGTGTTCTTTGTTTGATATCAATAACAGAAATTGTCTTAATGTGGTTCTTTTTGTGTTTTTTCATGCTACGAAAACATACGAAGTTTCCGTGGCGGCCGTCTTGGTACTCCAAATTTGTCATCTCATCCAGTGGCTTCATTTTTGGAGCCTGGATGAGCAATCCAGTATATATAGAGATCAGCCCTGGATGCAGCGCATCATGGGGCGAGTGTTGCTGTGTACAACTTGTTTAATTGAAAAATAATATTCGAAATGTTTAGCTTTAATAGAACTTCACGAAATTTACGCGGAACAGAACTTCGACTATGTTCTTTCCGCCCATGCAAATAAATGTGTCATCGCCAGAAATTATAACCATCAACTGAAATATTACACTCGCACCAGGCCCCTGAGGCGAATGTTGCTAACTCACTCAATGTAATGAAATGTATAGAAAAAGTCCTTTTATTCCCAATTTTTATCATTTATAAACAAAAAATAAAAAATGTGATCGCCCAGTACGGGAGTAAGGCATGTAAACAACATCTAGGAATAACAGTCACTTTTGTATGTTTAAAATTGATCTTACTTTTCTCGATGAGCGCTTTCGTCGCTCTTCTCCTTACCAATTGGGTACTTGCACTATAAACTTCCGTCGAGTTACCTAAATCAAGTGAACTTTTTAATAAAAGCAAAGCTCGGACGACAAAATGTGATCCCCAGGACGTAAACATGAAGACTAGAGCTTTCAATTCCAAGTACTTAAACATTGCTATAAAGAAACAAATTGATCTTACGTTTTTTCTGTTGAAAAAGTGCTTTCGAGCGTTCATTAACTTGTAAAGGACTCGCTGCTTTTGATTCCTCGATTTGAGGGCCATACTAATAGGGGCTGTTTATATGGAAGGCGGGACGGGACGTTTTTCATCCTGGGTTTACATGAGAGTGTTCCTACCGGGACGATTTACCCTGGAATACCTGGGACGTTCAACAAGCATCTCTAGTTCGTGTTGGACATGTTCGGTATTTAGCTTTTTTTAAGAAAACTAAGCTATTTGGTCGGATAAACTGTACGTATGTTGTAGCCAGATGAATTATCTTTCTTCCAGCATATTTGAAGCTACTACAGTGGTTTATTTCTCGAGAAAACATTCGGAGAAGACAGATTATAATACATACGAAAAAAAATATTCAAAATAGCCGCCGCTGTTATGATTTGGACATGTTTGGTATTTCGCTTTTTTTAGGGAAACTAAGCTATTTGGTTGGATAAACTGTACGTATGTTGTAGCAAGGTGAATTATCTTTCTGCCAATATATTTTATAACTTCTACAGTGGATTATTTCTCGAGAAAACATTCGGAGAAGACAGTTTATAATACATACGAAAAAAAGTTAAAAATAGCGGCCGCTATTATGATTTGGACATGTTCGGTACGTATTTCGCTTTTTTTAGGGAAACTAAGCTATTTGGTCGGATAAACTGTACGTATGTTGTAACAAGGTGAATTATCTTTCTGTCAATATATTTTATAACTTCTACAGTGGATTATTTCTTGAGAAAACGTTCGGAGTAGACGGACTAGGCAAACTTTGTCAGAATTTTTGCCAAGTCAGCATAATATCGTCCTGGCAAACGTCCCGGCAAACGTCCCGGCAAAGCAGGACGGAGTGTTTACATGAGAAAAATTGTCTTGCATTTGCCAGGATCCTGGCTGAGCGAACCGGGATCCCGCTTTGCTGGGACGGGACGAAAAACGTCCCGGGAAAATTCTTTCCATATAAACGGAACGGGACAAATAAGAGATATATACATCTCAAACTCATTAATAATTCATGAGATAATCAGCCAATTACAATAGTCCATTCAATCACCTGATTGACGTTGGATACGCTAGGAAAGCCCAAGATATTAGATGAAAACCGGTGTTCATCTAATTCTTAAGATCTTAATTATCTATGCAAAATAAACAAGTTGCTGTATGAATAAATTTTACACACACTCAAGAATAAAATCTCTTGAGGGTTTATTTTAATTGTATTTTGTAATTGAAATCGCTCGATTGAGATGCCATATCAACAACTCGTTTATCGTGTTTCATCAGGGGAATCCAAACACTCGAAAACAATAAAACCACTCGGCCTTCGGCCTCGTGCTTCATCATGTTTTCTCGTGTTTGGATCCCCTGATGAAACACTCAAACTCGCTGTTGATATATTACATGAATATGGCGGGATCCCGGGTAAACGTCCCGTCCCAGCAAACGCCTCGTCCCGCCTCCCGTGTAAACAGCCCCTAAGAGAAAAAAGTCGCTGTAACCGCAGGCACTATAGCTTAAAAATACTCCATTTTCATTCAAATTGACATGAGCACCCATAAATGGTGAAGTTCGCTGACCCGGTTGTACCTTGGTTGAGCCTGCATAGGCGCGAAATGTTGAAAAAATCAAATAAAATGTTATCCTTTGGGTGTTACCGCTGTCTACCTACGGCGGGCGCGACGGTTATGATTTCTGGCGATGAAGTTAATGTTAACTAAGCGTGTAAGCGTCAGAAAAATATTAATGACAGAAATAAAATCGAATTTACCACACAGCTATAAATGCAAAAAAAAATGCCAAAAAAGATATTCTAGGATATTCTTCGACAGGTTTTCTTGATTGTTGTTTTAGGAAGGCACGGGTGGCACAATCCGCTTGCCTCTCTTCACTTAATTTAATTTAATTTAATTTAATTTAATTTAATTTAATTTAATTTAATTTAATTTAATTTAATTTAATTTAATTTAATTTAATTTAATTTAATTTAATTTAAGCCCGGTCGAATGTAACCTCGTACCCAGGGTCTTATGAGAATGGCGGGGCGGAGAGAAGACCCTGGCAAAGGCTGGTCACGTGACACCAATAATTTTGGAATATTTTGATGAGTGACTCACACTGTACCGGGGGGCGCGATACAGTCACTGATAAACAAGTATAGTTTGTTATTCAGCGAACTATTTAAGCAACCAAGAATAACAAAAACCGTACAAATATAAACAAGACATTCTCTTAACAAATTTATAAAATCAGTTAATGACCGTCTTAAGTAAGAAGCGTCTACACTACAACATATTTGCTTTATTATGCAAGAAGTATTTTAATAATATTTCGGTTTTTGGACTTTCCGAATCTAATTTAAAAAGTTTAGAAATATACAAAGTCAAAGTCTTCAGTGTTAATCTATAATGTTCGTCAATCGTAGTATTGTTGTTGATCGAATATTTGTATTAAAGTACAACCTCAAAGTCAACGAGGACAGCAGATTCGAATAGCCGTTAAGCCGTTTGAGTATAAATCGACAGATAGAACAATTAAATTTCCACAAATCCCAAACATGTGGACAAGAAACATAAATGTGCTATACTGGACGGTAAATAAACTTCCAACAATCAACAGCATTCGAATATTTTAAGTGTATGTAGCAGTACCTGTATTAAACCGCAGTAGTTCTATTGAAAGCGGGTTTCTGTTTATCAGTTTATGATCGTTCGTCACCTTCAGCTTCATTTCTGGCGATTGACGGCAACAAATATGAATTATCCAGCAAATGTCGTAAATTTTGAAATATATCTAATTTATTTACCGCTCGAATTTGACGTTACAGGACTTGCAACAACATTCTATATTTATAATAAGAACCGAATCAATTAACCGCTCCCCCCAGGACGAGCGAAGCTCAAATTATCCACGTCCCAAATACTCCAAGAATCTTGGAGTATTTTGGAATCACGTGACCAGCCTTTGCCAGGGTCTTCTCATCTCGCCATTTTGAAAGCAGATAAGACCCTGGGTACGAGGTTGGGTCGAATGGAGTAGAGTTGATTATCTTCTGTGTCTCGAGGGTTTTTCACCGGGTTCTCCGGTTCTCTTCCCTCCGCAAAATCAACACCATTCGTTGATAGGAGTGGCGCCTACCCCTGCCTTTGGGTAGTCGTCAACGAAAGAGGAGCCTTCAGCTGCGTTCGATTGCGTTACCGGTCGAACAACTAGCTCAACAACAACTCAACTCATTGTGTTGAAAGCTATAAAATATTAAAAGTGACATATGTTAAAGATAAATGCACTTAATAATAAGCTGTTACTCCGACTGACGAACCATACCGGACCAGTCAAGTAAAGAAAACTCTACTTGCCCCAGTTGGGATTCGAACCCGTGACCTTTGGTTTACATAAATGCACTTATTTGCACATGCATGGGACAAAAAAGTATGTCAGCTACAGCTAACTGCTGGTAAATTTTGCTCGTTTCATGGTTTGCGGACTATTTTTATTATTATTTTTTTAATGAAGCTGCTAGTGAAGATCAAAGGAAACTTGAATTTAATGCTATTCATAGCATTCATACTCATTTGGATGATGACAAGAGTGGAGATGTGGATTTTAAGGAGTCAAAAGAGGTTTGAACTTTTTGCATTATGTTGTTTATTTTTTGGGGTTTTTTGGGGGGGAAAGAAGGAGGTGTGAAATTAAAAACAATATTCTTTTATTCATTGTGAACAAATGAAATCCTAGTTATTTCTGCAACTTGGTTGACTGTATGCATTTGGTATTCGATTACTGGCTGTTTTATCGTGTTGATCTATAATTGTTTGGAACAGTTTTAATTATACTCAATTTGAATAGTTCTAGTTTCGTTATTTTGTAGCTGCTTATTAATTTGTTTATTAACTAACATTTTATTTCAAAATTCCTTACTCAGAGAGTTTGAAATTTTCTTTTAAAGTTTTCAAGCTGAAAAATAAAGTAGCAATGAGCATTTGCGCATGACGAATGTCTACCGCATCTCTGTTACATTACACCAAGCTCGAAAAAATACCACATGTATATGTACGACTATTAACAACACTTTAACTAGATTTTATATGCAAACGCAACTTTTGCCCCTAATTAAGCGTAATCATGAATGGCTCAATCGTCAGAGTGTCTAACCAGTTATTGGAAGGTATACAGTAGTTTACAGTCAAAATGGAAGTCCCACTTCTGCTTCTGTTCTGTTGTGTATTACTGTAGCCGCTACAGAAACGTGAGAAAAATCTAGCGATAAAAGTCGCCTATTCTTGATTTGTATTTGGTGTCGATTTGGGAGAAACATTCGTTATATTATGAGTAAATTTCATGAAAGCTAAATTATACTTCCAGTTCACATATTCACACGCTTCAGTAGCGACTACAGAAATACAGTATAATACACAACAAATTACAGAAGTAGAAGTGGGAAGGTATTTCCATTTTGACTGCATGTAAAAATCTAGTATATCAAACGTTTGTTACATAATTATACACTACATGCATCAAGCTCGAAATCGTGCCGCCACATGCTACATGCGTACCACTCCCTACTAGTTTAACCATAGTTAATAGAAAACATGGTTTGGAAGCTCAACAAAAGTCATTGTTTTATGTTTTTGTTCAGGTTTATGGAAATTTGTGCACTTTCACGGTTACTGAACATATTGTGTTTTCTGTATAATGAAGCAATCGTCCAATAGCAACGTTTGGGTCCAATCACTCAACCGTTAATTCTGCTTAAATATTAATAAGCCTAAAACAAAGGATTTGTGCATCTTCATGTACTTTTCAACATGAATTGTAGCTTGATTGTTAACCGCTTTGAAGTTTGCCGGGTTTCCAAACCATGTTTATTTTCTATTAACTATGGTTTAACGTCTCTTTAACTACATCTTATAGACCACTTTCATAATAGCGTTTAATTTGAATATTCTTTTATGGCCCTTCTCGCCTCGTTTGGGTCTGCAATTGATCGTTTTCACTCACGTGATCGGTGGCCCTTTTGGGGTAGTGAAACAATACGAAATATTTGTATAAGAATAGAGTTAAATTCCCATAGGATAAAGATTGTGCACCAATATGGCCGCATTTCATTGTTTCTGTGCACCAATATGGCCGCCGTGACGTCAGATGAAAACCACTGAAGAATTGAAAAGAATCTTTGTTCATAACGAGAACAGAAAAGCTAATTTACAGTGTGTATCAAAAAAATTCGAACCCTTAGAAAATGATTATGAAAAATTAGCATTCTTTTCAAACAACCTATTGTAGTAGTTTGAAAGCCCTAAAAGCGCTGAGTTATGAATTAATCAGCACATAAGTTAAACAGGAAGAGAAAAAGCTTTTAAATACTTTCACCATGCATACACTTCAAGTTATCTTAATTTCCCAGGTGTATAAGACCGTGTTTTTTTACGCACCCGTGGCTCAGAAGTGTTTAGAGCTTTCAAACTACTACAATAGGTTGCTTGAAAAGAATGCTAATTCTTCATTTTCTAAGGGTTCGAATGTTTTTGATACAAACTGTAGATGCACATAAAAGAATATTTAAAGTTGGTGGTCTTTGTGAAAGCGATCTATAAAAGTGACTAAGTGATAAAGTGACTAGCACATATGACTATGAATTTGCATGTAACTTTTGCTCTCCGTCCGAGCCTCGTTATTTGAAGGTTGCAGGTACGATTTCTGTCTGGGACGCAAAATTACTTTCAGAATAAGGACGATGCACCAAATGCCTGTCCATGACACGAAGCTTGCAAACGTGCCACATGCACTACATGTATACGTACTACATCTAATGTGCATGTAAACGCTTCCGGTTAGAGGCAGATATAACTGAATTTGCAACCTTAACTTTTCATCAGAGCCTCTCATTAGCTCAATGAGAGCGCCTCATTGCAAGTTAGAGCGCCTCATTGCTATTTTGGTCATTGATAGATATTGCTAGGGACAATGATTGTTTGTAACGAAACAATATTTTAATTTTCTTTAGTTTCTTCAACATGAACTTCATGTCCAAGATAATAAACGTCATTCAAAATTTCATTCAGGGGATGGCTCTATTTCTGTAAATGATCTTTGGAAAGCTTGGCTTAATAGTGAAGGTACTGTACATTTCTATTTAGTTTTACATTCAGCACTTCTGAGTTTAATACTTAATAGTCAGCTTCCGCTTACTTTTGAAATCCGAAACGTATAATTGAAATGAACATTCCGAATTTACGTTGCAATGTTCAGAACTACATTGCGAGGTAGATACAAATTTTAAGTCGGCAATTTGTTTCTGTTTAACCAAGTATCTATTATTCTTCATTTCCATCAAACACTATACAACAAATAATCTTCTACTCCGTGATTTCGCCATTAGGAATTCAATTCAAAGCTTATTAAATTCGAACTTCACAATGAACTTCGCGAACTTCCTTACCTAGTTCCCAAACTAGCTTCCAACAAATGTTGACAAACGAATTTCAAAAGCGAGCTGAAACTGACTATAAATCGTTTGTTTGTATATATTTGATATATTGTTTCAACATATTTAGTTTGTAAATGGACACCAGACGAAGTTGCTGACTGGTTGAAAAATACCGTTGACTTGCCTAAGTATTCAGAAGTTTTTAAGAAAGAAAAAATTAGTGGATATCATCTACCAAGGTATTGTTAGAATGTTTTAGCATTGAATCCACTGTTTTAAACTTGCATTCCTTCTTAATAACTATAGCATGGTTTGAAATTAGTGCTTGGGTAACTAACTAACTAACTAACTAACTAACTAACTAACTAACTAACTAACTAACTAACTAACTAACTAATTAACTAACTAACTAACTAACTAACTAACTATAACTAACTAACTATAGCTAACTAACTAACTAACTAACTAACTAACTAACTAACTAACTAACTAACTAACTAACTAACTAACTAACTAACTAACTAACTAACTAACTAACTATAACTAACTAACTATAGCTAGCTAACTAACTAACTAACTAACTAACTAACTAACTAACTAACTAACTAACTAACTAACTAACTAACTAACTAACTAACTAACTAACTAGCTAAGAAAATGAAATAAAATAAGTTAAATTAAATTAATTAAATAAATTAAATCAATCAATCAATCAATCACAATTAAATAAATCAAATCAATCAATCAATCAATAAATAAATAAATAAATAAATAAATAAATAAATAAATAAATAAATAAATAAATAAAAAATTTTTTTTTCTTATTTCCATTTGATTAGGTTGGCCTCCTTGGATGATGGTGTACTATTAAACAAACTCAAAATATCCAATATTATTGACCGAAAGAAAATAGCGTTAAGAGCAATGGATGTTGTTTTGTTTGGTGCCCCCAGAGGTAAACTAAAAATTGTGTAGAAATTGCAAAGTTGGTATTTACAACTGAACCCCTGCGCATTTGAAATTGTTAGCTATTACAAAGTTACATACATATTTGCAAAATTGTCTAGTATTTACAGCCAAACCAGGTGTTCTTTTCCATGGGTGAAAAGAATTTTAAAAAGTGATGTAAAAGACAAAAGAAGCACAGACTAGGGAATTGTATAGTGAATGTCAACACTAAAGTTTCTTATTAAGAATTGAAAATGATTTGCGTTATAATACAATTGTTCGGTTTCAATATTATTATTAAGTTTCTCAGTGGATACGGAGTGAAATTTTGACAATTCGTCAGTGTGACACAATCACACCGTGTTGATTACTTGTGTGAAGATGTGTGACGTAAGACATGTTAGAAAACTGGGTCTTAGTTAGTGAGCATATGGTTAAACAATGAGTTCGAAAATACGCCGTATAGTCTTGGTTGAATGTTTTGAAAGATGTTGTAAGATGCAAAAAAATCGTGGATTTAGTAATATAAATGAGTTTTACAGGAAGTCGTGTGCACTTCTACACTCGAAAATTTTGTATACTTTTCCCGTTCCAGAAAGTAAAATATCTTTTTCCATCCATGCTTGTAGATTGGTGACATTGCATTTCCGTTGTGCCATTGAAACAAATTTAACCCTTTCACCTCTAGTGGGCCCAAAACCGGCCCTTTTATTATTTTACTCTGTCTTACGCCAGATTATTTTACTCTGTCTAACGCCAGACGATTTTACTTGCATGGTAACGGGAAACCTCCAGTGGCGTTAATGATTATCGTTATTCTTTATCCTATAGGGCACAATTATTTAAAAGATTTGGTTTTAGGCCTCGCTGTTCTTATAGCTATGGTTGGCTTTTGGTTTTCAAATGTTCAGAAACGTAAAGCTCAAAAGCAAATGGAAATCATGATGAAAGATGTTGAATACTTGCAAGATGCCGAGAAAAATTTAACTACTCTACAAAGCAGGTACATTTCTATCTGGAATAATTTATTTCATATAGCGTTGAAGCTCGTGGGCACAGAAAGTTTGCGTTTAGGGTTTTGTGCTGTCTGCATGCGATTGTTTACCGATTTGAATTTATTTGAATCATGCCACATGAGATACACTGCAAAATGGTTTGTTTTCTGTTATCAGTTATAACTGCTGTGATAGGATAATTTGAGCTATATGTGATCTGAAGGACGAGATAATTAAATTTCTGTTGAGAGATTCAACGTCGTATACGCGAGTTGCGCGATCGTGCGCACGCATCATTTTGGCGGCCCACAGGCATAATTTTGGCGGGCTACATGCATAACAAATGTGGTAAATGAAAGAAATTCGACAATTTTGAAGATATTAGCATCAGGAATTATTTCTATCTTTAAAAATAGTTAAATTTCGTTTAGTATTGGTCACGCTTTTATGACGCGCCAAAATGATGCGCTCGCAACATCGTGCAACTGGCCTATACGCTAACGCTATACGCATTGCCACAATGATCGTTTAAGCAGTGCCTCTAGTGTCATAATCTGTATTAATAGTTCTTTGTTAGCGCAGTGGTTTCAAATTTTCCGAACTTCAAACTAATCCCCGGGCGTAGGGCCGAAGGCCTGGATCTCGGCATGTGTGGACACCATTTACACGCGAAATCACACGCGAGATGAAAAACTGAAGTAATTAGGAAACCTGTTTATATATCTGTATATGTTACAATTCCGCAGCTTGCGCGATTCGGATAGCAGGTTACTGGTAACTAATCTGTTAAAATATTCAAATTATTCAAATTTACGTGCGCAAATTATCAGTTCGGTTAGATTACCAAATCGTTTTTCAAGGATCATGATCTGGAAGAAATCTTTTCCAGAAAAAAATGCTTTACAGGTAAAACAATAGTATGGAAAAAGACCCCAAGAAAGAAGGCTAAGGGGCTGTTTATATGGAAGGCGGGACGGGACGTTTGCCGGGCTTATATGAGAATATTTCCAGGGGGGACAATTGCGACCGGGACGTTTCTCAACACAGTTAGAAAGATGTAAAAAAACACAGAATAACAGAGAAATAAAAGAATTTGACGTATTATAAAGGGCTGCTGTCCTTCTACTAGCCGTTATCACTCATTTATATCGAATAAACGGCTTAAGAATCAAAATAAATACTCGAAACGGTATCCGTCATATCGTCCCGGTTAGGCGGGACAGAGCATTTACATGGCGAAAATTGTCCCACACAAGCCGGGATCCCGGTTGTGTAAACTGGGATCCCGCTTTGCTGAGACGGGACGAAAAACGTCCCGGCAAACATCTTTCCATATAACGGAACGAGATAAATATGAGAGAGATATACATGCATGGCGAGATCCCGTTTAACGTCACGTCCCGGCAAACGTCCCGTCCCGTCTCCCATGTAAACAGCCCCTAAGAAGATAAGTGGCAGCGAGAAGAGGCAACAAAGTCAATCAATACGACTTAAAACCACCGAAAAAAAGCAAAAAATTTGCGATAAAGACCGAAAACAATGCCGGCCGAAATGTAACTGAAAGAGCAAGGATGTGTCCTGAAGCTGTCCAAAGCCGATAAAGAATTCTGCAATGCATGGTATATTCTACTTAGCTCGAGAAAGAACAATGAATAAATTTTGGAACAAACGGCTTGTTAGATCTTGAAGAGAACTGAATGATGATATTTGTCATTTTTTGTCAACAAAGAGAAACGTAAGAAACCGAAAAAGAAAACTAGGAGAAATTAAAACGCCGCCAGTAAAAAGACAATCTGAAAAACAATCTGATTGACAGCGTTTGTGGTGACAAAAGCAGAAGAAAGTTTAACAGTAGGAGATTCGGTTTAGCGGAGTTAAAACGGAATAAATCTTGAAAATGAAAATCAATATAAATAATATTTTGTCTACAGTTGTCTTTGGACGCTAGGACGTGGCATTGTGTCTTTTCTTTGCCATTGTTTATATCTATTTTTGAATGAAAATTTGTCATTTGGTTCATCTCATGTCATTTTAATTGACTTCGCATGCACTTTCACCCGTCATCTGTTTTTCTTTTCTTTTGTTGAAAGACTTCACGAGGCTGAAGCCAGTCACCAAGTTATTCAGCACGAGAAGTTTGTATTGGAAAGCAACCTGAAAACCGAGATTGAAACTGCGAAGGTATTTTTGTATCTCAAATAAAGTGCTTCATTATTTTTACTGCAAGACTCGGACTGCCGGAGAATGTTAGATGATATTGAACTACCGTATAACATAAGATAATGGAAGGGGAACTGGATAGGAAACCTAAAACGATCTTACGAAACCGGAAACGATGTTTGTACAACTTGCTATGGTAATTATACACTTATAAGCAGCACCTAACGAGTGATCCCACATGACCAGGATCAACCATTGCTGAAATTAAACAATTGTGTAATATCACTTAAGTCAGTTGTGTCTGATTTTAGCCATGTGGGACCACCAGTTAGGTGCGATTTGCCGCGTATAAGTGTATAATTACCATAGCAAGTTGTGCAAACATCGTTTCCGGTTTCGTTAGTTTCCTATCCAGTTCCCCTTCCATTATCTATAGTATAAACGGAAACTATAAAGTCATTAGTAATGGCAGCGGTCCCTGACATCATTGGCACTAACATCAGCATTACGTCATCTTGAAAGACAACGGAGTTTCCAAACCAGCTCCCTCCACTAACTGTAACGAACACTACATCCAAGAATAGCCAAAGTTGTTACAGCTATTATAGCCGAACAACATCGTTAGAGCAACAACATGTATATTATGCATCGTTGTTTTAACAGTTGTTCAACGTTACATTTGTTCACTCGGTTGTTAGAAAAAGTGGAGGGGATGCATCGACGAAATAATATGTTCACTATATTAACTTAATTGTTCGACGTTTTCTAACAAATTCGCGTAGAGTTCAGTAAATAGCTTAATGAGAGCATGCGAGTTTTAAGAAAGTTAACGAACGAACGTACGAACGTACGTTGCGTACGTGCGAGAAAACGATCAAACAGACAGACAAGACAGACGGTTTATGCTTGGATTTTTTTTGGTAAACCCATTTTTCATTAAATAGAATTTAATGTTATTTAACGTTATTTGCAGATGATAATTTCTTGTTTTAATATTTGTTGATTTTAGCGCGAGGCACAACGTCTTCGCGAAGCACGGGAAGACCAGCCAGAAGAAATTCATACTCGTCTTAAATTAGCTGAAGAAGAATTAATTCAGGTAAAGTAGTTTATCTAATTTATTAAGTGAAGCTCAAGCTTGATTGCTACTTGGTGGAGAAAAGCCAACAAGATTTTATTGGCATTAACCGGTATGGCATTGGAGTGAGCTTGGCATATTACTAATGGTTCTTAGAAAATGGCATCTTATTTTGAACAGTAAATACATGGAGCAGAATTATTCTTAGACCGATTTACCTACGATCCGCCAAATTACTATTTGTCGAACTGTTGTAATGTTTGAGCCTGCATTAATTGGTCAATATATTATATTCAACATGCAGAATATAGGTATACCTGATACCTCTATCTGCTCTCAAACATTTCACCAAAAACGATTTTGAAAATATCAAACAAAAGTCTTTGTTATATGTCAAGTGTCAAAGTTCGTTTTTCTAGCTTTCTGATTGGGCGAGCGGTCTTCGCGTAACCCATGGCAGCGGGCAACATTGCTTCTATTTTTCCCTAGGGAAAAATATAATGGTCTGGTTCAGTTTGTTTTTGTTGTTTTTTTCCAGTTTTCCTTCGTTTAAGAGAATGTCTGAGGGTTTTGTTCAACATTTTTAATGTACTTTAACACTTGATATATAACAAAACACTTAGTTACTGGTACCTCGGAAAAACAGTGTATTTTGTAACCCCTCGATCGCTCGTTGTTGTTATTGGCTGCGCCTTAGGTAGCCATATTCTTGTTCATATAAAATTGTATACTAATATTCTTTTCCTATTTTATATTTTTAGTTTGTAACATTTTGTAAAAGTTGTAATATTTTAAAGTTTTTAATATTTTTTTACTATCCAATGTTTTTTATATTAAAAATTTTATTTTTGTATTTTTAACTTCAGGTCAGAGAAGCACTGCAGAAAGCAGAAAAAGAGCTAGAATATTTTTCGTCACAAATGACATCGTCTCTTCAAAAGTGGCTTGAGATTACGTACCAGCAAGAAGTCAAGAATTTTACATATCGGCGGAACGCTGCTCTAAGGAAGATGAAAATCGCTAAAGAAGCTGTATGTTTACTACTATACATTAATACTAGATATACATAAATGCAACAACCCCTCGCCCGCTTTTATATGCTTTTTGAAATACACCCCACCCACCCTACCTTCCAATTAAGATAAGCACAAACAAATGATGTTCCTCAGGATAATTACAGAATTTATGATAAGGATGACTAAAAATGAAAGTTGAACATATCAAAGCAAAGTGTTCTTTCAAATAAGACAGACTTAATATTTGTTTCATAGGTTATAAACCATTTTCATGTTCTTTTGCAGTGCGACAGGATCAATCGGAAACGTAATTCTTTGCTTGGTTCATTGCGTCTTGTTCATGATCAGAATATTGATGAAGTAGACCAAATAATACTGGCTGCTCGGTAAGGGTAATCTTTTCTAATTTCTTACCTTAACTCTTTCTTGTCCGAATTGGTCTTTAGACGTCCAGGCCTCAAAGTGTTAAAACCTAAAGTGTTAAAACATATCTCTTTAACACGTTGAAGCCTGACGACGAGTCTTTTAAGATTTATTCTGGCTAAGACCAGACGATTTTACAGGGATTTTTAGAGTGGAGGTAAAACACAAATTTAAGAAAGTAGTGGTTTATAAGAAAGTAATAGTTTTTTAAGAGAGTAGTGGTTTATAAGAAAGTAGTTAAGAAAGTTAAGGGTTTATAAGAAAGTAGTGGTTCTTAAAAATGTAGTGGTTCACCTACTTGGCTGTTTGTTTGTTTGTTTGTTTGTTTGTTTGTTTGTTTGTTTGTTTGTTTGTTTGTTTGTTTGTTTGTTTGTTTGTTTGTTTGTTTGTTTGTTTGTTTGTTTGTTTGTTTGTTTGTTTGTTTGTTTGTTTGTTTGCGTGTGTGCGTGCGTGCGTACTTGTTTGTTTGTTTGTTTGTTTGTTTGTTTGTTTGTTTGTTTGTTTGTTTGTTTGTTTGTTTGTTTGTTTGTTTGTTTGCTTGCTTGTTTGCTTATTTGTTTGCTTGTTTACTTGTTTACTTGTTTGCTTATTTGCTTATCCTTCCTTTGGTCCTTCTTTGCTTACTCATATACGTGCTCACTTACTTATAGGTCCTCTTTGGCAGAAGTGACCAACGAATTGGAAGAATTACTGCATCGTTGGCAACAAATTGAAGCATGTTGTCGTCTTGATCTTGGTGTGAGCAGTTCTTTTATATGCGATTCTACTGACGCACCGTCGTCGCCTGTTGGCCAAGCTGTAGCAATGTGCGGTAATGTTGGCACGCTGGGCTCTGCTAAAAGTCGTTCACGTGAGTCGCTTTCACTTCATAGGGTATTTACCTACCCCTCTTTTCAAGGAGTAAACGACAGCCCCCCTCCTTATCACAGCATTTCAAAATCAAAAGTCACGCGACATACGTCATCCATGTCGTGTTCAAGTGAAGTGGGAAAAGTTTCAGAACATGAAAACGGGCTTGGTGGCAGCCAGAATGGTTCCAGTTCAGAACACAATAAGACACAGTCTCAATCAACTGATTGTAGTGATAACACAGGTGATTGTGTTCACGCAGAATACGAGGGTCCTATCGCCCAGAAAAACGTTTCTATCTTATCAAACACTAAAATAAAGAAGAAGAGCTGTAACGAAAATGGGACAGATCAAGAGCTCAAAACTAAGAAGAGATCTTCGCTTAATTCAGACACCAAGTTTTCCTTACATAAAAAGAAATGGTGGTCACGTAATAAACGACTTAACGGCTTAGAAATGGAGCCCGAGTTTGAAACGGACGCGGTGGAAAGCCTTCACGGGGGCTCGCTACCTGTTTTGCCTCAAGAGAAAAGTTCTAAGCAAAATTCGGTGGATAATGGTAAAGCCGAACATCACTTAAGAACGAAATCTTAGTTTCTGTAGTTTTTTTAGCAAAGAACTTAGTTGTGGATAGTATTGTGTATTTATAAACTGGTATTAATATTATTTAACTCGATCATCTGTAGGTTAGCTACTGTATGTATAGTGTTTAGGGTATAGAATGCAGTAAACTTACCAAAAGTCGACCACACCTACAACATGTATGTATACGAGAATGAAGACGAGTGGTGGACTTTATTCTTACTTGGCTTTTTTTCTTCTTTTCCTTTTTTTAAACTTTGCCAGTTGTTAGTTGCGGTGCTCTGCCCTATAGGCAGGTTCAGTTCCTAAAGTTTCCTTGTCATAGCCAGCTTCTTTATTTTTACGCATGGTCCGACTACCTTCAACCTAAGTATGTCTCCATGACGCAGTGTGTGTCCTAGCCAGATTTTCTGTCTTCTATTGATGATATTTATGAGCGAGCGGTCCTCATCTACACGTGACAACACCTCTTCATTACTAATCTTGTCAGACCAAGAGATGTTCATTACCTGTCGCCATAGCCACATCGCGCAGCTTTCCAATCTTCGTATTTCGTCCTTGCGCAGCGTCCACGATTCAGCCCCGTACAATAGTGTACTCCAGACCACCATCTTTATGATTCTCTTCTTCAAATTTAGGCTGAAGGTTTTAGATATCAACTCTTTTTTCTTAGTGAAGGCCTCTCTTGCACGGACTATCTTCGATTTGATGTCTTTAGTACAATAGCCGTCTTGTGTTATTAAACTCCCGAGATAGTTGAACTGGGCCACCTGACTAAGTTGTTTCCCTTCGACAAAGATCGCAAACTCCTCTCCGGGTTCCTTACGATCTTCCTTACCTTCGTCTTTTTGATGTTTATTTTCATACCGTAATGCTCCACAACGTCCTGCATTTTATTCATCTGGTGTTACAAACCCTTAACAGAGCTGGCTACCGTAGCCTGGTCGTCCGCATATCGCACTGTCTTAATAAGATGACCTCCCACACGAATGCCTTCGTCTACCTCGTATATAAGGCCTCTCGCACCATGGCTTCTGCATAAATATTGAATAGTAATGGTGATAGAGGGTATCCTTGCCTAGTACCTCGTCCTATCACTGCTGGATCCGTCACACCATCCTTCATCCTAACAGTGCACTTTGCCCTATATATAGGGCTGCAATCAGCTTCCGATCACGCCAGTCAACTCCGATATTCCTCAGTATTTCTAAGAGTTTTACCCACGCCACACGATCGAAGGCTTTCTCGTAGTCCACAGAGCACACATAGATGTCCTGTGCGTGGTCAATACACCTTTCACTAAGTAACCTCATGACAGCAATGGCCTCCCTTGTACCAATCCCGTTCCGAAATCCAAATTGGTCGTTTCCAAGATATTCTCTAGCCTTGGGTTCTATTCTGTTGGTTAATACACGGAGAACAACTTTTGAGGCGTGTACAATAAAACTGATTGTTCTGTGTTCCTCGCACCTTAAGGTGTGCGGTTTCTTTTCTATTCGGATAAGGACAGACTTCATCCAGTCCTCTGGCCACACTCCGGTTGTATACACCATTCTGCAAAGTTTTACAAATGTATTCACTCCTTCTGGACCCAGCACCTATAGCATTTCTGCCGGTATTTCGTCTACACCTTCCGACTTCGTATCACTTAGCTGGTGTATTGCCTTGATAATCTCCTCCCTTAAAACAATGGCTGTTTCAACTTCCTCCTCGGTCTCCATCGGAATACTGTCTGGTTTCTCGTCTTCGGCATACAACTCTTTTATATACTCTTTCCGCCTTTTGTTGACTTCATCCAGCTCTGTCAGCAGGATTTCATCCTTGCTGAGCACACTATCCTGTTTCTTACCACCGTGCTTATCCTGGCAAAGCTCCTTTACCTTTGCGTATATTAAGTCCGATCTACCCAGTCCTTCTAAGTCTCCCAATTCACTACATTGGCTCTCCCACCAGCTGACACGCGCTCTATCGGTTTCTCTAGGGAGCTTGTTATTCAGCTTCCTATACATCTTTCTACCGTTCTCAGTGTTAACGTTCTTCCATTTCCTCCTCTCCTCCATTTTGTCCAGCATCTGATCAGTTACCCAAGGCTTGTTGGCCTTTCTTCTCCCTTCATATCCAATATTGTCCTCTCCACTCTTCAAGATCGCACTTTTCAGGCGATTCCAACTCATCTCAACATTGGTGTTATTTGTACTCTCAATCTCTTCCCCAAGGTGCTTATCAACATCTTCAGCAAACCTAACTCGGGATTCACTTTTCAGTTTTTCCCAGTTCCATTTCTGGATCTTCTTGCTGCCAGCAACGTTCTTCAGTCTTAACTTTGCTTTCATAATAACCAGATTATCATCACATCAAACATCACAGTCAAGAACATTAAGAAGCTCCAATTGATCCAAAACTTTGCCGCGAGAATAATTACGAATATTAATAAATATGAACACATAACTCCAGCGCTAACGGACTTGAAATGGCTAACTGTAGATCGACAACTACAGTATAAAGATATATTATTGATGTTTAAGTGCATCAACGGCCTAGCGCCTGCTTATTTAAGTGAGAAATTTAATCATCGATATGAAACCCATGATCACCATACCCGCATCATGCATGATTTGGATATTCCTAAATTTAGAACAAGTACAGGGCAAAGAACATTCTACTATCGTGGTGTATCTCTGTGGAATAAACTCGACCAAACACTAAAGTCAATAAAGGACATTAAGACTTTTAAATTGGAACTTAAGAAATTTTTACTAAATAGTTAAAAAGGTTTTATAATGGAAATTTGTATTAAGGGTAACTATTTTTAATAATTTTAATTGGTTAAACTTGTAATTTTATGCTGAAAAGCCCGAAAGGGAGCATATCACAAAATTAATAATGATAATAATAATTATGATCCGAATCGCAGTCGGCTCCTCCGCTCCTGGATATGCAGCAGCATTCTTCACACTATTTCGGTATCTCTCTCTGACTATGATGTAGTCAATCTGGAAACGTCTGACATCCCCTGGAGATTTCCACGTATATCTCCTTCTTGCATTTTGCTCAAAACAAGTATTGGCAATACTTAGATCTTTTCGTTTGCAGAAATCTGTTAGCATCCCCCCCCCCCCCTCTCTCATTTCTTTGGCCCAGCCGAAAATGACCTACTGCCGAGCTGTCACTCCCTTCACCAACCACTGCGTTCCAGTCACCTAGGAGCACCAGATAGTCGTTACCCTTTCCCATATTCATACGGTCCTCTATGTTGTCATACATTTCTTCTATTTCTTCATCCAGATAGTCGGGGTTGGCATATATACAACTATCACCATGATATCAACTGGGTTGCCTCTTAATTTAACCATCAGTAGTCGATCACTGAAAGCCTCAACTCTATCAACACATTTTGCTGCCTGGCGGTCTAGGAGCAATGCGACTCCTCGATCTTTGTCTCTGCTGTCCACCGGAGTAAATAACACGCACATTATCACTATAATAAAATCACCCTTGTTCCAATGCTCATTTAATGTATTGAAGAGATTTCGCTTGTTGACGACCTGAGATGCCCCAATCCCTCTCCTGCCGGACGCGACACCTTGCCTAGCAGAGGTCCCGTTAACGTCGTTACCACTTGTTCTATTTAACATACCAGTAGCCCACCCAAAAAAAAAATCCGAGCCGAAACCAGACTCGGCCTACCACATGTAGCCCGAGTAATAAAAGTATAAACTCCTTTAGTAACAGTATTAATAATTACAACACACAAAATTCCATTTTCTGTCTGCAATATTGAACTATATTGTGAGATTTTAGGACAAATTCTCTTAACTACCTAATTATTTTGTGTCGGAAATTTTACTCGATTTCCAGGCTGGAATCCTGGAACCCTATATATAATATAACTCTATATATAACTGGAGTAATACCTGCTGTTCCAAGATTGAAGTCAAACATGGTGGACATCTAGGACCAGACCTTGTAGAAGACTGGAAGTATACGTACTTCAGGCCCATAAGGATCGCGGCTCTGGGAACACGATTGCCACAGAGATATCACTCCAGTTATATTTAACAAATAGAAAATCGCTTGCGTGTCTCTGTACTGTGATACAAACACGAATGACGTGATTTCAACCGGAAAAAATGCCTAGTAGTCACACATTTTTTCCGGTTGAAATTGCGTCATTCGTGTTTGTATCACAGTACAGAGTTACAAAAGCGATTTTCTATTTGTTTTATAAAATAACTAACCGTTTTACGAGGTAAAAAAACAAGGAGAAGCCACCAAAGTGACCGAGACTCAGCTGACGAATGATGGCGTAATCAAATAAATACGCCAGTGATTACGTGAGATTTAACCAAACAGAGCATGCGTTGTACAATATAAAATGAAAATGACGTCAAACGTGTCTCTGTACTCTGAGTGAAAATGGCTCTTGTCCAATCAGAGCGTGCGTAGCATACCTGTTATTTTATAAATTAATATAGAACTTACATACCAGAAATACCAATCTCATAATATGACTAGAGGGGACAAAAATGCGAGAAAAATTGGACGCTGCCATTTAATCATAATGGAGGGGGGAAACCACTGCTCTCTATATAAACTGGATGGGGCATGAGGCCGGATTTTGCGTGCCAGTTGTATAATGACGTGACGTCGTGACCACTACCCAAGATGGCCGCCACTAAAGTTCATAAGCTTTCGTAGATTGAAAACAAACAAAAAAAGTTATTTTAAGAAAATTTAAATGGATGTAATGACACAAGAAGTACTCAATAAGGTTTAAGACGCCAATTTCTTGTATTTGTTTCTGTTACTAAGACTGCGTTCACACGAGTCCAGTGTAGAAGATAAACGGTAAAATGTGGTTACGTTCACACGAATCCGTCATAATTTAAAGACGCTTTGAAGGCGCTCACACGACACCGGAACCTTCTGGTGTACATCCAGTATTTCAATGCTGTGCACTGTTTAAAAAGTAAATGGAAACGAGGAGCAATTCAAAGAATATTACACCCCCCCCCCCCCCCCCCCCCAAGGTGTATAGCACATTCTAGGTTTACAATTTGTCTTTCCGTTTGGAACTCACCTTCTCAAATTCATGAATAATTCATGAGCTAATTAGCCAATCAAAAACACGTATTTCGTCACGTGCGTGAGTTGCGAAACCCCGGTAATAAACGAAAAATTGAATTAATAATTAGGAAATTAGATAATACGCTTTAAACAATAAAAAGCGTACATTACAACATTTCTAAATTATAAAAACAGTCAAAACAAAGAAAACTATTATACCACAATTCTAAATTATAAATGCAAAACTCAACACAGAAACCAATTAAGTTAGGTTATATAATAGCACGCCATCTAATTAGGGAATTCTACAACAATAGACTATTGTCAACTGAGAAGTTATTTCATAAACTCGTGACTCGCGTTTTACCAGGGTTTCCAAACACTTGAGAACAATTGAATTCACTCGACTGTTCACCGCGCGATTTTCATAATTGTTCTCTCGAGTTTGTAAAACACTCAAGACAACAAAAACCACTCGGCCGTACCGGCCTCGTGTTTTCATTGCCTTTCATGTTTTACAAACTCTCGAGAACAATTATAAAAATCACTTGGTGAACAGCCTCGTGAATTCAATTGTTCTCGCGTGTTTGGAAACCCTGGTAAAACACTCGCACTCTTTTATGAAATATTACTTATTGACTTCATCTTCTCCTATTTACACTGCCCAGTCATTGTTGTAATAATGTTATAATTGTCCAAACAGCAGTACAAGTTCTTAGCAGAAGCTTTCCGAAGTCGAGAAGACAAATAAAGTTTTCCATCGCTGAAAAATACGCCAACCGTTTGGTTAGGAGCCGAAAATTTAGGAACTGGGTACTAAAGCGGAGCGAAAAAGTGCCGGATCTTGTTGTGTTCACACGACGGCGGCCATATTGGTGCACAACCTTTATCCTATCAGTATGGTGATGAAACAATGAGAATAGAGTTAAGATCCCCCACCGATCACGTGAGTGAAAACGATCCATATGGACTCGAGATTGAAGAAATACTAGTGAGAAATTTTACAAGTTAATTTTTCGCGCTGACCAAAAAGATCACATGCTCTGGGTACGAGATATTGGCACAGTGGCTTTCTTTGGAAGCAGGGCGCTTATATACTGGACGGAACACCGCTGCCAAACGTATTGCACATGTGCGTCGTCCGAGCTCGTCCTCGGAAAAAGAGCGGGAAAACACTGGACTGGTCCGAGAGTCCGACACAAAAGTTAAAATTATAAGCATATAAGCATACTACCAAAAAGCTAATTAGGTAGGTAATTTGTTAACAATTATTCGCCGAAGGCGAGGTGAATATCGGTGAATAATAACCGAGACGAAGTCGAGGTTATTATTCACCGATATTCACTGAGCCTGAGGCAAATAATTGTTTTAGTATAAATACACATTTTCGTACTTTTAGGAACAACATTTTCATTTTCAAAATGGCTGGCGGCCATTTTGAATAGACGCTGTAGGTGATTATCGAGAATTAATCCGAAGTAACTCGACCAATCGGCGCGCGCGATTTTCTATAATCACCTGTGTATTTATGCTAATGTGACTTCAGCATTCTGATTGGTCCACTCAGGGGTGAATCTGAGGTAATGGTCACCGCTTAGCGCGGTGACTATTGCATCACAAGAAATTGTTCTTCAAAAGTAGTTTTGGAAAAGAAATTGGTACTTATTCAACACTGCACTGACTTTACTCGTTTCAGTCTCCCCCTCGGAGTTGTCATTTTGAAGTATGAGATTTAGAATTTGTTGATTCAATGAACTGTTGATTTTTTTTTCAAAATGGGGTCTGTATTTTTTGAGACAAACAAAAGAGCATAATACTGAAAACATTTATCACTGAGATGTTATCGAATATCGTAAAAACAAAACTTTATAAAGGTAAGGAAGTATATTTTCTATAATTCTTCGTATTTTTTGTATGTTTTGGCTAGGTTTTGGTCGTAGCGATGTTTTCGAAAACTTCGTCATGAGTGAAGAACATATTGAACATGAATTAAGTGCAAAAAAGCCGCATCACAGGACCAAAACACCAGAATAAAAGTCTTTAGCATATATTTGAATAAGTTCAGTGCCAAAGTAGGATGTTTACTCTTTTTTTAAAATTATTTACTAACAAAGACTGTGGCTTGCTAACATCGTCTGTGAATAAATAGAATCACCACTGCTAAAATGAAAGCAGTGACTAATTGTTAAATATTCTGAATTTACCCCTTCGTAATTTTGTTTACCCCTTTTTTAAAACACAAATGAATAGTCGAGTTTTACTTAGTCTTCATTGTCTGGTGGATGTCGCCATGGCTCGTTCACACTTCTCTTTAATACAATGTTTACTCAGCGAATTTGTGCATGCGCAAACGTTTGGCAGCGGTGTTACTGGGAATATTATGGATTATTATATATTCAAACTTTATTCTCGTTCGTGATTGGCCAAAACGCCCCCGCTAATTCTCCGTATCTGGAAGCTGACGCGTTATTTCAGCTGCTGACGTGATCAGCGTGCAATAATACCTTGTTTTGGATCGAACTTCGATCCAAAACAAGGTATTATTGCACGCTGTCGAACCCAAGCCCCCAGCGCGGTCGGCAGCTTGCTAAAAATCCCACCAAAACTAAATATTTTTGAGGAGTAAACAAAATGGCTTTTAACCGGTTTCCATCGTTAAACGAAGAAATTTCGACGTTGCTCTCAGAGAAAGATAGTAAAAGCACGAAGAGTATAGTTTTTGAATATATAATAAAACAATTATTGGATTCGGTTTTCGCATGATATCGAGAATTATCAAGGCCTCGGTTTGTGTTATCCACCTCAGCCTTCGGCTTCGGTGGATAACGCAAACCTCGTCCTTGATAATTCTCGATATCATGCTCAACTTCATTCAATAATTGTTTAATATTATGAGTGCAATGCCGGGGACTCAAGATGGCTGCCACTGAATTTCATAGCTTTCGTAGATTGAAAACAGAAAAAAAAGAGTTATTTTAAGAAAATTTAAACGAATGTACAAGAAGTACTTAATAAGGTTTAAGACGTTAATTTCTTGCATTTGTTTCGGTTACTGAGCTATAAAACCTTTAAATTTCGTTGTTTTTCTTCAGTGCCGACAACGAAGAAACTTCACGATAATATAAACTGAAAAACAGACTATAAAATCTACGAAGAATTCAATTTCAAGTCTTTTATTGTTACTTGCCATCTTTGGACTGTTTTTATTTGTTAAACAACCGAAAACTAAACGAACCGGCATGTGTTGTTTGCTTTACGGCTTTTCCGACTAGTGGTCACGTCATCATACAACTGGCACGCAAAATCCGGCCCAATGGCCCATCCAGTTGTATGTAGAGATCAGTGGGTGCAACGGCAACGGAAAGCTGATCGGCGTGTGATGCGGGGCCGAGGCCTGGCAACGAGTAATTGATATTCACCGGTCAGCGGTTGACCGGTTATTAACTGAGCCTGAGGCGAATAATTGTTTTAGTATAAATACACATTTTTGTACTTTTAGGAAGAGCATTTTCTTTAAAATTGTTAATTTCTTTGCCTGTCGCATTGACAACTTTGACTGGCGGCCATTTTGAATAAACGCTGTAGGTGATTATCGAGAATTAATCCGAAGTAGCTCGACCAATCAGCGCGCGTGATTTTCTATAATGACCTGTGTATTTATACTAATGATTGATAACATTGGGTATCAGAGGGTTATTAAACTGGCTAGGTATAATTAGACCGATATGAAGCGGTAAAATTAAAACAAAAATATGGCCAGCAAAGTGGATTTAAAAAATATTTCAAGTTTGAGTTGGTTGACACTAATAGTGAAGATAAGGTATCAACGCATTCAACATTGAGAGTACCAACTGGTTCAAGTATTTTTAGAAAGTATTTTTATTAGAAATTTAATAACTATTTACAAACTCTGGAAACTTTTTTTTACACAAAGCAGATAAATAAAGGAAAAATTATTGCATTAGCACTAGCACAGTATTGGATTCCACTGAATTTGGTCTAAAATAAGAATTTCTGAACTGTATCTCAGAGTTATTTCAAGACTTTCAAGCTTGTTTTCATGAAGTTGAAGGTGAAGAAAAATGCAGTTGACTTGAAGAAAACTTTTGCAAAAACAAACCACTCATGGGAACTGGGAACAAATCATTTTTCCAATAATCTTCCGACTCTCTCCTCCGCAGAGGCGCGGGCATGCGGGCGAGGGAGAAGACGCGCGATAGCCCGCGCGCCTGCGACAATTGCCTGCAACTAACCAAAATAGAAGCCTCTGCAGGAGAGAGATCTTCCGATACACGAATTGCTGCCACTGACCTATATATATAACTGGACTGCGGGTGCTGGCCAAAAATGTGTCCCCATTTTCACTTTCAAAATGGCGGCATTTATGGGTCCTTCTGCTAATGGTAGCGACCACTGACATGTACAGTACTTATCGTAGGAAAACAGAATATTTATGTAACACAAAGCGATTTTCTTACTTTATTAATGTACCGTTGCTATGCGAGGGTTTCCCAGAGGTGAATAAAATCGTCTGGCGTTAGCCAGAATAAAATACTAAATAGTAAAGAGCAATAAATTCGGACAGGAAAGAGTTAATGCATGCAGGTTGGTCATTGTTAATTTCTTGTGGAACGACTCAGAGGCCTGCTGGATTATTTGTCTGACCAAATAGGAATATCGCCTCCCATGTAAACAGCCCCTAAGAAGAACTCGGTACGCCTCGCTTCTTTACGATTTTCTCGTGATCTTCAGCGGTTCTTTATAGAGCTGGCGACTTCATAAAACGAAATGTTTGTAGATTTCCATGACCATGTGTATTGACACTTGTCAGTCTTGTTTATTTTAGTGCCAAGTGTTCGTGCTGTACCGCCGGCCGTCTAGAATTATTATTATTGTACTGCAATAAGATTCTTATCATGAAAACATCCCGGGCCACTCAGCAACAAACATAAATATTAAATATACATGGATGGAAATACCACCGAAATATTTTGTTTACACAAACTCGAGACCAGGACGATATTATGCTGACTTGGCAAAAATTCGACAAAGTTTGCCTAGTCCGCCTACTCCGAACGTTTTCTCAAGAAATAATCCACTGTAGAAGTTAAAAATTATATTGGCAGAAAGATAATTCACCTTGCTACAACATACGTACAGTTTATCCGACCAAATTACTTAGTTTCCCTAAAAAGAGCGAAATACCGAACATGTCCAAATCATAATAGCGGCCGCTATTTTGAAATTTTTTTCCGTGTGTATTATAATGTCTTCTCCAAATGTTTTCTCGAGAAATAAACCACTGTAGAAGCTATCAAATATACTGGAAGAAAGATAATTCATCTGGCTACAACATACGTACAGTTTATCGGTTTATCCGACCTAATAATATAGAGGGCAAAATTTCTCGAATATGATTGGCTAATGAAGAGGGCATTTTTTTGTAATTCAGGGCAAAATTACTTGCACTTGATTGGTTCCTTGATCAGCAGTACTTGCATGTGATTGGTCGCTTGGTTACTTAGCAACAGTGAACCTCAGAGGACTGACAATGTTTTCAACAAATCTGCAAGGTTTTTCGGTCTGAAAATGCTTTTTTGTTTACTTTGAACTAATTTGAACTATTGAAGGAGTGTAAACTATTAGTGAAAATGAATACAGTAGAAAATTTACGAACTTTTGCCTGTGTTTACAAGAAGAAAGCTACATGCACAGCGATAGAGCGAGGGAAATTTGGAATGTTGCTGAGTACCGACCGTGATAAGGTACATGTACTTTGACATTTTCTGGACATAATATAGCTCTTAAATAATTTTGCCCGCTATATTATTAACACATAATCGCATGAGTTCTCGTAAAATTAAGGTTTACTTTCACTCGTGTTTTCAAAATCTTACAAATTACCCTCGTCGCTTCGCGACTCGGGCAATTTTGTAAAATTTTGAAAACACTCGTGAAATTAAACCTTAATTCTCCTCGGCCCCATGCGATTACCTATACAAATAGCTTAGTTTTCTTAAAAAATGGAAATACCGAACATCTCTAACACGAACTATAGAGATCTTAGGTATCGGTCAGCGGCCTTCACCATTAGCAAAAGGACCCATAAATGCCGCCATTTTGAAAGTGAAAATGGGGACACTTTTCCTCACTCATTAACAATTAGTCACCGAAGTCGAGGTGACTATCGGTGAATATTTACCGAGCCGCGAAGCGGCGAGGTAAATACACCGATAGTCACCGAGACTGAGGTGACTAATTGTTTTAGTATAATTTCAGAGGTTGATAAAAACCAATCACATTGAAACAAAAACTTTTAGGCAACTGCTTTCATTTTAGCAGGGGTGATTCTGTTTATTCACAGACGACGTTAGCAAGCCACAGTCTTTGTCAGTAAATAATTTTAAAAAAAAAGAGTAAACAACATCCTACTTTGGAACTGAACTTGTACATACATTCAAATATATGCTAAAAAGACTTTTATTCTGGTGTTTTGGCTTCTGTGATACAGACTTTTTGCACTTAATTCATGTTCATTATGTTCTTCACTCATGACGAAGTTTTCGAAAACATCGCTACGACCAAAACCTAACCAAAACTTGCTAGAAAATACGAAGAATTATAGAAAATATACTTGCTTACCTTTACAAAGTTTTGTTTTTATGATATTTGATATGTACAACATCTCAGTGATAAATATTTTCAGTATTATGCTCTTTTGTTTGTTTCAAAAACTACAGACACCATTTTGAAAAATAAATCAACAGTTCAATGAATCGACAAATTCTAAATCTCATACTTCAAAATGACAACTCCGAGGGGGAGACTGAAACGAGTGAAGTCAGTGCAGTGTTGAATAAGTACCAGTCTCTTTTCCATAACTACTTTTGAAGAACAATTTCTTGTGATGTAATAGTCACCGCGCTAGGCGGTGACTATCCCCTCAGATTCACCGCTGAGCGGACCAATCAGAAAGCTGGAAAGCCTCTTTTCCACTATGAAATTATACTAATTAACAATTATTCGCCGAAGGCGAGGTGAATATCGGTGTATAATAACCGAGACGAAGTCGAGGTTATTATTCACCGATATTGACTGAGCCTGAGGCGAATAATTGTTTTAGTATAAATACACATTTTCGTACTTTTAGGAAGAGCATTTTCTTTAAAATTGTTAATTTCCTTGTCTGTCGCATTGACAACTTTGGCTGGCGGCCATTTTGAATAACGCTGTAGGTGATTATCGAGAATTAATCCGAAGTAGCTCGACCAATCAGCGCGCGTGATTTTCTATAATCACCTGTGTATTTATACTAAAAGGTAATAGGAGCACGCAGTCCAGTTATATATATAGCCAATATAGCCAGTGATTGCTGCTTTTGCTCGAATTTTCTTCAAAACTCGCTCGTGCCAGTCTACTTCCGCATCACAGTCACAGACGAATTGTACTCAGAAAACACGCTTTCATACTACGGATGTCACCGAAGTGTCGAAACGTGAAAAAATTCGCACGACGACCACGCCTACAAACGTTAGCCGCCCCGCCCACAAACTTATACGTTTATTCATGCTTTTGCCACACGTTTCTAGTTGACAAAATGGGTGAAGTTAATAAACATGGTCGAACTTTTATCCGTGGAAAAGCTTTGAATGACGATTTTAGATCCCTTATGAAGCGTTGAATAGAGCTGTTCGAAATTACATGAGTGGAGGAAAATGGTCGCGGAAACGGATGGTTAGACCTGCCGCCGAGAAATTTACTCCAGAAAACATTGAATACTGCCAAGAATTTCTTGATTACATTTCAACAGTAGATCCTTATAAGCTTAAATTTTTCGACGAATCAGGAATTAAACTTCCTGATGTAGCGAATCCAAATTATGGTCACTCGTTAGTTGGAACGTCATGCGTAGAAATATTTCGAAACATGCAGACACCGAATATCACTCTAAATCTCTTGTGTGGAGCAGACGCAATTATGTATGCAAACACAGTGCGTGGGGCGTGTAATACTGTGAAATTCCTCGAGTTTTATGCCCAAGCATCGCAGAATTTTCAGCCCGATGGAAGACCCATACTTGAATATGGCGATCATATTATTTTAGATAATTGCGCCATTCATCATTTTCAAGGGGGACAGATTCTAGGTGAATGGCTCGACAATATAGGATGTACTCTTGTTTATTTACCGACTTACTCTCCAGAATTTAACCCAGTGTTTAACAAGCTAAAAACAGTACTGAAAAGATTAGAGTATAGAGATTTACTGAGAGATAACTTGCATGATGCTGTATACGAAGGGCTAAAATAAATAACATCGGCTGATATGCGTGGTTTTTATCGTTACACAGGTTATATTGATATCTAATCTCCGGCCAAAAATATGAATACGTTTATTAATACAATGTAAATAACAAAAACTGGAAGAACTTTGAATATAAACAGTTAACTAACTTGTAGTTCATGTTCACATTATTAAACTGAAAGCAAAATACGTCTATTCATTCAGTTTGTTGCAGTTTGTATTACTATAATATAAATGTGAAGCTAGCTTACCAATTGAATGATACCGTTTTTATCAGAACTATGATCGGATACATTGGGGCATAGGAAGTCGATAGCAAAATCAGTAAAACTACGTAAGAACATGAACATTGTCGGTCAAATTACCGTAGCTTTATACTTATTTTCATTTTTCAAGAAGTCTCGCAGCTTCAAAAAGCAAACCTAAGCCTCCCACATCTTCTTCTGTTGTTGTTGACGTGTCGACGTTAATAGAATATCCTCCCTGTCTGGAACTACTTCGGCTGATTCAACCATGTCGACGAAGGTTCGAAGTCACTGCATCTGAGATCTATCCAATCTTTGTCGCTCTCCATGTATTTAATGTTTAAAATGTTGTTTGAAAATCTACACTTTTCCTGCAAATGTCGAATTAACAAATCAGGGGTAAAGCTTTTCATATCTACTTCATGAACGAAAAATTTTGTCCATTTCTTTTGTTCGCCGCCATGCCCAACTTTAAATTCATATCTCCGAACTCTCCCGGAAAACATATTCGATCGCAATTAAGTGGTTTAGCTATGTAAAACAGAATACTTTGCTTTATAACGAAGTACTTTACGATCGAGAGCCTCTGAACGCCTTGATTAGTTGATTTGAAGTGTTGACAAATAAAAGCATGAATAAACGTATAAGTTTGTGGGTGGGGCGGCTAACGTTTGTAGGCGTGGTCGTCGTGCGAATTTTTTCACGTTTCGACACTTCGGTGACATCCGTAGTAATTCTTAGAAAATTGACAAGAGTCGCAAAACTGTCATGACTGTCAGTGTTGTCAGGAGCAGACCGAGCAGTCAAAAATGTCTGCTGCTGTTCCACAGGAACCTGATAAAAAGAAACTAGCAGAACTGAAGGAGGAAATTCAAGAACTGTTGGCCAACGAAGGAGGAAAACTAGACGCCGGTGTTTTTAAAGCCAGGTACAAGAATCGTTTTGATAAAAAATTTAACCCTCCTAAACATGCATCTGCGAAACTCAAAAAGTTTTTGCAGACGTACATGAACGATGTAGTCAAAATAACAAGAAAAGGAAGCACAGATTTCATAGAAGTGAAATCGAAAAGCAAAGAAACTGTTGCCGTGAAACAAAATGCTGCTGAAACTAGACAAAAACAAACGTACAAAGCGCGAACAACACAAACTGCAGCTGTCATTGGCGCGAGGCCTTTGCTTTCACTTTCTCCTCAGTTGAGTTCCCAGCTTTCTCAGCATTTTGTGCCTCAAGCAAATCTATTCGCAAACAGTCCTTTAGCCTTTCAAAAGAAGCAAGAGAATGACAAACCAGTGAGTGGTGACAAAGACTGGCCAACAATACAAGATGCATCGGCTCGTGCGAAAACTACAAGGCCCCACTTCGTTTCTTATTCTGTTCCCCACGTTTCACTTCCTCCTCAGTTGAATCCTCAGCTGTCTCGTACTGCACCCAAAACAAATTATTTGGTGAACAGTTCCTCAATGAAACAACAGAATGTTGAATCAGGGCATCGTGATGTCAAAACTGAAGTGCTGAAAATTATTGAAGACCTGGCAAAAGAAAATTATGTTCATGTTGATATTGTTGCAAAGAGGCTTTTTGAACGACTTCAAGTGAAAAATGCAAAGCAACTTGGCTATCGAAGAAATGATGAGATACCTGGTATAAAGGAGTTGGTAAGAAAACAACGAGAGGTAAACATATGTAGAATATCTTTTTTTAAATACATAATTGTAATTATAATTGTATTAAATAATATTTCAATCAATTTTCCTTACCCATATAGGCTGGGGGTCAGGTTTGGTTTTAAAAAAATACCAAAACCGAAAACTGTGAAGAAAAAACCCAAAAAAAACAACAATTTTTTTTTTATGAAGATGTATTCTCAGTTATTAAGTAAGAAATGAAAATGGAAATTAAGATTTAAAAACACATATATATGCATGTAGTGAAACAACTGTAGTTAAGCAAAAAACAAAACTCACCCAACTTATAATTATTTCTTACAAAACAAATACTTTAGTACATGTACATACTCACTGATGCTTTAGTTCTTTACTTTTTGTCCTGGTTCTTCCTGAAGCAGCCATCAGGTCTTGCCATCATGTGTCTTTTCCAGGTACTGTATAGTTCCAAATGCAGACACAAATTTCCTTCAAATTCTCAATGTGCAACTTAGACCCCATCCACACGTACAGTATACATTTCCCTAGCATTTTCATATTGTTTCATGTGAGACCATTCTTTTCTGCTCCCCTGAGGGCCGAGAACAATATAAAAACGATATGAAAATACGTACATGTGGACATGGCCTTACTCTTGGTTCTTTTGCTAACTAAGGTGGTTGTGATTGCCAAATGAAGGTTGTGACTTGTGACCAAAACATGGCACATATTTTATGTATTGTCCTTGCATGCCTCCTTTACTGTCGTGCGTGGCAATAGAAGTGTCCCTAAAATATTTTTGCAATTCATTTGCTATGTCTGAGCAACTTATTTGATGAAAATTATTGCTAACTTCCTGTTTTGAATTTGATTGGTTTCTGGTTTTTGAACAACCAATAAGAAAAAGAATTATTTGCCAAACACCAATCAAATTCAAAACCAGAATTCAAAACAGGAAGTTGTCAATGAACTTTATCAAATTAATTGTTCAACTTAATATATTGCAACAACATTTTAGGAATGCTTCTATTGCCAATTATTTGCTCCATTGTCAGTTGTGATCATAGCAATTCATTTCGATTCATCATTTAAAGGTTCTAGTATGAGAGGATATCATGCATGTTGTTGGCATGGTTGTTGGTGGTATTATGGTCTTGCAGTGCATATCTTGTCCCATCAGAAGTTTCGATTCATCATTTAAAGCTTCTAGTATGAGATATATCATGCATGTTCTTGGCAAGGTTGTTGGTGGTATATGGTCTTGTAGAATTGTCCCATCAGATGTACGTCTAGCTTCAATTTCCAGTTGTTATCAACCCAATGTAACATGTAACCCATGTAGTCAGTCAGGCCATGGGAAGACCACATATGTCCATCATAAAAGAAAAAACCCAATGCAACTTAGATCTTCCATTACCGATTCCTGCATGAGGTGTTGTATCATAAAGTTTATTTAACCACTGTATTAATACGGTGGTTAAATAAACTTAATTATGATACAACACCTTACGCGGGAATCGGTAATGGAAGATCTAAGCTGCATTGGGTTTTTTCTTTTATGATGGACATCACAGTGGTCTTCCCATATGGCCTGACTCTTAGAAAATGTGGTCATGCTTGGGATCTGGTGGTATCAGGGTTCCAGCACATTTCATTAGTTGTTGAAAACCTGGTTGGTTTACTGCGTGGAAGGCCATGTATGTTATCTTTACATCTTTACAAAGAAAGTGTGGGATATAATGGCTTGATATTGCTGGTTGGTCCAAAGGGGGTAATTTTACTGAATGCACTCTTGATAGTTGGCTGTGACAAGGTTGAAGATCCGGGTGTCATTAGCAGAACTTTTTATCCAATACATGAGGATCGACCTTACGCTTTTTCTGATTTGTTAAATACATGTACTGGCGTACTGGATCAGGTGGTTTCTAAAATTGGCAGATAGAGGGCCATCCTGCATCTCATCAGTCTCCTAAAACTTCCAAACTATGGTACAGTACTTCCCAACATTTTGATTACAGTAAGTACAGGTACAGACTGTACAGTAAGTACAGTATGAAATCAATCAATGAGACAGTGTAAACAAGGCTTATATACATTGGAGCAGCTTTTATAGATGCTATCCCTGTGGCAAGTGAATTACTTTTTTTGAGATCTGATAAACACGCAGTTATGAATTATTTAAATAATACCAAACCAAAGTTGATCTGATTGGCTGTTGCCGTTATGGGTGCATAATCTAGTGATGAGTCATATGCTACCTGCAGCTGTCTTTGCAGAGGTCCACCCACGTTTTAGCCAATCATATTTGGAGTTGATTTGATCTGATCTGATCTTTTCTGAGTTCAGTGAGGTGATAAGTACATCTACTCTTACTAATATGAAATCGGGGTATGAATGTCAAATCGGGTTTTTCTCCACAATATTTTTTGGGTTTTTTCCTGCTTTTTTTTGGTTTTCCAGTTTTTCAGTTTTCCAAATAAGAACAAAACCAAATAAATCGATCTTAAAAAAAAAGATTAAAGTATACTGATAAACTGCCCCAGCCTATTATTGTGGTATTTTCTTAAATACAGACGATTTGTAGTTAATAATTATTATAGTTAACCTGCACCAAAGCATAAGAACAAACGAGTAGCCTCATTAACTGAATGACCAAGTCGTTCTCACTGGTATAGTCTCTGTCCCCTATTGCCTTAATTGCCACTTTTGATTATTATATTCGTTTGCTCTTAACGAAATGCTAAACTGCTGTGAGTAAAGCCAATAACTAAAGTCGTTTGTGTCTAATTGTGTGGATATATTTTCATCCTTTTGTTTCGGATATAAACCAATTACAGCACATGAAGTTCAAGCCTAATGCTTAGTAAGCTAGTCTAATAAGTTGTGAAATCTCTATATTCATGCTACTGGTTTCAGTTCAGATTAATGAGTGTGCATGGTCACACAACAAATGATGACACCACCTAATAATATTTCACTAATGTGACTTAATTTCTTTTCAATCTTGTTAACGAGGCTTTAATATACAGTAAGCCTATATTACAGTGGAGCCTCGAATCGCTATAGTGCGGTAGTTGGGGTCCATAGTGGAGACTGCGTTATAGGTGAAGCACGTTATTGTGAGTTATTGGGTAAATCTCATTCCCAGTACTCTTCCCACTCGGTCCTGGTGCAATATTGTGGAAAGAGTACTGGGAACAAGCTTGGATACTGCCAGAAGCACTTTTTGTTGGATCCTTATAACGTCTAATAAAATCAACACATTTTCTGTTATGTTATTCATCTTGTTATATTACCTAGTGAATATCAGACTATCAGTATTAAATACATACAAAACCAATATTTAAATATGCAACTTTTTCGTGCTTTGACTTTAGCCTGATGTAACAAATTTCTAACATGAAAAATAGTTACAGCGGCAGAGTTCTCCTGCGATTCGGCCCACTTCAGCATGCTCTGCACCAGACTTCATTGATGGGATCGGCTCTGCCTCCTCTTCATCTTCACTGTCACTTTCTGGTACTGGTTCTTCTACTATGCTACTGATGATGTCGTCCTCTGTCATTTGAGAAGAAATCGCTTCATTCTCGTCAACGTTGAGCCATGCGTTCACCTCTTCTGCGGAACACGATTCACCAAATACTTGCGCTAAGTTAGACATGTCATCTGCGTTGAATCGACCAGAGTCGCGATCATTCAAGACACTAAGCAATTGTTAAGAAATTCAAATTCTCTCTAGTGATCATAATAACCAGGCAAAGAGAAATTTTTGGGGTCCAAGGATAAACCACGTTATACCGGGTCGCGCGTTATAATGATGCGCGCTATAGCGAGGCTCCACTGTATAATATAAGGCTATAATATATTCAAACTTGCAGTCAAAATGCAGCGCAAATGGCGCAGTACTGAAGTCAAAATGCAGTGCAAATGCAGCGCTGAAGTCAAAATGCAGTGCATATGCAGCGCTTTTGCAGTAATAAATTTTTGTGTAGATCTATATCATTTGCTTTCAATATCGACAAAAAGTGCAGCGCATAAACGTGCAGCGGATTTGCAGTCAAAGAAGTAGTCAAAATGCAGTTGCCATGTACAGTAGCGCTGCCATTTCCGTACGGGGACTATGTTAATTAATTACCTAAACTGCATAAAGTATTCTTTAGGTGTTGATTAAAATACTGAAAATGCATATTAACAACCTCGCATTCGTCAAACATCGAAAGTACAGGTTCCTAAAACACACATTGAACCACGAGAACTGTCCGCAGTCTTGGTTCACTCTTTTTAGGACGGTCGTAGCGTCTCGGTGCAACACCTGTGCTTGACCTGCGCCACGCTTGCCTTGATGGAATTGGTCCCAGTCTGTCACCATGGCCAGGCCTAGTAATCTACTATGCGTGTCTAATAGTTGTAATGGTTTCACCCAGAAACCTCCAAGGTAACCCTCCAGCAACGCTGGAGAGAGGGCTTCGAGGCACACGAGCCCTCCTCCAAACAACAACAGGATAGTAGGGACAAGTCAGCTAAGACAGCACACGAACGACGGAAACAAGTATATCGGGGGAAGTATGGATATAACGCTGATAACGATAAGCATTGCTAGCCTAGTGACCCAAAGTCTTGAATGTCCGGAATGCCCGCAGCGGCGGCGGCGGAAACCGCGACAATCCGGAAGCTGACACTGACTGGCATACTGTTTCTCACGGCCAATAGCGGAAAGGATAGAGCGAAGCCACGAATTGACGAGGAGAGGTGAAAGTCGTGTACCAGTGGCCAACAAGAAGAGGGGACCAGCGGGATGGCAAGGTACCGACCGTACAACGCGGCCACCGGGCAAACTGATGTTTCCGACGGACCAATGTGGAGGGTGATCGCTTGGTGAAAAGGGTCTATCTTCGAGGTCTTGAGGCGGAGGTGGATAATGCCGGCAGCGTCAATGGTGACGTCGGTGAGCGACAAGTGACGATGAGGATCGTAGACTCCTGCGCAGGTAACCACCACGATCGGAAACAACTCCAAGAAGGCGATCGACGGGCTCGAACTAAGGAAAGACCAAGAACCTGAGAACCATTGGGAGTGCCAAATGGCGCCAAAAACAAGAGAACCGGCGGCATCTGACGTGACAATAGGGACTTAAGATGCTAGGACGACGACGACGGTTAAAACACAAAATAAGTTTTACAATTTAAAGAAGTCACGGTTAACTTACTAGTCTGACTATTATATTTGATATTTGAAGCTAGTTTAATGACTTCCAAAACGCCACCAGTATTGCTAAAATGATTGTAGTGTCTGTATTGAAGTCAATCTCAAGCAACAGTTCACATCTTTTGGCCGTTGACGTCGTCCCGAATACGTGAAAATGCTCGAAGTGGCGTTGTAGAAAGAACGAGGACGGTGTTGAGATTACTATTAGGACTAAAAATTATTCATTTTCTTTGTTTTGCAAAAAGAATTTTTTTGTTTAGAGGACGTCGTCGTTGATAAGGTCAGGAAGCCGGACGACGCCAGGGGAGAGGAAGAAATTGATACCGTTCCAGTCGCGAAAAAAGGAAAGCCACCACTGCAGATCCCTGCGAAGCGCCACATTAATGCGAATTGGATGAGTGCGATTCCAAAACTGGGAAAGAAGACCAATCATACGCCAAAGAAAAACCCTGCCAGGACAAACCACTTTACAGGCGTGGTGAAGGTGACCACCAATCAATGACTCAAGCTCGTAACGATGACAAGTGCGCTTACCCATCCAAGACTGAAGCAAAGTAAAAGTGCGTGAGAGCTTCTCCGCAGGAAGGCGGGCGATCTGCTGGACGGACTGAAGCTGCAATGCTGAGCGGCCTATTTGGCTATTTATGGTCAGTCCAACCACGGTGGAAAGACAAATTCGATTCCTTCCTATACTATGGAACTATTTCAAAGAATTATATAGTGAAGTGGCCTACGGTGGAACAGTGGTTGGAGATAGCTTATCATTGGGAGATGTTTCCCGGGTGGCTGTTATTGATGGACACGTCACGAAATACAAAGACCTCAAACTGAGCCCTAACAATTAACATTTTTACAGTGAGCACTGCAGATACCACAATTTCTCGACCCAAATCACAATGGATAACCAAGGAAATATCGTCTTTGTTCAGTCCGGATTCTTGGGGCATAACAACGATAGCGGTCAGTTTCAACTGATGCCTGGTACTGGAACTGGCGAAGAACTTCGCTTACCACCTGGTGTACACATTTTAGCAGACAAAGGGTACCCCTGCCCCCTCACTACACCATGGAGAGATGTCGCTGGAGACCAAACAAGGCAATTGTTTAATAGGGAGCTTTCAAAAGTGCGAACACGAGTGGAGCATTGCATCAGAAGTATAAACGAGTACGGGGCTGTCCATCACCTTTGGCGGCATGAACGTTGGATGTTCCCAATTGTTACAGACCTTTGCGCGTTTTTGGCTCAAAGGCACATTCAACTTTCACAAGTCCTTGGACCCCTTATACTCTTAGTGTTCAGTGACATTTTAAAATGTTGAGATTGTTTGCTTTAAAATGTACTTAATTAGAAATGTAACACATTGGCTGAAATTAGTATCGACAAATGTCTATCGAGTGTGATAAATGCAATAAAAACAATTTGATATGTTCATATGTAAACTCGATCTTGTAATATTTTTCTTATATTTTTTAAATTAAACAAACAGTATTTCATCTTTATATAGTTAATTGAACAGGATCCATGAACAAGGTTGCAGTATTTCCCGTCCAGACACTCTAAAACAACCTTTGGAAAGAGTTTCTAATAATAAAACACCACTAGTTCTCACATTTCGTCTTTTCAACTACAAAGTTAAGGTGCTGTTACACGATTCGATTTTTCTTGCAACTTGCAACAAATTTACCCATGGAAAAAAATACTCGCAAGTTGCAGGAAGGGTGTTACACGTTCAGCAACTTGCGAACTTTGTTGCAAGTTGAAGCAAAAAGTAGAATCCATCCAACTTTTCTTGGAACTTGCAACACGGCAAAAGTAACAAAATCGCAAGTTGCTACGGGGTGTTGCTTTGCAACCTCCAACATTCAGGCTATTTGTTGTAGCCTAAGTTGCAAGAAAAATCGCATCGCGGTGCAGTAACAGTAGCTTTCAGGGGTATCACTAGCCGTTATTTTCATATCCTAAAGAATGACCCGGAAACGTAAGCTATTATCACCGATAAACCTCTGATCTCTTTTCGACGTAATAAAAACATTCGGGATGGTTTCGTGCATAGTGCACCAGCGGGTACCTTTTCCTGCTCATGTATCCGTTATTACACATGTTCTTTTCTTAACTCTGCTAATTTTGTTATTCGACATAATTTTACATGCACCTCTTCCAACATTTACTGCATTTCTTGCAGTAAATGTTGCATGCTCTACATCGGTGAAACTGCATGGCAGACGTTTATCTGACAGGTTTGCTGAACATCTTCGTTCCGTGAGGAACAATGGTGTTGACAAGCCTGTCGCCCGACATTTTCAATAGTGTCAACCATCATATTTCGGACATGAAAGTTTGCGCCATCTCACCCATTTTTGGGGGTGATGATAGCAGCAAAAGACAAGAAAAGCGTCTCACTTTCAAAATTGGAACCACTCATCCTCACGGACTCAACGAACATTTTTCTTTTATTTAACACTTCTGAAGATGCTGTTTTTGTTTAGCAAGGACGGACATAAACAGTGTTTTCACTTAATTTATCTATTTTTACTCTCACTCATCCTTTGTACACCCCATCCTTTTGATTGCTCATCGACGGTGGGAATAGCAAATGTCTTTCGCATCTCATCATTGATTTGTTATTGTTATTTTATTCTGATTGGTTAACTTTTCGCATCTCGTTAATTTGTTATTGTTATTTTTATATGATTGGCTAATCTTTGGTCACATGATTATCTTTCTTATATAAACTCGTTTGTTTACACTCTTTACGTTTCTCTCTCACGAAGGGCCTTCGCTCGAAACGTTAGAAAACTACGTTCAATAATTTCGGCAGTACTCAAACCTTACTATATGGTCTATATTTCGATTTGCATTTGAACACTGCCTACGCAGCAAACTACTTTTATTTCACTGTCGTCTTATCAGTTGGTTCATTAGTCCCATTCTCTGTTGCAGTTGATTTGTGAGAGTCGGAACTTCCCTGGTCAGGAGCACGTTCAGTGCTTCAGCATTTTCACGGACAAACACATGGTATGGACGCCTTTCTGCTTGAAGTCGAGGGACAGGAATGGGTTGTGCCAGCAGAACTTCCTCCTGATTATCGTCATCTTGGTTGGGGGTAGGTTATTGCTCTTGATTTCCGTTTTCGTAATTGTCTTGGTTGTGGGGATGTTGTTCCTCTTGATTTTGGTTTCTAGGAGGTCACTGGTTTGGCTCTGACGAACAGGGTCCGCATTGATGCGATTTCCAATTGCCGTATGAGCCGCCCCTCTCTCTCAAAAGCATTTAATCGATTTGCGTATCGCATCTCATTCACCCTTTCCAATAAACCACTGAAAGAATTGTAAATGATTCACCACGTCAGTTTTTCCCTTTACACTATATAAACATCCATAAATGCCCTGATGGCGATACTCTCGAATACATACACATACAAAGCCGTAATGACACGGAACTTGAGCTATAGCTAGCTCTAATTTTGCTCAAAAGTGTATTAACGCTTTCCCTACTAGAGTTCTTTCCTTGACGATAGCTGGCGTTAGCCAGACCATAGTTAATAGAGGGAGATCAGGGGCGCAACTAGGGGGGGGGGGGGGGGAGAGGGGGTTGCAACCCCTGCCCTTTTTAACCCCTCCCCTTTTTGTGAGACCTCTAACACTAGGTTAGACATTAGATAAACAAATAATTAATCGTGCGGCACTGATTGTTGTTGTTGAGTTCTCGAAGAAGCGGAACGAGGATATCCCAAATTGTTTATGAATACTGAACGACTTTGCCCCTTTTTTGCGTTCAACCCCTGCCCTCGAAATTTTCTAGTTGCGCCCCTGGAGATGGTTAGGAAACTTCATAAAATCCATTGTTCTAGGTGTTTGTGTACCTTGTGCACACGTGTTTCACAGCTCATCAGTGTAGCTTGGAACCCATCTAGATGTGAGAACGCCATTTTATTTATCCCCCAGCAACTGCTGCTATATATGTCTATGTGCATGTGTGTATGTGGGTGTGTATGTATGTGTGTATGTGTGTGTGTGTGTGTGTGTATATGTATATGTATATGTATATGTATATGTATATGTATATGTATATGGATATGGATATGGATATGGATATGGATATGGATATGGATATGGATATGGATATGGATATGGATATGGATATGGATATTATGTACTATTTACAGCCATGAGTGGCTGTTCTGTATCGGGGTATATATATATATATATATATATATATATATATATATATATATATATATATATATATATATATATAAGCCAGCAAAAGCTTGCGCAAGGCGTGCATGGCTTTTGAAACCTGCTAACGTCAGAGCCCTCTGTTTAAAACTCAACATAGAAGAATGGGAATTTATCTACAACACAAATGATGTGGATGAAAAAGTACAAAGTTTCACTGCGAAATTGGTTGATATCCTTGATGAAAGGTAAGCACTAAATGCCATACCGTGAGGCCCCTTGAGCCCGCAATACTACAGTCATCTAAGCAAGTGTTGTAGTTAACATCACTGTGCTGCCGGTGTCTCCCTTTACCTCTCTGTTAGCAACCTAGCGTTTAAGATTTCACTTGTTCGTGAGAAGGAAGTCCCGCTTGATGACTGGAAAATCGTTCGATTTCTATGGAAATCTTGTAATTTATCGCAAACCAACCTCGTTGTGAAAAGAATAACTATCTGTTTTCCTTTGTTTGGCTGTAATAATTAAGCTTTCGCTTTGGAATTTGAGACAGAAACTGGGCATTCGCGTTGGTCACCAAAGGCGTCTTAGCCTTTATGCCATATATATATATATATATATATATATATATATATATATATATATATATATATATATATATATATATATATACATATTTAACAAATGAAACATAAAGCTCCGTGCATATGTGCTCTTATAAAGGCACGTTTGACGTCATTTGAACACGACGTCACTTTACACTTCTTTCGTGTTCAAATGACGTCAAATGTACCTTTATAAGAGTACATATGCACAGGAGCGGTATGTTTTATTTGTTTTAAAAAATAATAATAAGAAAAATCAAGTTAGTTTTAGAATTTGGCGGGCTTTCCAGCCAGCTGACGCCATTCTACGCCACTTTACGTCATTCATGATCTATATTCTCTTATAAATGCACGGAGCCCAACCAATCAGAGCGTGCGTAGAGGGCACCTTATTTTATAAATATGTATATATGCATTCAAGCCGATTTTCCACTGGCAAATTTTGTCATGCGGAGCGACATTTCTATTGTTAAAGAAAAAGGCCGCTTCGCGCGACAGAATTCGTCAGTGAAAAACCAGCTTTTCGCATTACGCAATCATGAGAAGACTAACGGACTAACGAGTCTAACGATGTATCATTGAATTTAAATTTGAATTATATTTAAATTTAAATTTATATATGCATGTCTGGTGGTATTTCGTTGAATTACACAATAAGTGCTTGTTGACATCGCGACAACTTGATAAAAGTTAATTTCTTTTATTGAGTATAAAAGGGAATTTCTGAAATATAATATGAAATTTCTCAGTAAGGCAGAGTTCGCATCAGTTTTGATCCGTTTTTTAAGTCGTTAGTCTTAGACAGAGCGCCCGTCTTTAAAAACGGATAAAAAAGATGCGAACTCTACTGAGAAATTAATTTCATATTATATTTCAGAAATTCCCTTCACTCAGTAAAAGAAATTAACTTTTATCAAGTTGTCGCCATGTCAACAAGCACTTATTGTGTAACTTCAAGGAAATACCACCAGACATTTAACACTTCCGCCGCAGACATGCATATTTAAATTTATATTAAGCTCTACATCTCTGTATCGGGCACTCTACACGTTTCTCTCTGACCGACGAAGGGCGTTCGCTCGAAACGTTTATAGACTACTACGTTCTCTGTTTCGGCAATATATTTAACCGCCTACTATATTTCGATCGGTTGTTTCAACACTGCGTGCCTGCGCAGCATGCTACTTTTATTTCACTATATATATATATATATATATATATATATATATATATATATATATATATATATATATATATATATATATATATATATATTGTCCAATTCTTCTGGACGATGACAATGAGAGCATTGTTTCGTTAATATAGATGCCACACTCGCTACTATACCAGTTTACCGCTGCTAAAATTAGCCGAATGCGGGCTCAAGGGGCCTCACGGTATGGCATTTAGTGCTTACCTTGATGAAACCGTACCAGAGCGCTCAATTCGTATTCACCCAACTGACAAACCGTGGATAACAACAGAAATTAAAAGGAAAATAAAATCCAGACAACGAGCTTTTTCCAAGGTTGATACGACAAAGTATAAACATCTCAGCGAAATCGTCTCTACCCTCATAGCCAAAGTTAAAAAGTCGTACTACCTGTCTGAAGTTCAAGTTCACCGTAAACGAAATCCAGCGAAATGGTACAAGTCAATTTACAATATTGCAGGCGCAAATGATAACCAAGGGCAAACATCATCACCAGAAACAGTCGAAGTCCTGGTAGAACGTCTGCAATGCGCATTCACAAAACCGTGGAATGATATTGTGTCAACAAGATATCCAGAGCTCGACGAGGTATCTCACTTGCTGGAAAATTGTCCTCCTCCAACACCATCTATTGGGCAAGTTAAAGCGACCCTTAAGAATTTAAATCCAAAGAAGGCAACTGGCGCAGATCAAATACCAGCTTGGGTCCTGAAAAACTATTGCGAGGAATTGGCTCCAATTGTTCATAACATTATTTGTAGTTCTATTACTCAATGTAAATACCCCTCTCTTTACAAGCACGCGCTGATTACTCCAGTTCCCAAAGTTAACCCACCAAGGGACACTGAAACTGATTTCCGCCAGATTTCTGTCTTGCCACATGTGGCCAAAGTCCTTGAAAAGATCCAACTCAAGCTAAATTATGACTATATCAAGATCAAGAAAAACCAGCATGCCTTCACTGAAGGCCGTTCAACAGTTACTGCACTTGCAAATATCTCACAAAACTGGTTTAACGCTACTGACAATTCCCGAAATGGAAGACAGGGCGTTCACGCGCTCTTTCTTGACTTTACCAAAGCGTTCGATCTAGTGGGCCATGAAATCCTATTGACAAAGTTAGCTGAATTAAATGTGACAAGAAGTTTATGGCTGTTGGTACGCAGCTTTCTGGAGGGTAGAACGCAGAAAGTACAAATATACGGTATTGCTTCATCAGTAAAATCCTGCCCGGCCGCCGGCGTACCTCAAGGATCCGTAATCTCTCCGACACTATTTAACATTCATGTTAATGATCTCGAAGATTATGTGCCCGAGTATCTAGAAATAAATACCTGCAAATATGCAGACGACTGCAATCAGGACGAACAGGTTAACCATGGTGAAGAGAGCCATATGCAGCAGGTTTTGGACTCTATGAATAGTTGGGCAGAAGTAAACAAAATGTCTCTTAATCCTAAAAAGACCAAAGACATGTGGATTTGTTTTAAGCAATCGATTCCTAAACCACCCCATCTTCAAATCAATGGAGCCACAGTTGAACGGGTGAAAGCTTTTAAACTACTTGGCGTCTGGCATCAGAACGACCTAAAGTGGAATAGCCATGACGAGCACATTACCAAAAAGGCGAACAAGAGACCATTCTTTCTCAGAGAATGTCGTCGGGCACATCTCCCGGATGAAGTTGTATTACCTGCTACAAATCTAAGATCAGACCCCTACTCGAGTATGGGGCTCCAATTTGGGGCGGTCTTCCTAGCTATCTCGAGGCTGAGATTGAAAGCATTCAGAGAAGAAGTTTGAAAATCCTAGGCTTACCCAGCGATTATCTACCATCCTTGTCCCAAAGGAGAAATAACATTACCCTCCAAGAATTCAAACGTATCATGGATGAGGACACACATCCTTGCTCAGACCTAATTCCGAAACACATAAGCCACAACTACCATCTTAGGTCAAACAAGAAAAAAGTATCAATATTTTCTGGAACTGAAAGACATAGATCTTCTTTCATACCGAGGGCTGCCTCACTTTTTTAAATATCTGCGTACTTTGGTGAATTTTTAGGCTATTTTGAACACGTCGGACTTGCCATAAACGTCATTTTCAAAACTTTTTAAATGTGTATATAGAACATAGGTAGTTTTTTAAAAACATTTGATGTAATTCCATTTGTATTTCTCAGCATAAGAATGGAAATAAAGATTATTATTATAAAGCATGAAGTATAGTTACCTTAAAGTCTTCGCTACCAGAGGTTTCACCCTAAACGAGATCATCAGGCCTGATGATCCTGTTTTCTTTATATTTTGCTCTATCTATACGGTATAACATTTCGTGAACCAAAACTCACTTATATATAATTATATGTATATATATATATATATATATATATATATATATATATATATATATATATATATATATATATATATTACTATTTACAATACTAGTGACTGTGTTGTATTGGATATACAAGCTCGAGCTGAATGTTTTATAGCAGAGATAGACCTGATATACAACCACTAGTGGTTGTATCAAATGATACAACCACGCGTGGTTTGTATCAGATATACAACCTCCTTCATGGTTATGATTTCTTTTGTGTTTTCTTCATGAATTATTAATGAGTATTTTAAATATATATATATATAATTATAATTATAATTATATATATATATATATATATATATATATATATATATATATATATATATTGATTAAATATATATACCGGTATATTATATAAGTTAATTAAATGTGATCAAATACAGGTACTCTGTATAAAATAAAACTGTAATTAATTACAGTACTATTATATATTTAACAATTATTCACTGAAGTGGAGGTGAATAGTGCAAGATATATAAGATTAATACATACAGTAACAGTTACAATGTAGTATTTTTTCTTTCTAGATTAATGTATCTATCCAAGCGTTTGTCTTTGTGCGTTCAGTATCTACTCTGTGGGAGCTGAGTGAATATCTAACAAACTTTTACTCAGATGCTCGTCAATTTAAAGATATAAATGTTGGTCCCTTAGTAAAACAACCACTTGTTTTTGAGTATTTTAAGTTTCCTCAAGATCAGGAACCACCCGATATTACAACTATAAAGGTGATGAAGTATTTCAAACAATTCTTGACCAAAAAGAAGTTATGGGGAAGCAAAGTTGATTTGCAAGAATTTCTTGAGTACCTCACTGAGCAGATGAGTTGTAGTTCACCTTATGAACTTGGTGTAAGGATTCAAAGCGTTGGTCTGATAATTGCGGTAAGACTGCATACTAATTTTGTTAATGACACAATGGTTAGTAGGTTTGATTCCTGTTCAGTGCAGTTATTTGATTGAAATGTCACCTTGGCTGCATATGAGAAGAGTGTTTCCAGTTTTACTCTACATATACATTTACACTACAGGACTCTTCTGAATACATACTAGTACTGTATGGTTTCCTCCTGCATGTAGTACCACTGAACCAATGAGGGTTGTCCCTAATACTGGACTGCTAGGGAGAACAGTAATTTAGATATGACTGATAGGGTTATCCAGTATAAAATAAATATAGTTAGTTCATAGTTCAGTTATCAAATCCTTAATTAATGATTCATGAATTGTGTGTATGCATGCCAAATATTGGGCAAAATAGGGGGAAGGCTAGTTGTGCAGGGAGTGAAATCATACTAAACTATAACCAGGACCGCATTAAAGTCTGGTGTGGCCGTGGGCACTAGAGGAAGCTTGAGCCTTAGACCCAGAGGTGGATCTAGTATAAAATCTGACTGTAATGCACGGGAAGTCCAATACCCCCAAGAAATTGTGGAAAATAGAGTCTCTGAAAACGCATTTCCTGTATTTTGAAAGTGATCTCAAGGCATATTGCAGGATCGTTTTGTATATGTGTTGCATGGATTTTTCCTAAATCTTGGGACAAATTTTACCAAATCAAATTTTTTCTTTAGCCCTTCAAGCCAAGTTCTTCTAATTATCCAGTAAATTGTTTAGAATTTCATGAACAAGTTGACATTAATTGATCCAATATGAATCGTAATGTTGGTAAAATATTGTGTTGCTCCTTACTGTAGTCAAGTTGAAAAACAAACAACAAGGTTGTCAATACTTTATCTAAATCCAGTTTGATAGTTATGGTTGGCCATTTTAAAAGGATTACAGCTGTCCGTCAATCAGCAACTTTGTTTAGGGCTTGTACAATATCGTAAAGGTAATTAATATTTCTTTGGATTTACTGAATGACTGTTATTTTTTTGGGCCCCTAGAAATTTTGGGCTTTTGGGAATTTCGGTCCTGGGCACTGGCCCAGTGTGCCCATTGGTTAATGCGGCCCTGAAACCAACTATTTTTAACTCTATTAGTTATATCTTAAAACTGTTATCCCTAGAGGTCCAGTAAGGGCCATCTTTCATTGGGCCAGGGTTACTATAGGAGGAAACCAGAGTACCCGAAGGAAACCTGCTTGGTGTTTGGTAGAGTCAAACTGGAAGCATTCTTCTCATGCGCGGCCAAGGTGAAATGTTCAATCAAATAACTGCTCAGCTCAGGAGTCGAACCCGGGTTGCGCCACCAACACCCCAATCATATTTACTTATTGCCAGTAAATTGAGAATGATGCAGATAACATAACATATGATACGTACATGTACATTTATGTCTCTCCATGGAGCACATCAGTGACATCACTGTATAGCTAAGACCTAAGTATTGATTTCACAGAGTGGGGAAAAGTGGAGAAAAACCCTCAAAGCACAGAAGGAAGTAACAAATTAGTTTTATGTGAATCTACTTACACGAGTCCTAACTTTAAGAATGCTTGATCTAACCCTCACTGTTTGACTGTGCAGTACACCTCTAGTGTGGCGAGAACAGTGCACTAACAGATAGCGTATGGCCCATACCCATGCTTTCCAGCTGGGTAGCTGCAACTGTGAATTTGTTTGAACATTTTATAAAGTATGTTCTTCTAATGACTTGCTATAAATATAAATGAGGGGAAAATAGAAAATGTTTTAATGCCAGGGAAGAGATTGATAATTTCTTGTAATTAGAATTGGTTTTTCCCATAGGCTATTAGAAGGTGCTCTTCCGCAGAATCCTCTGCCCGAAAAGAAGCTGAAAAGAAACTAAATGACGAAATTGCTGTTGAAATAGAGGAACAGTTACAAAAAATCAAAAAGCGTTTGCTTGGTGGTAACCAAATGGGTGGATTGCCTGACCCTGATGCTCTTGTGAACAGTTTACTGGATCTATCTCCTGTTGACATTTTAGTGAAACTTTTTAAATACTGTGAGCAGTTCTTTCAGGGAAAAGTGAAGAAAACAGTGACGGCGTTTATTAATACGTGTACCAGTGATAGGACATGTCGTAAACTGTTTCAGCTGGTATTGCATAAGGCATGCAGAGATCTAGTCAAGCCTCTGGAGTCTCTCGCTCATGACGGTGCTTACATTGATGGTGAAACATCAGACACGGAGGAGTCTTTTGAAGAGGTTATTATAAAGGCACCGCTTCCACCTAAAGGTTAGTAAGTTCATGTTAGTAAAGTAGTGCTCATGCAATATTATACAATTATTGGATGAGGTTGAGCATGATATCAAGAATTATCAAGGCCGAGGTTTGTGTTATCTGCCGAAGCCGAAGGCTGAGGCGGATAACACAAACAGAGGCCTTGATAATTCTTGATATCATGCGATAACCGAATTCAATAATTGTTTTATTATACAATTATAAATGTAGAAGCATTTAGAAAGTTTTTTACAAAGTTACTGTAGGTAAAAATAGTAAACATTCATACCGTCTTCAGTTCGAGGTTCGCTAACTTTTTTCGCTTTCAAATTTTCTCTTTCAAACACTGCTTTAAACTCTAACAGCTGTATGTGTAGCTCGCTTGTTTTTACTTGGTGGTTTTAGCGTCAACAAAACGTGCCAAATCCGCTGGGTTAATCCGCTTCTGATCTTCACTCCTAAGAGGACGGCCGCCATGTTTGTTTTGTTCAAACCGCTGGCCACGCGTCATTGGCAAGACATCAAGAATTATCTGTAGGTTTTTAGCCAATCACAGTCGAGATTGTATCAGTATTGTATAATAATAGGTATTATTATACAATACTGATACAATCTCGACTGTGATTGGCTAAAAACCTACAGATAATTCTTGATATCTTGCCACCTACAAAATATCAAAAATTATCTGTAGCTATGACGCGCTGACCAGCGGTTTGAACAAAACAAACATGGCGGCCGTCCTTAGGAGTGAAGATCAGAAGCGGATTAATCCGGCGGATTTGGCACGTTTTGTTGACGCTAAAACCACCAAGAAAAAACAAGCGAGCTACACATACAGCTGTTAGAGTTTAAAGCAGTGTTTGAAAGAGAAAATTGTATTTGAAAGCGAAAACAATTAGCGAACCTCGAACTGAAGACGGTATGAATATTTACTATTTTTACCTAACTTTGTAAAAAATTTCTAAATGCTTCTACATTTATATTTATTGTATAATAAAACAATTATTGAATTCGGTTATCGCATGATATCAAGAATCATCAAGGCCTCTGTTTGTGTTATCCGCCTCAGCTTTCGGCTTCGGCAGATAACACAAACCTCGGCCTTGATAATTCTTGATATCATGCTCAACCTCATCCAATAATTGTATATTAATTGAAAAGATCTAGAAAATTGTCTAAAAAGGTCTTGAGAAATCTAGAAAGTGGGCACCCCAGCGAGGTCGCAAAGGTGTCCGCTTAATATTGTGATAATAAATAAGTGAATAAGTTATCTCTTCAGCAGCATCAAAGTACTTTTGCTAGTTCCTGCCAAGGTTCAAGGCTATTTAGGCGGTAATGTTGGGTTAAAAAGGGGTAAGGTGAAAGTGCATGCGCTCAATCAGACATCTGTACAAAAAAATATTTGAAAACTTCCCATCAGTGATCAGTTTAGCATTTGGACTAAACGGCAGTTGCGGATCAAGGGGTGGGCACTTTGGGCCACGGGCCCGTGCGTCCCCATCCCCCCCGACTTTTTTTTTCAGGCCTTTTAGTTTTTTGAGGCCCCATGTTTTTCGGGACCGCACCGCACGTTTTCGAGGGGACATATAACATGTAGCGAGCCGCAGAGGTCCTGCGTTTTATTACAATTCCCATGCAATCATGTTGATTTTCTCCGATTTTTCTAGTTTCTTTCCGACTTCTGAAGGGGGAGGGATAGATGTGACTCAGCTACTAATGGCGCACACTGATCTCTAAAAATAATCTGGATGGGCCCTTCCCTATGACCAGCAGTCAAACATTTCGTGGCAGTCGCCGCCATCTTACGTAGTGGAACATATGACGCATTGCGGCCTTAGAACTTGTTCCCAATCCCAAAGTTGACTAGCATAAGCAATCTTGACGTCAGCACGATCAGAGATTATCCGGGGGTAGGAATATTATGTGTGCACTGCCGGGGGAGTCGGAAAAGCCGTAAAGCAAACAACAGATGCCAGTTCGTTTAGTTTTCACTGTTTAACAACAAATACAGTCAAACGATGGCAAGTACACAACACGAAATATTGTTAAGGCATTACGATTACTATAAAAGACTTGAAATTGAATTCTTCGTAGATTTTATAGTCTGTTTTTCGATTTATATTATCGTGAACTTTCTTCGTTGTCGGCACTGAAGAAAAACAACGAAATTTAAAGGTTTTACAGCTCAGTAACAGAAACAAATGTAAGAAATTAACGTCTTAAACCTTATTAAGTACTTCTTGTGTCCTTACATTCGTTTAAATTTTCTTAAAATAACTCTGTTTTCAATCTACGAAAGCTATGAACTTAAGTGGCAGCCACCTTGGGTAGTGGTCACGTCATCATACAGCTGGCACGCTAAATCCGGCCCAATGGCCCATCCAGTTGTATATAGAGATCAGTGATGGCACATGCTTGATTTACATATAGCTACTAGACCTTTAAGCAAAATAGTTTGCCGAATCTATCCAATAGATCTGAGACTTTTCAAGACTTTTTTAGACAATCACGGCACAAAAGTCTTGCATGGAAGACATCTGACAGACAATTAAAGTCATATAATTGTTTAGAACTGAGTCTAGTGTATATTAAAAGGTCTCCAAGACCTACTTCGGTCTTTTTAAAGACCTTGTAAAATCTTCCGTTTTCGTACGGGAAGCCGGCTTGCTATAAAAGCTTTCCCATTGACGAGTAAAATTTTCTGGCATTAGAGTAAAATAAGAAATGTGTCTCAAGCAGGAATGTGTACAACTGCAGAGTAGTTGTCACCATGCAATGTAGGCTCAACCTCGCCATAAACTCTAACCCTAGACACTAACTCAGGCGGTCAGCGGACAAATGGTGTCCGCTAAATTGCAGTCTAGCCCAGGACTGTACAAAGGACTGTACAACTGTTTTCCCCCCACTTTTTCATTAGGCTTTCTTCTCTAAATCCACCTCCAGTTTACTTAGTCCATATTTCATGCCCATGTGCAACGCCCACCTCTGTATATTAAGCTAATTTTTTTATCAGGCCCATCTTATTATCGAAGGTTTAAAGCAAGCAGTAATTTGTAGTAATTATAAGATGTAGTAGTTTAAATAGGGTATTGGGAGAAAAGAGAAAGTGATTGATGTATTATTTCTAATTCTTTGTTTTTGCTAGATGAATTACTCAGAGAAGTCAAGCGCTGGTTGATGGGCGGCAAATCAGGAACCATCAACATCAATTTACTGGCAAGGGTAGAGGAACGTGTTCTTCATCATTATGAAGGATTTGAAACATTTAAAGATCTGGGTCATGGTCCATTCTTGAAATTTCTATCAGAAGATAAGGAGCTTCAAGCTTTATTGTCTCTTTCTAGCCACCACCCAGCTGAAGGAGCGCTAGGAGCTAGTAGAAAGGCTGATGTTCTTGATCTCATTCAGCAGTGTGGTCTCGACTCAGACCCAGTTAGTTCTTTAATTTATTTTTATGACATAGTGATGATGTTTCTCAATTTATCTTTTTTTTATATATATTTTTCTATATTTTCTGTTTATTTGATTTTAGATTCATTTAGCATATAAAATAAATTTTTTTCACATTCGCAGGATGTTCATAAGTGCACATGTTACTCTTACAGTGTATGCAACTGTAGCACATTCCAATTATCATCTATTCTAATGATCTAATTAGAATGTTACTAATTACTAATCAAGAAGTAGATTCCAATGATTTGATTATAGAATAATGTAGTAATAATGACCACCGTTCTCCGATTATATAGGCGCTGCATGCATGTGCGAGCAAAAATATTAAAGAGTACTGCTTTCGAATAAGCACATTTATTCACAACAAAGTGGCACCTGATTTAAGCACTAAGAGCCAAACTAAAGAACAATATAAGGCTTACATATTAGAGTTTATTTGTCTACCACGAGGAGACAGTGGGTCACATCTGAAAGTTGAAACATTTTAATTTCGGGCCGAGGTACTAACCTACTTAGTTCAAGATCACCGAAGTTGCCTAAGAACACTGAGATACTGAGTTCGTTATCACAGAGGTTGCCTAAAAAACACTTCAGTCGCGATATTCGTGACCATTGATTAACGCTTATTTTCCCAACCACGCATAAATCAAGTTAATTGCCCCAGGCTAATATATATTTGTTATAAATAAACAACCGCGGTACGTCAAAGAAAACCGAGGTGATCGTGAACTAAGACTTGTTAAAGACCACCATCCCCTAATAGCCGCGCTCTTTAATAAATGCCCTATGTGAAGCTTTAACAAAAAATTAAAGAGTGCATGCATGCTAAAGAGTGATTAACCCAGTGCTGCCTAGGATGTCTGAGGGGTCTTTCCTTGACGAGTAAAATCGTCTGGTGGTAGATCGACAGAGTAAGACAATAAAGGCCGGGGTCGTTTTTGACTGACTCAGGCAAGAATATGGGTTAATTTAGTAAATACAGTACTACTATATTTATACTCATAGACTAATGAGATCCTAACGGTCTTCTCTAATGAAAGTTCTTTTTTTTCTTCCACCTGAGGTCAAAATTGCAAACTGTGTACGTGCACAATTCAAGAGGCTGAATGATAATTTTGAGAGCGAATCGTTGAAGGTTCTTACTACGCATGCTCGTCAGCAGCAAGCTAGTCAGCAAGATAGCCATGGTGTGTCATCTTGGAGGATTATCTATGAAGCCTGTTTAGTTGGCGAGACTCTGGAACCTTTTCAGGTCGAAACGAGTGATGGCAAAAGGAAGAAAGGCATTACACATGTTGGTTTATTAGGATACCAAGAAGAAAGTAAAGCTCTGCTGTGTCTTTATCAAACACCACTGCTGGAAGATTATGCCGTTTGGTCAAACTGGGACCATGTTTTTGCCCCTACGTATGGCAATCTAAAGGTATTTCTTCGAAAGGAAAGACATGTGCCTAAGGAAGTCGTCAGTGTCTTGCATCCAAGTGATCTAGTTGCTATGGAAACAGCTAATGGCTGTTTGCTGCGTGTGACGCGCAGTACTTCTACGAAACAATTCTTGGAATTAGCGAAAGTTGGTGACGTTATTGGAACATCAGGTCATCTGGTCTCTCTCATTCTTGACCATGGTGCATTAGAGAAAGCGCCAGTTGCTCTGTTAGCAAACCACATGCAAGAAGCGTTACTTTTCTTAAGCTCGCCTGCAGAATTAGGCTCTGGTCAAGACGTGGAAGAATTCGTTGTGAAGTTTGCGATCAGATGCCTTAAACGTATTCCTGATTTGATGCGTGTTGCTTTGGCAATGCAGGTTAGTTGCACGAATGAGACTTAACATCTGGTCATAGTAGTCGTTTAGGAATTGTGCGACTGGGGCCAGTGTTGGATCATATATGATAAATTGAGTCAGGGCTTTCGGTTTAGGGCGGCGAACGACGAAATTCGTCAAATCATTTGGTCAAACCCATAGAAATGATAGACATATTATTTCGATTATAATAGACATTAAATAATATAAATAATAGGTATATTATTTCTATGGTCAAACCATGCCTAAATTTGCCAGAGCTTTAGTTTTCTTTTTTAATTATGAAAAATCCTTTCCCAGAATGTCAGAAATGGCATTCTAGAGCATCAAATTTTCAAAATTGTGTTGGGGAGCATGCTCCAGACCCTCCTTCTCCCTTCTCCCCCAGAAAGTGTCGTTCGCCGTTGCTTAGTTTATACGCTTAGTCATTGCTTCACAAAAAACTGAAAACCCTGCTGAGTGCATTAAAGTGTCTGTCAAAACATGTTTGGATTATTATTTCAAATTATTTTTATTTCATGCACTTATTAATAAGCCATTTGCACGATGACGTGAGATGGCGTTGGTTGACTACAACTACCAGAATGCTTTGTCAGTATTCTCGGGTTTCGGTTAAAAGGGATGACTCAAAAGAACCCGTCAAGTCCTTTCGCGGCTTTCCAAAATATGTCGTCAAATATGTTTTCCCAAAAAGCTGGCATTCTGGTAGTTACGTCATCGTGCAAATGGTCTATCGTGATTGCTTTTGCGCGGTTTGCTCGAGAACTTTTCCCAAGGTGTCTTAAAAAGTTTTAAATGAATCGAATTTAAGTGTATATTTAATGATTGTCGCGCGTACATGTATCAATACGTCGGTTCACCGGGCAACCCCGGTTTTCATATTACATCAAGCGTAAAGGGAAATAATTTAGTTGAGGAGAGCCTGACTCATGTAAACGGGCCCTCAGTTGTAGTCTTACATGCAAGTCTTTTAGAAAAACGTCAGCTTTTGCAAAACATGGAGTTTCCCGCTTTTCTAATTTTCAAGCACTGAATCTACACATGCGTGAATCATGTAGCAGTGGTGTTCAGTACATCATTTGCATGCTGGCTATCCAATAAAGCTTTCTTTTGTTTTGCTTATTTTAGATATTTATTAAGCCTTTGAAACATGTCTTTGGTAATGTACAAGCGCCAGGCTTGGTTCTGAAGTACTGTGAAACATGTGAAGAAAGATCTATGATCCATGCTCTGGGTGTTCGTCTTGGTATAACTGAATGGTTGGAGGATTTCAAGAAGAAACTCGAATTTTATGCATCGGAGGTTGAAATACCTGAAGAAATAATAGATCGAAAGATTGTTGAAGGGCAACGAAAAAGTTTGAAGAAACCAAACGAGAAGAAGAGTAAAGAGAAGGTAGACATTCTTCTGATAAAACCATACTCTATATACCATAACAAGTCATGACCAGTTACGAAAAAAATGGAAAAACAACGTCACTAAAAACGTTACGAGCTTGTTGTAATTACAGTAACAGACATATACGATAGACGTTCGTCAAGCTTAAAGAAAATGTTTCTGAGCCGCAGATAGGGGTCGAAGCTGCAACGTTCTAATGACCAGTTAGGCTAGTGTCAGGCAAGTAATGTTGTGGGTTGGATCCTTGTCTGGGCTTCAGAAACATTTCCCGAGCATTTGAGCTTGACGAATGTCTACCACACGTCTGTTATGATTACACATGTCATCACCTTTACTCTACAGACATTAGCTTACAGACATTCACTAGTACTTATTACACTTTCTTAACATCTGCAGGAATCGGCAGAGGCTGGTCATGATGAAACAGACGTTGGAAGAACAGCTAATGATGACGAGGAAAAGCTAGATGATAACCTCACAGGTGAATGAACTAAATTTCTAAATATTTACCAAGAAGAAATAACTCTAACTACAAGTGATAAGAAAGTTATCATTAGCTAGTTTCCTTTAATTTGCTGTAATTGTTTTCCAGATAAAAGCAACGTTTCTTTGGAGTCTGATGAATTAGATCTTGAGCTCAGCGAAAAGGAGCAACACTGCCGAACTGTTATTAACTCCATCCGACGTGACCAGTTTGGTATAGGTATTGAGCTCCCACCAGAACACCGACAAATGATGGAGAACCAAAGATCAAGAGAAGGGCGTGGCTTACACAGGTTATCCAGTGAGCTCTACTCGAAAGACACTCATTTTGTTTTGGAGCTTGTTCAAAATGCTGATGATAACCGTTACCCTGAACAACAATCACCCGACGAAACTCCTTCTATAGCGTTCTTTGTCAACATTGATAAAATTGTTGTTTTGAATAATGAAGTTGGATTTGAAGAGAAGAATATTCGTGCGTTGTGTGATGTTGGCAAAAGTACTAAAGGAAAGCACCGTTATGGTTACATTGGTAAGAACTGAGAATTTTTTCTCTTTGTGTGATGGGTTTCTGACTTGAATCTTGGTGGTTTGTTCGTAGTTGTTGTAATTGTTGTTGTTGTTGTTGTTGTTGTTGTTGTTGTTGTTGTTGTTGTTGTTGTTGTTGTTGTTGTTGTTGTTGTTGTTGTTGTTGTTGTTGTTGTTGTTGTTGTTGTTGTTGTTGTTGTTGTTGTTGTTGTTGTTGTTGTTGTTGTTGTTGTTGTTGTTGTTGTTGTTGTTGTTGTTGTTGTTGTTGTTGTTGTTGTTGTTGTTGTTGTTGTTGTTGTTGTTGTTGTTGTTGTTGTTGTTGTTGTTGTTGTTGTTGTTGTTGTTGTTGTTGTTGTTGTTGTTGTTGTTGTTGTTGTTGTTGTTGTTGTTGTTGTTGTTGTTGTTGTTGTTGTTGTTGTTGTTGTTGTTGTTGTTGTTGTTGTTGTTGTTGTTGTTGTTGTTGTTGTTGTTGTTGTTGTTGTTGTTGTTGTTGTTGTTGTTGTTGTTGTTGTTGTTGTTGTTGTTGTTGTTGTTGTTGTTGTTGTTGTTGTTGTTGTTGTTGTTGTTGTTGTTGTTGTTGTTGTTGTTGTTGTTGTTGTTGTTGTTGTTGTTGTTGTTGTTGTTGTTGTTGTTGTTGTTGTTGTTGTTGTTGTTGTTGTTGTTGTTGTTGTTGTTGTTGTTGTTGTTGTTGTTGTTGTTGTTGTTGATGATGATGATGATGATGATGATGGTGGTGGTGGTGATGGTGGTGATGGTGTTGGTCCAGCTGTTGCTGCTGTTGTTGCCACTGCTGTTGTTGTCGTTGTTTCTGTTGCTGCTGCTGTTCTAGCTGCTATATTGTTGTCATTGCTTCTGATGCTGCTGTTATTCTCGCTACTGTGGTTGTCGTTGCTTCTGTTGCTGTTGCTGTTGCTGTTGCTGTTGCTGTTGCTGTTGCTGTTGCTGTTGCTGTTGCTGTTGCTGTTGCTGTTGCTGTTGCTGTTGCTGTTGCTGTTGCTGTTGCTGCTGCTGCTGCTGTTGCTGCTGCTGCTGTTGTTGATGTCGTTGTTTTTTTTGTTGTTGTCGCTGCTGTTACTGTTTTTTACTTCTTGACTACATAACCAAAATCCTAATCTGTCACCACTTCGTACAACCCTTTATTCTTAGGTCAAAAAGGAATCGGTTTTAAGTCTGTGTTCAGGGTTACTGACACCCCAGAGGTCCACTCAAATGGTTACCATGTTAAATTCGATGCTAAAAGTGGTCCGACTGGTTATATCTTGCCTCATTGGTGTGACCTTTCTGACGAAGATAGCTCGACGTTGAATGTAAACTGGACAACACGTATTGTGCTGACACTGAAAGAAGAAATGAAGAATGTTCAGAAGAAAACATTGATCGCACGTTTTCACGACATCCAGCCATCGCTTTTACTGTTCTTGCGAAGACTAAGACGAATCAAGATCATGGACGAGGTACATTGACAGTCATTTGTTTAGGAAAGAAAAAATAACGGTCGTATGAAAAAAGTTAAGCTATTGGAATTAAAAAAATATTAACAAATTGACAAGTAAGAGATCGGGAGAAATGTTAACAAGGATTCACGGTTAAGTCTTTCAACCCGAGTGGCCTCCCAATGACCAGTAAAATCGTCTAGCCACAGTAATATACTAAATATAGGAATTCTGGGTTAAAAGGGTTAAGACTTAATGTTTTTGAGGGATGGGTTTAGAAGAAGGGAAAACAATGATTGTGAACGAGGAAGAGAGTTTTGAATAATTGAATGAGCTGCATCTAGTTGACTGTGCTTGCACTAACTTCTAAATCATATTGTTTGTCATTATGGTTGCAAAGGTTGCTGATGGATGTTTGTTTGTAAATATTGTAAAAATTTCTTTACAGGTTTCAAATACCTTACGTGAAATGGTTAGACTAGATCTTGGTGAGAACATTATCGAGTTAAAACATTCTAAAGGAGTGGATCTCTGGTTTGTTGTGCAAAAAGAATTACCAGCGTCAAATGTAAGTATTGCTTTCAATACTTATTTATTCATCATCATCATCGTCATCATCATCATCATCATCATCATCATCATCATCATCATCATCATCATCATCATCATCATCATCATCATCAAGAAAATTCAGCTTTATTAGTTGTTCTAAAACGAAACATTGGGATACGTTTTGTGCCATCCTGCACTCATGTAGCCTCCCTCAGCCGTGTCCAGTGGTCGCCCCCCCCCCCGCCCTCCACCTACCACAGCCTCCCCCTTCCACCTACTAGGTGGAGAAGGGGGGGCGAACACTGGACACGGCTGCGAGGGAGGCTAGCACTCATTCATGTAGAATGATTAGGGGTTAACAAAACAGGTATAATGATTTGGGATTAGTTGGACCCAGAATTGGTTGATGTCTATATACAGTATCTTGGAAATATTGACCATCTTATAACAAAACCTGTCAGATATAGTTTAAAACTACGTGCTCTGAATTGAGAACTATATAAAGAACTATAAATATTTGTGGTTGAATGTTTGTAGAAAAGTTGTTTTGTTTTTCTTGGGTTTTAGATGAAAGCTGATATTGAAACAACAGAAGTAGCATTAGCTTTCCCTCTTCCAAGTACAACCAACTCGGAGCACTCGGTCTCTCTCAAGGAGGTTGCTGCTCATATTCGTGCAAAGGTTTGATGGCCACAAGTTTTAATGATTCAGAACTTAATCATAACATTCCACCTTTCCGAGACGTTATTCCTTCACTAGTAATTGTGTATTAAGTAAAGAGTTAAAAGATAGGATTGCACCAAAATATCACAATAACAAAAGTCCAGACATAGTTTGACGCTACTCTGGCAAAACGTTCGTCTTCATCAGGAGTCCGTTTAGAAAACCCCTGACGACACATCTGGTCAACAAGATGCAAATAGGTTTCTGCGAATGGACCACCCTCATCTCAGTCCGAACGGCTATAAGTAACCAATCACATGGTTAATTGTAAATTCGTTCCCATGCTTGTTACTGACTAGGGTTTTGTTTGGGTTAGGTTATCTAAACCAATCAGAATCTTCCTTACTATAGGTGGCGATGGCACCATCATCGCAATTCAATGCGCGTGGGCGCTACAGATATTTATCAAATCATTATTAATTCATGAGTTACAGAGGTTTCACATAACTTTTGACGAAGGTGTCCCGAAGTTTGTTCGTTATTTCCGAAGTTGGGCACGAACTTGGCAAATTCATTACGTAGTAGCCAATCCGGTTTCGATCTTGCGAGGTTGCGAAGTTTGAAATTTGAGTAGTTCAAATTATCAGATTGATTTGAGGTCATGCAATCTCAGCTGAAGTCTACTAGAAAAATAGAAAATCGATTTATCATGAGAGTATCACATATTAAATTATACGTTTTATCTTATAAGTTCATCTTTGAATGCTAATATCCATGTCGACAATTCTTCCATATTTACTCTACGTCCAACAGGGAACTTCGAAATGATCAAACAACGAACTTCGCAACCTGATTTGCTAATACGTAATGAATTTGCCAAGTTCGTGGCCAACTTCGGAATTAACGAACAAACTTCGGAACGCCTTCGTCAAAAGTTATGTGAAATCCTCTTTAACCAAAGACGCAATAACGAGATTGCGTTTAAATATTCCGCGGTGGCGGTGAAACCCCATCAGGCCCAACCGTACAGTAGATACGTAATTAAAATATTTCAATACTTTTTCGACATTAACATTTTTGAAACTATTGACGTTTACAGCAGGGCCATTGATTTTTTATTCTTGATTATAATTGACTATGATTTTATATATGATTTTATGATTGACTTTTTTAGTCTTTAATTCAGCAACCTGTGTTTGCGTTTCTTCCCCTACGAAGCTATGGTTTTCGTTTCATTGCCCAAGCTGACTTTGATGTGCCATCGTCGCGAGAAGACGTGGACAAGGACAGTGCTTGGAATCAGTGGCTTCGACAGGAGATATCCAGTCTTTTTGTTCAAGCTTTTAATGAATTTAAGGTGATGCATTAACAGAAATATATTTAACAATTCTTCTTACTCCACGTACACTACCCCCACTTTGCCAGTTACCCCACTCCACTCCACCCTACTCCACTTCACTTCATCCTACGCCACTCCACTTGACCCTACCCCACTCCACTCTACCTCACCCTACTCTACTCTACTCTACTCTGCTCTGCTCTGCTCTGCTCTGCTCTGCTCTGCTCTGCTCTGCTCTGCTCTGCTCTGCTCTGCTCTGCTCTGCTCTGCTCTGCTCTGCTCTGCTCTGCTCTGCTCTGCTCTGCTCTGCTCTACTCTACTCTACTCTACGCTACCCCACTCTACTCCACACTATTCTACTCCACTCGATTCCACCCCACTATACGCTACTCCACTACATTCTATTTCACTTTGTTTCCGCTCCACCGCACTGCACTCTACTGAACTGAACTGAACTGCACTGCACTGTATTGCACTGTATTGCACTGCACTGCACTGTACTGCACTGCACTGCACTGCACTGCACTGCACTGCACTGCACTGCACTGCACTGCACTGCACTGCACTGCACTGCACTGCACTGCACTGCACTGCACTGCACTGTGCTAGATTTTATGATCTTCTGTAAACCAACGAGACTTCCTTTAATTTGCTTTAGAATCATCGTTGTTTTGTTGGTGTAGCCTCGATTGCACAATTTCTGCAGTTCATCCCGTTGGAAAATGAAATTCTTGATTTCTTCAAGCCAGTGACAAGAATCATTATGGAGGGTCTTTGTCGTCTGCAGTGTATTCCTGTTTGTGCCAAGTTTTCGTTTAACGACTTCTTCCTTGATTCTATCGCTGAAGAAGACCAGTCAGAGAACAGCGACGTTGACGAGCAACAAGAAGACGTAGAAAACGTGGAGGACGATCCTCTTCCGAGCAGCGAATTAGAATGGGTGTTTCCTTCTCAAGTTGTAGTTGCAGAAGATCATTTAATTGAGGAACTTATTAGTGACAATGTACTATGTTCTTATCTCAGTAAATATTATTTACATCCAGATCTCGAGCCGTTTCTCAATCCTCCTCTTCGTCGTGCTCTCGGAATAGAGACCCTATCCTGTCGCCATTTAATCGATATTGGTAAAGCTATCTCTGGTAAAGTGACTGCTAAGTTGGAAACAGAACAAAACGAAGCCAAGGGTTTTTCAGAAAAGCTTAGTTGCTGGGTAGCCAAATGGTTGTGTGGTGTTTACCGATGTTTGGAACGTGAGCGTGATTGCAGTGAAGAGACCTTGCAGGAGATTGCGTCGTTAAACCTCTATCCACTGTCAGGCGGCCATTGTACTAAACTGTGTGGTCAGCCAGTCTTCTTACCGCTAGAAAAAACAGTGAAAGGCGAACAAACTAGAACCAGGGGTAAGAAGTGAAAATATTTTTAACATTATTTGGCGTAGTTCTTGCTGCTGTTGTTCCTGCTGCTGCTGGTGCTGCAATCTCGTGCCCAGAGCCTTCGCCAGCACGCAAACGAAGGCTATGTAATATATCATACACGAGGAGGAGGAGTGTTTCAGCAGGATATCCAAACACCGAGACGTTTGTTGAAAACCGAGGCAAGGCCGAGGTTTTTGAACAAACTTCGAGGTGTTTGGATATCCTGATGAAACACTCCTCCTCGTGTATGGTATAGCATCTCAAACAAATTAGTATTTTAAGAGAAAATTAAGGTAAAAGTTTGCTTAATTTATGTAATTTCTTCCTCCGATATCCAAACCACCGACACGATTAATGAGTTTGAGATGGGATAATCCATATCGGGAAGTGTTTTGATTAGCTATAGCTAAGGACTGGCTTAAATCAATTCTTAATACTGGTTATTGTCATGAAACTATCAAAATTGGTATAAATTGTAACCAACAAAGCTCTGGCGATAAACTATATGAGAAGGCTGTATTATTCTATTTAAAAAATATTATATTCAAGTCTGGTGTCACGTGTCGGCAAGCCAAGTAAAATTACTTGATTACAGCTCCATGAAATTGCAAACTATATTAAAGCATAAATATCAACATTAATGATGTCTATAACAGTTTATCAATAATTTGTAAACCTTCTCTATTTAGTTTCTGTAAAATCGGTTCCTTCCATTTGCGAAGATCTTGATCACAGAATAATCTCGATATCACGTGTATTTCTCACTAATTTCTGGCGGTGCATGCCCTTTTCAATCGATAACCGATTTTTCGGTTTCCGACGATGGATTATCCCAAAGCCTTCGTTTGCGCGCCGTTGAAGGCTCTGGCTACGAGATTGCTGCTGCTGTCGTTGTGGTTGTTATCGCCGTCCTTTTTTGTCTCCTTTTTTATTATCTTCTTCTCCTTTTTCTTCTCGTCCTTCGTAAAACATCTCTACTAAGCATTACTAAGATACTATTATTTATATTTCTACTATGCAGCATCTAAAAAAGCCGCTGAAATTGTTCATCAAGATTTACGCTCCCTTCATCCTATGATCTTATCAAGTTTGGACGATATTGAAAGACCTCAAGTGAGAAAACTTCTGGAGAGGTTGCAAGTCAGATGCCTTACGTCGCGTGATCTGATTAAATACCACATCATCCCATCCTTGCAATCAAATCTAAAGCAAATGGCAAGGACGTTTTTCTTTTCTATTTAGAATTATTCTCATTTTAAAGTTCTATTAGGGCAGAATGTTTATCACTTATCACTTTATATCATCATCATCATCATCATCATCATCATCATCATCATCATCATCATCATCATCATCATCATTAGCACCATCATTATCACCATCATTATCACCAAAGTCGCAAAAATTTCGTTCCGAATTTCTATGCAATTTCGAGTTATGCAAATTCACGCGCCGTCTCAATGCGTCAGCAATTGAATCTGCACTAAACTTAAACTCAATTGAGAAGGCGGGTATACCCGTCCTGGATTTGTGATTATTACGATTATTATTATTAATAATAATAATAATAAATCAAGGGCGAGTAAGGATCGATGGCTTACCCGTATTTTTAATGAGTTTTATCTCCTTACCCGTATTAATTACGAGCTTACCCGCAATTTTAATAGGGTTAACACTAACAAGTTTGACTAATTTGCATTGAACTTAAGGGTGTTCGGACGTATTTATAAGTTTGTGAGAAAAAGTACCAAAACAAAAGAAAACTATTCCTTTGTTGTAGAATGTCGCTGGCAAAAACATTTGAGGAGTTAAAGTACTTCGGTACACAGATGGCGATAAATGGAAAAATAAACGAAGGACGTCGTCACGTCAAGATAATTGCCGGAATTTAGAAATCGGCAGCTGATGAACCATAAATCAAACATTCCGAAAACAGTGGACATCAACTTTTAACTTTGTATGTAGAACAAGATGACTTTTCGAGCATTCTTGGCTTGGAACCACGACTGAACTCGCAATTTAGCTGGCAAGCTACGATCAGGCAGGAGGTAGGAAGAGGGCTCGCGCCTGATTCTTTCAGGCTAGGTTGAGTGGCATTGTGTCGCCAAATTAATGAACTCACAATATTCCTATAATTTCCGCGAGTATTTATCGAATCGTTACTTTTCTTTCGTTTACACCTAGGGAAAACACGTCTCCCAAAAAGTGCTCATGGATTTTATGAATAAACCAAAAATGACAAAGATATTCTATTTTTTGTTAAAAGTATCCCTTAAAATTTCATTAAAACGGCCATAAAGTCATTAAGATTTTCTCAATTGAGAAACGCATGCGTCCTTTTTTACACATAACAATTCTGGTCCTAGTGAAACTTCTTTAGTTAGCAAAACTTTTTAGTTGGCGGAAATTATGGGGTTTTTCTTATCTGGATGACGTCACAATGACGTCACTGTATGACGTCATCAAACGAAAGAACTTCATTCATATATACTACGTGCAGAATATCTAGCATTTCTAGCATGGGGATCAAATTTGTAAAGCTCTAGAAGCTCTGTGGTCAGATCAAGTTTTCCTTAGCAACGGGTCAAAATAAATATGTCTGAACACCCTTAAATTTAAACCTGAAGTAGGATACGGTTAAAGTCGATTTCTTAGCGGTATAATTCACATCTTTATCCGTCAGTTATAACGAACTTAATCAAGATAAACATAATTTTTGTGATTTTCATTATATTTTGAGTTAGAATATGAAGAAACCGAGGATATATATGCATGTCGAGCATGTAATCTTTCTTTCATTCTGCATGTGCAGAAGTTCCTCTGGGTATAGCAAAAAATAGAAAGAAACGTGAAAACGATGGTTATTTCAATAATTCTTTGAATACGTTGGTGATTTTGTTGACGGCAGGCAAGTCGCGTATAGGGTATCTCCGATTTACTCGACTATCGTAAGTTTAACTCGCCGGCTGCTTCAGTTCTACAGAATTTCGCCGTGACCGAGGTGTACATCAAACGTGCGGGGAAATGTTTGGCAAAGATCATGCGATCGCATTGGACTACCGACTTAAGCAGGATTTCCATTCAGTGCATTTTGTCGCGCGATCGACTTTTCTCGATCGCTTTCTTTTGAAATGTGTGTATTCAACCAAAGCTAATGAAATGCGTTCCGCTTGACAACCCACAATTCAAAAGAAAGCGATCGCAAAAAGTCGATCGCGCGATAAAATGCACTGAATGGAAATCCACCTTTAGACGTCGAAACGCTCGAGTCGAGAAGAAGTTGGGCGTCGCTCAGCGACCTGCAGACTGTCGTTCCATTTCACATAGAGCAGTATCAGTCGGTCTTGAAAACGTGCAAAAAATATCCGACGTCGGTCACGCCGAGCGACCTTACGTTTGCGACGCGATTTGTGTCAGTCTTCATGTTTGTCAGGGTTAAAGGCTGTCGTCATATGACTTATCAATATACTTGTCAGTGCAAATGTTCGAAAGCGCAAAGAGTAATGAGGGCATGGTAGATCAGAATTTTTTTAAGACGGCTCAAAAATACGGTTTTGATTCTCTCTATTTCGATCAAGTTAGTCTAAAAATTGTAGATGATTACGTTCGCGACGTAAGACCGCTATTAAACCCTAGCTGCGATTACGTATTGGTAAACCGCAACGGCGTGCAGTTCAAAAAACTGACGGAGCTGTTAGCGTATTAGTGTTTCAGGCGATCGGGAAGGTACATCTACCAGGTACAGGCAAGTCATCGAGACCAAGAGTTGTTCTCTCCCTCCTCGACGCAGAAAAGCAAAAGTGGATTTCCGAAGATCAAAAGCATTGCATTGCTCAAACGTTGCGCGTGTACATCATCAAAGAAACGATCCCAGGAAATCGCAATCAAGGCGCGTGTGTGTATGGGAAAATTGCGAGGAAACGAACTAAGGCAAAGTGATGGACGAGTGTGTAGAAGATCGACTACATACGACTGAGACGCCTGAGAATGAGCTTGATTGCGTGACGGAGGAGAATGTTGAGCGGCCGACGCTGCACTGAAGCCTGTTAAATTTGCTGGGAGAAAGAAAGGTGTTCGGTTCACGAAAGACGAAGGCTACTGCATCAGGAAAGAGATTGAAATGTTCGGTTTGTGATGGGCTACAATATTGCGTCACACCGACTTTAAATTTCACACTTGCAGAGTACCTAACACCTTAAGAAAGAGGGCAGAAGTCGCTTTGAAGCTAGTGTGGTATTATATAATTACTGAAAATCAGTTTGAAAATAGAATTTGGCTTGAACTCTTCGTAACATTAATAATTTGCCGATTGAATTAGAATGACCATTACACGAGAATCTGAACTTTACTGATTTCTTTAATGTATTTACATTTTAGGGTAGAATAAAGTAGAAAAATAGTTGTTGATAATCGTTTTTGAAATGAATATAATTATACATTGAATAGTTGTCGTATATTTTGGTGTCTAGACATTTAAAATATAATATCTCAGAACAATTAATGTCGAAAATAAAATACGTTCAAATTTTACCAATTCAAATATTTAAACAAGGACTATAACATCTCCTTGATTTAATATCACCTGGAGCCCTCGAGATATATCATCCCTCGGGATAATATTTCATCGAATTCCCCGAGCGAAAGGTCTAAAAATTATATATTATATTGAAACATATTAATCTTTCCAAAAAAAGCTTAAATAATGTTAATAAAGTTCGTTTAGCTTTTGTCCGCTTTTCGTTGTCTGTTTCAATTCTGTTGATATTAAGTGTCGTCTCAAGGTTTCTGGATGCATTGTTTGTTGCTTTCTTTGTATTCCCTGAATCCTTATTTTCTTGTCAACATCTGAATGTTCAGGCGAAACGTCTTCTTGTCTCGCCAAACTCCGCCATTGTTGACAGCTTCGTGAATCGTGCGTGGCATTCACGCGTGGTACACGAAGCATATTCCCCACTGTGGCGGGAATATAACTTTTGAGGGGTAATTCGATGATTAATTGACTGGTCACATGGTACAAATCAAGCTTTCTGACTGGACAATTTACAGTTGAGGTATAATATTTATATTTATTATATGGCAGCAGCGCTGAGAGGTCCGAATATGGAAATCCTGTAATTTGATTGGTTCATAAGCGGTCGGATATTTCCCGTATCCGCCCGCTCAGAGCGGAATCTGCCGTTCGGGAGCGTAAATTTTATAAACAAAATGGCAGTCATGTCAGTATATGCAACAACGACATGGATTATAATTTCAGAACTACTCATTGTTGAAATATATTGTGGGGTATGTTGTTAGAAATTTTATAAGCTTTCATTTGTGTATAGTTCGAGTTTCCACGTTTTGTGAAAGTTTTTAAAATGTCCAAAATGTTCGTAACATTGTTCGTAATAATATAACATTTACTTCTCACAAGTATTAGAATTTCAGATGATTTTTTATTCAACTACTTAATGTACGATCTTGAGCAATATGTCAAACAAAAGCAATTGAAAAATACTATTTGGGGTAGAAAGTTCAGGATTCTAACTCAACGGAAAGTACTTTAAAAATGGGAAAATGTCTGCCATTTTCGTTTAGTTCGCAAGAAAGATACTGTAGATCGAGTTTTCACAGAACGTTCACAACATTTATGGCCATATAATAAACTACTTATTGACCTCGCTTGTTTGGTCTGTACTAGTGAAATATCGGACCTCTGTTTTTTGCACAGACCTCAACTCGCTGCGCTCGTCTCGGTCCGTACTAAAAAAACATCGGTCCGATATTTCACTAGTACAGACCTCACGCTCGGTCAATAAGTAGTTAATCCCCAATTTCTTTATATTCTGACTCAAAATATAATGAAAATCACAAAAATTATGTTTATCTTGATTAAGTTCGTTATAAATATGAATAAAGATGTGAATTATACCGCTAAGAAATCGACTTTAACCGTATCCTACTTCAGGTTTAAATTTAAGTTCAATGCAAATTAGTCAAACTTATTGGGCATGGAAAAAGACGGGTAACGTAGTGTTAACCCTATTAAAATTACGGGTTAGCTCATAATTGATACGGGTAAGGAGATAGAGCTCATTAAAAATACGGGTAAGGACATGAACTATACGGGTAAGCGATCGTGGGGTAAACTCATTAAAAATACGGGTAAGAGATCGGTCCTTACCCGTATTTATAATGAGCTCAAACTTATTAGGCATGGAAAAAGACGGATAACGGGTAAGGAGATACGTCTCCTTAAAAATACGGGTAAGAGATCGATCCTTACCCGTTCTGGATTGAGTGTAAGTTTAGTGTATCACCATCATCATCATCATCATCATCATCATCATCATCATCATCATCATCATCATCATCATCATCATCATCGTCATCACTATTATCTTCATCATCATCACCACTATAGTATATCATCACCATTATCATATCGTTGTCACTATCATTATCACTATCATTATCATCAGTAGTATCATAATCATGACATCATCATTATTATCATCGTCATTATTTTTATCATCAGTATTGTAATTATAGTATTCATAATTTCCCTTGGTGTTTTTTCTGTTTTATTTTAAAGGACAAACCACCCGATGTGATTTTCAGTTATATAATTTACATCAAGGAGCAGTGGGATTTAGATTCGACCATTTGTGATTTGGAGGAACTACGTGGCTGTGCATTACTTAAAACTAACAAAGGTTTTATCAACCCAAGTCTTGAACCTGTTCACTTTACTGTCGCTTATGGAAATGAAACAAACCTTGAAAAAGACTTTCCAAGTAAGCTATAAATATATATATATATATATATATATATATATATATATATATATATATATATATATATATATATATATATATATATGCTCTCGGCAACGGCCTCCGTGGCTCAGTGGTCAGAGCATTGCACTAGAATCGCAAGGTCGTGGATTCAATTCCTGCCGGAAGGCCTGTGTAGTTGCATTTACAACTGGTCCCGCAACTGGTCCCGGTTTGGTCTTAAAAACGTATATATTGTACACTCGAATTTTCCTTCATCCAAAACCCTTAGAACATGCTATGTAAGCGAGTGAAATGCCCAATATTACTAAATATATATATATATATATATATATATATATATATATATATATATATATATATATATATATATATATATATATATATGTATATATGTATATATATATATATATATATATATATATATATATATATATATATTATGTGCTTGTGTGTTAACTCTGAGTACCCCTTGGAAGGCTCTACGCGGAAAAAAAATGATCCTCGGCAAAAAGACTACTTATGCTTGGAATATCAATACTCAATATTGTTATGTTCTTTAGGTCACATAAAACTGGTTAATGATGTATTTTATTGTCGGCCATGTTGACAAGCACATGTAAAGTAAAGTTTCTTAATTCATACATATTAATTAAAACATACTGAGAACGAGGCTAACTAATTATTCACATAATATAACATCCCTCTTTTCCCAGTGTAACTGTAACAATATAAACTGCTAAAATGTCTCTTAATTCAGTTTGTTTTAATATGAACTATTTGTCCGCTTTTCGTTGTCCTATATGGTATAGATATTGCGGAGGCTTCACAGCACGACCAGATCGAGTGGAATAGGTAGAAGTTGGAGTGACCTTCTGTGTTACGGCATTAGGTTGTGGAGACTGAGTTGGAGGTGCAGTCTTAGGTGATTGCGTCTGTTTGGTCTTGAGAAGATGGCGTCTGTTTCGTCGTAGAATGTTGCCAGTCTCGGTTTTTACGTGATATGATCGTGGCTGTTGGTCACGTGATATTACTTCGCCTTTCTTTGACCACCTTCCATCTGCTCTGAGGCGTACACTGTCGCCTGGATGAAGTACAGGTAGGGTGCGTGCACTGGAGTTGTAATGGGCTGTAGTTTTCTTCGATATTCTCACTGGTTTGGAAGTCTTGAGACGAGATTTGACTGATGGTACTGTTGTTCTTAGGGTACGACCCATGAGCTTTTGAGCGGGAGATAACTGGTCCTTGCCGGGAGTTGTTCTTAATGCGAGAAGTGCTAGAAGAGGGTCCGCATTGCTGCCCATCGCTTTCTTCAGGCTGTGCTCGACTGTTTGTATTGTTCTTTCTATGAAGCTGTTGCTTTGAGGAAATTCCGGGCTTGAGGTGTTATGAGCGAAGTCCCATTGCTGCGAGAATATCTTGTATTCATGGGATGTGAACTGAGGCCCGTTGTCGCTGCTAACAGATTTCGGAATGCCAAATCTGGCAAACATCTTCTTCGTGTGAGACACGACTGTTGATGCTAGAGTGTTGGGCAAGTCGCTTATTTCAAAGAATTTGGTGTTGTAATCAGGAGATAATCTTTGTTGCGAAGAGTGAAGAGGTCAGTACCAACCTTAGACCATACTTCTGAAGATATGTCGTGAGGGATCAATGTCTCTTTGCGCTGTTGGTTCTGAAACTCAAGGCAGGTTGGGCAACTTGAAATAAAGTCTTCGAGATGAGCATTTATACCTGGCCAGTATAGTATGTCTCTGGTACGTTGTTTACAGCGTTCAATGCCAATGTGTCCGGTGTGGAGAGTTTCTTTCATTTCTTGGCGCATTGAAGTTGGAACAACAATTCGTTGGTTTTTGAGAACCAGGTTGTGCAAGTAGGATAGGTCGTCGCGGATCTTGTGGAAAGGTTTAGAGGTAGGTTCGACTTCATTAATAGACTTCGGCCAGCCATTTAAAATGTAATCTTTGACTTTTTGTAAAGTTTGGTCCTGTTCGGTTTCCTTTTGGAACTGTTCCAGCTTTGCGGTACTGATAGGCCATTTCGTTGTCAGGGATTTCGGAATCTGCTTCGCTAAGGTAGGCACGGCTTAAGGCATCTGCAACATGGAGGTACTTGCCAGGAACATACTGCATCTCAAAGTCATACTTCTGTAGGCGTAGACGGAATCTCTGAATTCGTGGAGCAGACTTGCTCAGTGGCTTCAGGAGAATGGAACGAAGAGGCTGATGATCATTGATTACTTGAAACTTGCGGCCATAGAGATATTCGTGAAAGCGTTCGCAAGCAAACAGAATTGGTAGTGTTTCTTTCTCCAACTGGCAGTAATTTTGCTCAGCTGAGGTCATACTGCGTGACGCAAAAGCTACTGGATGCCATTTGCTGTCATGGAGTTGTTCGAGTGCTGCTCCCAGACCTGATTTTGAAGCATCAGACGAGACTCTTGTGGGCAGTTTTGGGTCGAAGTACTTGAGAACTGGACTACTAGTGATGATGTCTTTGAGTTTGTTAAAGGCTTCGATTTGAGGCTTGTCAAAGGACCATTATGTGTCATTTTCGAGTAGCTTGCGTAGTGGTGCTGTAGTTTTGGAAAGATTGGCTATGAATTTTCCAAGGTATGCTACCATGCCCATGAACCTTTGGAGATCTTTCTTGGACTCTGGTGGAGGCATATCCTTAATGGCTGAAACTTTCTTCGGATCGGGTTTGATGCCTTGTTCAGAGATGATTTGGCCTAAAAACGTCAGTTCTGCGACTCCAAACATGCACTTGGACATGTTGAGTTTAAGGCCAGAGGAACGAATTTTGGTCAGGACTTGATGGACCCGGGTGTCGTGCTCTTCTCGATCCTTTCCCCATATTATGATGTCGTCTTGTGAGATGCAGCAGCCATCTATCCCTTCTATGAACTGGGCTTCACTTGCTTGGAATACTTCAGAAGCACTGTGTATTCCATAGGGTAGTCGTTTAAATTAAAGCGATACCTCCCAAGGGGGTATTAAATGTTAGAAGTTTAGAACTCTCTTCATCTACCCTGATCTGCCAGTACCCACTACTGGCATCTAATTTGGTGAAGAATCGGGCTCCTGCCATCTGAGCAATGATTTCCTCTGCTGTGGGAAGTTGAAGGTGGTGTCGCTTGATAACTTGATTAAGATCTCTTGGGTCAAGACATATTCTGAGCTTGCCATTACTCTTTTCCACAATGACCATTGAGTTGACCCAGTCAGATGGACCAGTAACTGGTTCGATGACTTGCATATCAACCATTCCTTGAAGTTCTTCCTTGAGTTTTGGCTTGAGTGAATGAGGCACACGTCTTGGTGGGTGGATAACTGGTTCAGCATTTTCATCAAGGGTTATGTGATGAATATTTGGCAAGCATCCTATTTCTCCAAAGCAGTCTGCATATTCATCTGCGAAGCTTGGTACAGAAGAAGATACTGCCTTTACACGCTTTATAAAGTTGAGACTTTCACTCGTCTTTAAACCAAGGATTGGTGAGGAAGAGGTTTCAGCTACTATGAACGACACAGGGATGGATTTGTTCTTGAGCTTTACAAGGAATAGAAGGTTTTCTTTTGTAGAACATTGACTTGGGCACCAGTGTCTATCTTGTAAGTAATGTTAGTCCCATTTGTACTGAATATAACATTCCAGTCCTTTGGGGTGCAGTGGTCATCTACTGACAGTACATTAGCCTCATCACTGGGTGATTGCTCTGGAGGGTTGATTTTACCCTTTGTCGCAGTTATGGTGCCAACCTCAAACTCACTGTCACTGCTAGAGTCCCCACTGGGAGGGGGTTGTTCCACAACATCTACAGAATTCCTAGGACAACACTTGGCAAAATGACCAGATTCGCTGCAGATTTTACATTTCTTTGAGTAAGCAGGGCAATTTCCTCTGTTGTGAGACCCACCACAAAATTTGCAGTTCTTAAAGAATGTTTGTTTACCAGAGCTAGTTGGTTGTTTGAACTTTGGTTTGGTATTTCTTTTGAGGGCATCAATGGATTTTCTCTCAGATTGAAGTTGGCGTTGTAAAACTTTTGCCTGCTGCTTTGTTTCTTGGGCAGCTTGACCATATTTTATAGCATTTTCTAGGGTTAAATCAGGTTCCCTGAGAAGTCTCTCCCTAAGCTTGTTGTCTAAAAGTCCCATTATGATCACGTCTCTGATTAAGGAATTACATAACTCTCCGAATTCACACTCTTGGCTTAGTTTCTTCAATTCAGTTACAAATTGATCAAAAGACTGACCTTCTTTTTGGCGACATGTGAAGACCTTGTATCGTTGGAAAGTGATATTCTTTCGAGGAGAACAGTATTCGTCAAGTTTTTCAACAATCATGCTGAAATTCATCTTGTCTTCCTCGCTGTCGAAGGTGAGGGTATTGTAGATTTCACGACCCTTCTTACCAATGCACGTAAGGAATATGCTTGATCTCACTTGATCACTTTTCTTGTCTTTCTCGGTGGCTGTGAGGTAAAGCTTGAGTTCCTATTTCCATTTTCGCCACTGTTCAGAGATGATTCCTTCAAAAAGAAGCGGTTCAGGCGGAATAAAACGATCCATGTGGATATCGAGTATAGAATGTCCTGAGAAGCTGAGTAAGTACTTATCCTGACACCATGTTATGTTCTTTAGGTCTCATAAAACTGGTTAATGATGTTTTTTATTGTCGGCCATGTTGACAAGCACATGTAAAGTAAAGTTTCTTAATTCATGCATATTAATTAAAACATACTGAGAACGAGGCTAACTAATTATTCACATAATATAACAAATATGGCTCAACTTTTCATTGTTTTCGCACACCAATATGCGTCATATTGGGTTGCATACGGCAACTCAATATGACTCTAGAACTATTCACTAGTTTGGGTTGGATAAGCGGGCTTTCTTGTCAACGACTGTATCAACAAAGCTGTGCTAAGACATACTTAAAATACAAGTCTATTAAATACCAGTTTGCATGCTCTGAAGAATTTTGACTAACACAAGAGAAAAGCTTAGAAAAAAATATTTACATGGTTGAACCGCAAGAACAATATTCAGTTAGACCATGCATGGCTTGTAAAATGACTTGATAGGAAACTAATAGTCATGTGGGTGTTTTGTTTGAGCCTTTTGATTGGTTAAATCACATTTACTGAGTTTGCAAAATAGTTGAAAATTGTGATGATACGAATGGCGTGAGTATCAGTTGTTTTACTGAGGTTTTTAAATGAACTTTTCTTCAAATTCTTCATGTTCTCACGTTGATTGAGTGATTGATTGAGTGATTGATTAATTGATTGATTGATTGATTGATTGATTGATTGATTGATTGATTGATTGATTGATAATATTTATTCAGGAAAAACCAACATCACAAAAAGTGTTTTTCAGAAGGTTCCTGGGAAACATAAAAATACAAAATATAAAAAGAAATAAAGTACGGGATATGTATTACAAAATTATGAAGTAAGAATTATGTGCTAATGATTAATATAGCAAAATTACAAAGAAAAAACAAGTAAGGTAAACAGTAACATTATGGGCGTGGTAATTTAAGGAGTGCAAGGTTTAGCAACAAAAGCTTGTCGCATTTTGAAGGCTTAAAATTGTTCGAAAATGTGAAAGTGAAACACTAGTATCAGTCTTTCTTATACGACAAATATTTATGTCGCTTAAAACTCGTAAGTCCTATCTATGGGTATTCCTTGAAAGACGTGTAATATCGAGAATGAATGAAGTTTCCCCCGGAATATATTAGAATAGCACTGCGCACGCGTGGTTTTGTTTGCGACTGGCGAATACGACAATGGCGGAAAAACGCAAAGGAGCGATCAATTTTCTTCTCGAAACAACGACTTTCTAGGCTTAGCTGCATGGCGAATTAAATATGGTCTGGACGAAAGGATTTATTGTCTACCTAGCGGAAGGTGCGAATAAATGTTCAAAGCTTTATATTAAACTTTAATATGGTCTGGCATGTTGACGATGTTGTGAAGTCGGTTTGTAGAGTGTTGTCGGTTCGTGTCTTACATTTTACACGAGTGGCGCTCGAGCAGTTTTGCACGTCAGCTCAGTAACAAATTCTGTATACTCGAGATTGTAGACTGTCTTCGCATTTTGATTTGGCGTTCAATAAACAACTACGAAGAACCCTGTTCTACATGTAGCGCGTGATTGGGCAGACGATCGATTCGCAAGACTACATAACGTGAAGCTAGCAACATAATCAACAGACGATCGTAATTTGTAAAGGCAACAAAAACTTATGTATCCTTACTTGGCAGGTTTTAGTCAATTTTGATCTGGATCGATTGGACGTCACACGATACGTATTTGTATCGGAATTCTTGTGACGCGCCAAGCTTTTTAGGCAGAATTCGAGGAATTCAAAAAGATCTTGATGTTATTAATATTAGTCAGTTCGAAATCAAAATCTATTAAATTATTTTTACACTTGAAAATCGTTAAAATGCGATGTTATGTAAATAGCGCCGGTAAAAAAGTGGATGCCAGTGTAGTTTGTTTAGGGCATCAGATGACTATATTGACGTTTCAAATGATTTTATCGCCTTACAAACCTGCCTAAACCAAAATCGAGTGTTCGAGGTAAACGTTGATCTTTGTTTTGATGTTTGTTTGACTTTGTTTTGCTTGGAATTTGCGTTAATATTAGTAAAATAGACTGGCATCCTATATCGTATAGTGGTTTTGTTGTATCTACAGGCAGTTCAATTATTATTTTAAGTTGTACTAACCTAAACTTCGAGGATTTTTAAGCTTGTCAATTTCAACCAGATTGTGATGCTCACGCCGTCAAGTTTCCTATCCAGTCTTTTTAGTTTTTACTATCCATGGTTAGACTTAAGGGGGGACTACAGTCCGTTTTGCGCATGTTCTTTGATTCTGTTGTTGGGGACTACACCGGGAATCGGATATGCTCGTTCTCATTCTACACTGTTAATAGTTGATGTTGATAAAAATATCTTCTTATTTTATTCAGGTGTTCCTTGGACTTTAGTCGATGAAGCGTACCTTGAGTCAGCAACTTCCAATACATTGAGTTCATGGGAGAACTTTTTTTTAAAACTTGGCGTTGTTCATTTCCTTGCCATCGAAAGAAAAGACGTATGTCTGAGCAAGTCCGAGTTGGTGAGTCACTGCCTGACACAAATTTTATACTGACTATAATTATTCTTATATTCGGAATAATGACAACACTGTCATATATTAGTATAATTTCATAGTGGAAAAGAGGCTTTCCAGCTTTCTGATTGGTCCGCTCAGCGGTGAATCTGAGGTAATAGTCACCGCCTAGCGCGGTGACTATTGCATCACAAGAAATTGCTCTTCAAAAGTAGTTTTGGAAAAGAGACTGGTACTTATTCAACACTACACTAACCTCGTCCCCAGGGCATTTTGCCTCCACGTTGGGAGGTCGGCGAAAATGGCCCTGGCATCGGCTGGTCACGTGACACCCAGAATTTTGGGGTGTTTTGGCAAGAAAATTTATGCGGTCTTTGTATTTCGTTTTTGTATAATACGTATACATGAATAATAAATAATAAATATTTAACGCTCTGCCGAATCACTCATGTGAACCTTTATCATAAATGCAACTGGCTAGCATTATTCATCATGATACTCCCCACGATTATCCAGGATACATTTAAATGTCGGGAAGAAACATATATCTAATGTTGTTCTTGACTTTAACCAAAGCTATCGTTACAATTCTTTGGATGAACTTCGCAGAGTGTATTTATTGCAATTCATATTTTGATGAATAAATTACACTGTATCTGAATTAATCAAGTTTTTAAACCGGCCAATCCGATTATAGAATCGACGACCAGCCGATGCCAGGGCCATTTTCGCCGACCTCCCAACGTGGAGGCTAAATGCCCTGGGGACGAGGTTGACACTACACTGACTTTACTCGTTTTAGTCTCCCCATCGGAGTTGTCATTTTGAAGTATGAGATTTTAGAATTTGTCGATTCGTTGAACTGTTGATATTTTTTTTTCAAAATGGGATCTGTAGTTTTTGTGACAAACAAAAGAGCATAATACTGAAAACATTTATCACTGAGATGTTGTACATATCAAATATCGTAAAAACAAAACTTTATAAAGGTAAGGAAGTATATTTTCTATAATTCTTCGTATTTTTTGTATGTTTTGGCTAGGTTTTGGTCGTAGCGATGTTTTCGGCGAAAACTTTGTCATGAGTGAAGAACATATTGAACATGAATTAAGTGCAAAAAAGCCGTAACACAAGATCCAAAACACCATAATAAAAGTCTTTTTAGCATATATTTGAATGTATGTACAAGTTCAATTCCAAAGTAGGATGTTGTTTACTCTTTTTTTTGAACTTATTTACTGACAAAGACTGGCTTGCTAACATCATCTCTGAATAAACAGAATAAATTACCACTGTTAAAATGAAAGCAGTTGTTTTAAAGTTTTTGTTTCAACGTTATTGGTTTTTATCAACCTGTGAAATTATACTAAAACAATTAGTCACCTCAGTCTCGGTGACTATCGGTGTATTTACCTCGGCTCGGTAAATATTCACCGATAGTCACCTCGACTTTGGTGACTAATTGTTAAATAGTGGTGTGTACTCATGGTATGGAAAAAATATATTTAATTTTCTAATAACATCTTATTTCTCGGTGTAGTCGCATTCCATGTGGTCTTCTCTCAGCGACATCTGGCGTCGAGTGCCTGGTGATGGATGTTATATAGTAAAGGACTACGCATGCAGTGAACTTGAGAAGCTATTGTCCGTTGATTCAAGTGATGAGGAGTTGACCAAACTGGCTGAAATACTTGACCAAAAGTGGGACAATAAGTACGCTACGTATGCAGGGGATGTTCCCTATGAAGACGAGCAAGGAAGGATCCTTGGGCAAACCCACTCGTCTTTTTATCTTAATCTTAAAGAAAAGTCATGGCTTCCAAGCAGCCGTGGCATGTCGTCTGGCAGACTAATCCGATCCCTGCCACGCGATGTCTTCTTGAAGAAACCGGAAGTTATTGACCTACTGGGTGATCACGTCTTGTATACGTCTTCCCGCTTGACCAATCAGAAATTTTTAAAAGCTTTGGGAATTCAAACAAATGTGAAATTCAACACCTTGGTTGAAGAATTGATGAAGTGGGTGGAAAAAAGCCAGTTGGAAGACGACCAAGAAAGCAGGTTCGAAACAAGTATTCAACACATGTCTAATGTTTACAGGTTCTTGGCAAGTCAAATTAAAGATGACGACGAAAATCGAAAGTTCCTTGAAGATGTAACCAGAAACAAACCTGTAGTATTCGTCCCAAAGGATCTCAACGACTTCGCACGTTCTCAAGATACGAGTGGCGCGATTCTAGGGGAGTTTGTTGCTAGGAAACGTGTCTACTGGGCTGACCCATCGAACATGATGCAAAAGTTACTACTAGTGCAGCCATCAGTGGTGACCCAACCTCGACGAATGCTTCAAAATTACTATACTTCTGGAATGGACTTTTTTGTAGATTTCCTAGAAATTGACGAAAGCCCTAATTTGAAAGAGTACGTTGGCTTAATGGAGGCAATAGCTTCCCAAAGCTCGATGGCAGGCGGTCCAATTGTTGACGAAATTATGCGAGTTTATGACGTCGTTCGATCAAAGTGCGTGAATGCAAACCAAGATTCTTGTTATAATGCAAGATTTATCAAGAAACAGCTCACGAGTTTGAAAGTTTTTCCTACCCTGGAAGATAAGTGGGTGTCTCTAGATGATAAACCGCTGTTTAGCGATGATAAAGCGCTCGAGAGGTTATTCCGAGAAAATGACAGCAAGTTGCCAAAGAACGAAAGTGATGCAGATATGGAGCGGGTTACAGAGAAAGTTCATTTTTTAAAGTTGGGTTTACCCATTGTGAGGAAACCCAAGGGTCGTGGTCGTGGGCATGGAGAAAAGATGGAGAATGAAGATGAAAAGATTCGCATCAGGAAAAATGTTCGAGCATTTTTTAAAGAAGTTTGTGGCATTCGTAGTCTTTCTGAGTGCGTATCTCAAGAAATTATTCCAACCCAAACCTGGCAATGCCCTGCCCTGCAGTTGTTTCTCTATCGATGGATTCCATATGTTCAAAGGTTCCTCTTCTGCAAGCACGGAGAGCAATACGACAAGCACCAAGATGGGGGGATAGTCGAAGCCCTTGCAAACGTGAGATGTTTTGGAGCGAAAAAACTCGAGATAGTACACCGCCTGTCTACCCATCCTTTGATTACTATCTCCACTAAGAAAACCTGTGCAATTGAAAAGGACGACTTCATGATTTTTTACGTGACTGACAGCGACTTAAAAGACACCAAAGATCTTATTAAAGAACTCGCAGGATTTCTTGTCCCTCAAGAAAAAGTTGGAGAGTTAGATAACTTCCTTCTTGTCCTCACACAAACGCCCGAAGATCAAATTGAAGGCTTTATGGAACGTCAGGATGTAGATTTTCTTCCAGATGATGTCCAAATCTGGAATGTTCCTGAACCGGAACCCGTAGTCGTTCCCGTGCCGGAACTGGTCGAAGATTTCCTTCCAGAAGCCGAACGCGATGCCTTTCTGGAGGTCGGAACCGACCAACGTCAAGCAATGAACGAGATGGATGGAGAACCAAGAGGGCTTCAAAGTTGGCCTCCAAAGTCATCGGCTATGTTAGCACATGAAACAAGCAAGAACTCGTCGACGGAACAAGTTTTGACTTTATGGCCTCCACCAGCACCTCCCGAAACTTACTCCGCGCTTGAAGTAGGGAACCAAGCAACCGCTGACCAAGACCAAACGAGGCTTGCACGTCCTGTGCAATCTAATGACTCTAATGCAGACGTGCGGAGTTCTTCACAACCAGATGGCCATCCTTTAGCGGATACTGGAGAGCATTCTCGTCCTAGGGTAGGACCTCTCTCGGTGGAACATGTTCCAAATCTTGATACAGCAGCAGCGCAGGCTTCTAATCTCGGTACCAGGCCTCGAAGAGCATCACTCAGTGACGTCATTCCGCCGCTACGGCCTCTCCCCAGGCCTTTAATCCTCCCTGATGGCGATATCTCGGTGGAACTTGAGGAGATTCAACTTGGCAATTCTGTAGAGCGCACGGAATTGCTTACGTTAACCCAAAATGCCAACGCAGAAGAGATTGGACGATGGGGAGAGAGTTGTGTTCATAAACTACTTCAGAAACTAGAAGAAGGGAAACAAGATTTGGAAATTATTTGGGTGAATGAACACAACGAATCTGGATTACCTTACGACATTATCATAAAACAACAATCCGTAGAAACTGTGTTCATCGAAGTAAAAAGTACTTCTTCTCCAGAAAAGCATGTACTAGAAATATCTTCTCAGGAAATTCAATGCGCCTTCCAGAAGAAAGAAAAGTTTCATTTGTACCGCGTGTATAACGCGGGAAACCCGAGTGGCTTTCGTGTGTCGCGGCTTTGTAACCTGGCCGTGAACCTTGACAAAAAGGCAGTTAAATTGTTTATTCTAATCTAATTAGTTGCACCGCAAACATTTTATGGCTTATTTTATTGTAAATTTAGGTCCATATTTTTACGACCAAAATCTAATTTTGTTGTCGCTTTTTAAACACTTAATAAATAATAATCTTAGAAAGGCAAGAAATTAATTAGAATTAGCAATATGGTCAATATACTTTGAACATGGAAAATGTTTTACAACAGTAACTCTGAATATTGAAATCATTTTAGTCGACAGATTCAGAATCTATGTTTTGAGATAGTTTGAGTCATTACTAGGAATGCTGTTAGGTTGCAGAAAAGAATGTCTTCAGTTCTACTTTATCAAATAACTCATACAAAACAAGAGAAACCAACATAACGCTTTTCTAATCAAAATGTGAATTCTCCTAACTTACAATACACGAACCTGTGGTCACAAAGCTATAGTCAATGGCATGTGATGTCAGCCATGTTCATACACGGAGTTATAGAAACACAACGTTTAACCAGTCATCGAGCAAGTTTTAAAACGATATTTTATAGTTATTTTCCATTACTTAACATAATTAGCATTCGTAGTAATGACATGCATATGGTTTATTTGATAGATAGTTTTAAAATTTTATCAGTCTTAATAAATAGAACAAATTTGTATGTTTTAGTGAAATCAAGTATCACACGTTATGTTTCATATAATTGTGCTTTTCACACACATGTATTATGTGAAGTTACTAATAATCATAGGTAATAAAGTTTCTCATTTTTTCAAGTCTACAATATTTTTTGTACATTTTGAGACTCAGTGGATCCACAGTATAGTCCATCATTTGTGACACATACAGTGGTGGTCGAACTTGCTATTCATCTCTGCAACTCAACTCCAGTGCAGTATCAGATTAAACGTACCTTGGCAAGTCACGATCGAGTACTTCTATCTACCAAACACCGCAGGTTTTCTCCATCTACTCAGCTGGTTTTCTCCTAACACCACAGTAGACCAATGACAGATGGCTTGTACTGGTCCTAAAAACTGGCTCTTACCGGACAAATGAAGTTAAACTTAGTGTTTTATATTCTTCATAACAGGGCACGCGGCAGGTAAAGGAGGGAAAATCGAACGGGGAAAAATTCCGCAAAAGAACGCGTAGCCCACGTATGCTCCACGCAGCATTAATTTCGTCGAGAACAGCATATCGGACTGAAGTTAAACATCATTCGTTGTGTTATAATGTCATAAAAGCAAGTCGACTGTTGCTCTACCATTTTGTGAAGATCGCATCGTTGAAATTGTGCGGTGAAATCGAAGCTATACAGTATTGGAAAAGTAACCGCGCAAATTATGTATATAAACTGAAGACGAACGCATGCATGGAATCCAACGTCGTTGTCCTGCGAGTGATTGAGTGATGTACCGCCAAAGGACACTGGGATTGAGGATTGGGCAAGAATGCCATTTTGCGACGGAGAAAAAACGACAGAAGACACAGAGCCGAATTTTCAACTCGGGGCCTACCACAGTAGCCCGAGTAATAAAAGATAATTGACACTTGAAGATAGCCGACGATTGTTTTAGCAAATATACTGCCGCGTTATTGAAATAATGACAAATGAAGAAATTTTACGAGTGATATATATAGCCGAGGTCGTGTTTACTGTCAACTTATCGTGCATCGGTGGACTTTTTATAAACAACTCATCTCTATTTTTTGAGTTTCCAGTAACGTTATAATTAATAGTGTGAATTTACATCTTCGGATTGCGCTTTGATTGAGGGTTTCACGCAGGCTTCCGGTTTGATTGGTTCGATTTGAGCCTGCTCGCAGCTAGAATGTCCGTGACGCCGTGACGCCACTTGACTGCGCGCGTGTCTTAGGTCATGCACTTCTTACCACGTTGTGACGTCATCCGTAACTGAACAGACATCGGCAAAATGGTATCGATTTGTTCTAGGGCTGTCACGGTTAAACGTCTAAACGTTTAAACGTTCAGAAAATCGATGTGTGTTTAGTAAGTAACTAAACGTTTAACGGTTTATCTTTAAGTGTTCAGTACTCTTGCGTGAAAATGTCATCAATAAATCAGTGTTAGCCTCTGTACTATATACTATATACTATATACTATATACTATATACTATATACTATATACTATATACTATATACTATATACTATATACTATATACTATATACTATATACTATATACTATATACTATATACTATATACTATATACCATATACCATATACCATATACCATATACCATATACCATATACCATATACCATATACCATATACCATATACCATATACCATATACCATATACCACATACCACATACCACATACCACATACCACATACCACATACCACATACCACATACCACATACCACATACCACATGCCACATGCCACATGCCACATGCCATGTACCATGTACCATGTACCATGTACCATGTACCATGTACCATGTACCATGTACCATGTACCATATACCATATACTATATACTATATACTATATACTATATGCATGCATGACCAGCTCTCCCTCCCTCCGTCCTTCTGACAGAGGATGCAACTCCTTCGATGCGTTAATTGGCACGAGGCGCAAAGCACTTGCGGTCCAGGCGACCAGGGATCCTTGTTGGTTCAGGTGGAGCTTCAGGACCTGGCGATCGCGGCGCAGTGATGATAGTGCAATGCCTGTGATTACGGGCAGTATGCTGGTTGGGGTGGCCTTGATAGTGTCGTATACAAGTTGAAGGGCTTGGTTGATTACTTGGTTAGTCAAGCTTACTAACATGGCTGCTGTGAGACCACACAGGACTGGCATACTCCGGCCGCTGTGGAGAAAACAAGAGCAAGACTGGACACTACGTACCAACCAGCTTTTTGAGGAGATTGACGCGTTTCTGGGTCTTCAGCATGTTGTGTAGTCGTGATGTGGGCAGCGAAGGTCTCGCTACAGTCTAAGATGCACGACTCCCAAGGTCCAGACGGGTTCTTTCTTGAACTTTTGCTATATTGTGCATGGTGTTCATTGTGTCGTTTCCCTTTTTGTTTGCTAGATGGAAGGAAGATCGAGCACATGTCAGTTCAGAGAGGCTGAGCCTGCATGTGGTGCCACTAATCAACGAAAGCAGATCTGATTCCAGTACTTGTTCGATTTTCTTTCCTCCCTGTTTGAAAATCCTCTAGGCCGGAGTCGTCGGCATATAGGAATTTATAATAGTACTTTATTAACCACATTTCGTTTCTTTTTGACGAAGGGTCTTCGACTCCTACGTTCTCTGTATCGGCAGTATATCAAACCTTACTTTATTTCGATTGTTGTTTCAACCGTACCTACGCAGCACGCTACTTTTATTTCACTGAATGAATGGATGAATGTTACAGAAGGATAAGAAAAGAGAGTAGATATGCAGATGGTGTCCATTGTAAAACTCTGAAAAGTTTGTAGACATGGTAGGCAGTGTGAATGGTAAACAATATTAGGGCGAGAACTCAGAGATCGCTGAGAGATTGATTAGGACAAGACCATATTTTTCTTTTTGTTGAAAGGTTTGTTCAATAGCGTGGGTCAATCGGGCTACCTGATCGATGGTGGATCTATTCTTTCGGAATCCAGGTCGTGGGGCAGGTGTAACTCTACAATTTTATTAATCCTATAACCAGAATGGCACGCTCCATTAGTTTGTCGTCATTGATAGGTCGTCAGCAAGCGTTTTGGGCTTTAAAAACGCCGATACTTTTGCCTGCTTCCATGGTGGTCTTGTCAAGACAGTCGGAGAGAAATTCTCGTACCCATTTCGGCTATTTGATAGGTAGCCTGCGTGCAGATTCTACTGTCACGCTGGCCATTTGATAGCGCGCAGACTCATGTTCCGAAGGAATCCCGCGGGTGCTTTTCCTGCATGTCTTAAGGCAGAGGATGGCATCCATCAGTTCGTTGGTGGCATAAGTGCATTGGAGAGGACTCCTTGTTGAGGGACTGTCGTTCTTTCTTACAGATGAGGGTGGGGGATTGTTTCAATTTACCGTTACCGTTCTTAACTAGGACAGAGGCGATGGAGTCAGGCTTTGGCTGTGTTGCTCCTGCCTGTGAGCGTGTTGATTGTCTGCCATGCCTTCCTGCATGTATGCTTAAGTGGGTGAAGTTATAATACTTGACACAGTTTCTTCCTTCCTCTCGTCGCCTGAAGAGTTGTTGTATAGTTGGCACCTCGGCAAGGGCGATGTCGCATGCAGTCGACTTTTCCTAGCAGGGTATATAGTTGTTTCGTCTGCCTCTGTGGATGCAATGATTGGCAATTTTAGTGAAGGCAGCGTGACCCAGTGATTTGTTATTACAGGGTTCTGGTATACATCGGCAGTAAGGGTGTCCATGTGCTCGACGAAAATTTCTCCCAGTCTGCCTTTCTAAAGTTCCAGCGCTTTTTGTTGATGGTGTTGATGGGGGCACTGAAGTTAGTTGGTTAAACCTGGTGTCCATACGATCCTCTCGATCGCCTGGTTGCCAAAATTTCTCCAATCAAACTATAGAGGTATTTCGAATCGCCCAATTTGAGTGGGTGGATTCAAGCGATCGGGATGATCTTATGGAAACCAGGTTTAAGATGATTGGACAGTACCCGGAGCGGGGGAAAAGCTCCAATACGTCACGCATTATCATCTGTTCGAGAAGGTAAGATCTGGGTTCGTTAATGTCTTGTGTCCCTTGGTGAAGAAAGAGATGAATGATGCTTTGGCGTCGAACAGCTTGTCTGTTATTCTATGTTTTTTTCCTTAAAATTACCAGATTTCAGCTATTGAACAAAACGGAACCGACGTGACCTGAGTATCTGTGCTAGTTTTAGCACCACAGAGTAGCATGTTGAGAACCTCTCCGTTATCGGCCACTGCAGGAAACTATACGCCTTACAACAACGTGAGACGGCCATGCAATCTCAACGAAGCCGATACAACTGAATGTAGAAGGCCTTCATGACAAGGGAATTGAAAAACGAGATCGCCTCGATCGCCTTCTACATTAGCTCTCCGTGCTAAATCAATTCGCCAGTCTCCTACGGCAACCCCATCGAATAGATTGTTGAAGTGGACGGTACTGATGCACCTAGCACAGCAAGCATAAATGCCTTTCCGAGAATTAATTCACCGTCAATTATATCTGCGATGACTTAACAGTCGTTACACGGCTGGGGCTACCACGGCTGGGACCAGTGAACTCGATGTAAGTTAAAATGTGATAACTGGAACGCGAACGTCCAGTCATTCATGGGGCAAAAAGTGAGGCAAAGTTCTAGGCGGTTTGCAGGTAGGTTTCAGTCTCCCACAAAATGTTTTTTTACACGGCCACCGGTCTTGAACCAACCGCGAAGGCTCGAAAAGGTTTGAAAAATTATTTATTGAATCAGTTTATCACGCTTTGCTAAAGCCTAGTTCTCATATGTCGCCGACGGTCGCCGATTTCTGATTTAGATGCATGTTAAAACGGTAAAAAAGAAAAGTAATAAAGAACAATGCAGAAAGCAGTGCTTTTCTGCATTGTTCTTTATTATTTAACATGCATCTGAATCATGGATCGGCGACATATGAGAACTAGGCTTAAATGTGCATTTTAAATTTTGATTGGTTGTGCTATGTTGCCGAACTAATTAGGAAGTAATTGTTTATTTGTTGCTATAGTAAAAGTCATTGTCTTTACAAAACGTGCACGAAGTTTTTCGTTATAAGGCCATGTAAAATAAATTAGTTGATGATCGTCCTTTTCTATATTTTTCCGGGTCGGGAGGGAGGTTTGTTTTTTTAATTTTTTCATTAAATGAATACTGCAAAACAGTATATATATATATATATATATATATATATAGAGGGCTTTAGATTTACAAGGTCAGACCGGTCAGTCCAGTAAATTACACGTATAAGTACAAATAAGTACACATATTTTAATAAAACATCGCCACACATGATTGTGCGATCGACGCTCAATGAAGATGGCTGAAGTATACGCATGCGCTGAAGCAGGGCGCTTATATATATATATATATATATATATATATATATATATATATATATAGCGCCCTCGTATGAAGACTATAGTGAAGGGCGCTGATGAATTCTGTTTGTATAAATAACGAAAATAAAAATTAAAAAAAAATTCTTGTCGGGAACTGTTTCGAAGGCCGGGCGGGGACGATCACCAACCAATTTTTTTACATGGCCTAATATAAACCATATATTCGAATTTCGTTACTCCAAAGAGGATACAAAATATCAACACAAACTTAGCATAGATAGAATATGCCGTTAGTACCAGTTTCATGTGTCGTTTTGTTTAAAACGCATGCTGCATGCATTCGTACCGAAAACAACTAGCCATGAGTAAACGTGAAAAATAAACAATCTGTTAAAACTTTCAAAGAATTAATTAAACAATCTGTTGTCAGTTAATATTTCTTCAAATATCATTAGTTACACTGAAAGGCCGTTTATGAGATGTATATTATGAAATATCAATTAAATTTGCTGCGAGACAAGAGCTAGCCATTGAACCAGGAGGCTCTATATATACATACACCGTATTCATAAATTTCACCAATAGATTCGCCAATTTTTATTTAGATATTCTTTTAACTTTTTCACTGCTATAGTCGACTTTTATTATTTTACTGGACTAATTTTACACTGTCACAGGATTCAGGAAGAGATCTCGTAGTGAAAGAGCTAGCCTTCATCCAGCCCCGTTCTCTTGTATAAAGGTTCTTTACAATTATAAACAAAAGAACGACATTCAAAAGCTATTTAATTAAATGTGTATAAAAGAAATATAAATTGGCGGACATCTTTATGAATACGGTGTATAGACCACTTGCATTTATTCCATTGGTGGAAGACAAATCATAAACCATAAAAATTTCATTGAAGTGCCTACGAAACGAAAATTATTGTGTCTTATTTGAAAGAACACTTAAAATGATAGCGTAACATCTTTTGCAGTTTTTCGGTTCCTTGCTCCATTCTTGAGATATTTCAGTTTGTTTGATATGCAAACTTAAACATTTTGACGTCATAAATTTAATGAATTATTGAAAAAGTTATAAATCTTTGAAATTTGTCAAATGTAATTACTTGAAAATCTACATGTTTAGTGTTCTGGGCGAAACACACGCACATACTTCCTTCGAATTAATTTGGTTTGATAATAGCAAAGCTATATAACTTTTTTCGATAACTCATTATGAACGTCATGACGTCCGAAAATTTTAATTTGCTTATCAAATAAACTGAAATATCTCAAGAACGAGGTAAGGAACCGAAAAACCGCAATTTGTTCTTGAGGTCATATCATTCTGAAGAACTAATATACGTTAACTAATATTAGTAGAAATGAATTTCCATGAAAAAAATTTGAAATATTACTGTCGTGGCAATAGAATACTGTTTTGAATTTAATTGGCATTTGGCAAATAATCCTTTTTCTTATTGGTTACTTTAAAAACTAGAAACCAATCAAATTCAAAACAGGAAGTTAGCAATAATTTTCATCAAATTAATTGGTCGAACATAGCAAATGAGACCCCGTTTACACGATACCGACACAAAAATAACATGAAATGTTATATGCTGTATTTGTATACCGGCATGATTTTCTTCCGTTTTCAAATTGTACCGACATCGTGTAAACGGGGTCTGAGTTGCAAAAACATTTTAGGAACGCTTCTATTGACTATTGCCACTCCCTTATTATTCAAAGCATGTCAAAGGCTGAACATGAGGAAACTTTGGCAGAATTTCGGTAAACATGATATTACTTATAAAAAACATAAAAAGAGCTCAACTTGGGTCATTTAGCAAAATTTAGTCCAATAGATGACCTCAAATAATTTTTCTGATGGACCGCGTGTTCATGTGTGGTCAGCGTCACTCCGTCAAAGTAGTGACGATCAGGCGGCAATCTCGTAACGTGATTTGTGAACGCTTCCTGCCATATCGTGAGAACATGTGTGAAATTCTGTAAAATCCATGTACTATAAACTATACATATAAATTGGAAACTTACTATCATGGCTTTAGGGAACGAAGTTGAGAGCGTTACCGAGTTGTTAACGAAAACCAAGGTGAAACAATTGAATGTTGTAAGCTTATCTGAAACAGGTTTGAAATTGGATACTGCCGCAGATGGTAAATATATTTATTTAATATAGAATTTTGCCTTATGCATGTTTTATTTTAATGATTTATAAGTAAGGTTTCAGATATACATGCCACTTTCTCGTGCTCGCAACACAAAAATTTTGTAATTATCCCATTGCATTGCTGGTGCAAGAGAAGTGGTTGTATGATAAATATTATTGCTCAGCAGATAACTTTTGAAAATACGATATTGAACATGAATACATTGAGAAGGCTCAATATGGTATTTTTAAAAGTTATCTGCTGGGCAATAATATTTATCACCCGACTACGTTTTCCATCTGGTACCTCCATTGCTGAACACTTAAAAGTGTGTGTACATTGACAGTTGAGAGCATGGTGTTGAAGGCTATGAACTGTTGGCTTCAACAATGCTGTTGCTGTCTGGTTTATTCTAATAAAGAAAAACGTTTGTAGGTTTGATTTTGGTTGTTGAAAAGACAGTTTATCATCAACTATAAAATAGAAATACATAAACAGCTAGCCTAGTTTCTAGGTCTTTCATTTCCACCATGAACTTGTAGTCAGTTTGGGTTCTTGGGAAGACTGGGGAGAGGCTGGAAATGAGAAGGCCTAGCCAAATTTGCAAAAGGTCCTGCCCAGAATCGTTCTGGCCTTTCGAGTGTCCCTGGGGTCTAGTGTATATCTACCATATTACAACAATACTGAGCAACATGAGTGACAGTATATTATATTATAGAAAAAGCATTTATAAGGATGTCTGTGAAGATTTTACCAAATATCTTGGCAATCGAAAGAAGGAAAGTACGGAACATTACAATTGGAGCTTGAAATGAAAATTTAACTTTCAACTTTTGGCAGTTACAGAAGGAAAGCTAGTGATAAGAAAGCTAGGCTAGCAAGGTCTGAGTTAGTGCTCAAAAACAGCATATAAATTCCAAGTGTAAAATGTCATGGCATTACAGTTATCCCATAAAATATAAGCTCTCAACTGATGTTTACTTGTTGCCTTTATGCTTTATCCTCAGCTGCCATTGTGTTTGTCACTGACAGCATATCTCTCACATTATATACATGATTCCGCAAATCAGAGGACATGGGACAGGTGGGAATCAATCATGAATTGATGGAATTGTCCACGACTAATAAAAACGCTATTCACAGGTAGTCTGGCATTAGACAGAGTGGATGTTTTTGGCCAGCTCAGGCAGCAATGAGTTAAACTTAGTAGATTAATTTTTTAGCAAACAACAAGCACATATAACTTTATATTACAGTTACTGTCAGACCAAATATTTGCTTGCAATATACTGGAATAACATTGCAATTTTTATTGGGTAAATAATTTGCCCAGGTTGACCAAATATTCACAAGTTGACAGTTAGCAATTATTCTGTGTTCACACCTGAATTGCTACAGACATTTTGTATTCTCAAACCACATTGAAGAATGTTCCAGGTTTTATTACAATGATTATCTGCACAATACCAGTAGGTGTGTGAGCTTTTTTGTTGATTACCTGAAAAAGAACTATGGGCAATTGCTTTAGTGAGTAAAGTGTGCTAATCTCCATCATTAAAGCTCATCCAAGATTTGATCAAATAAGATTAGATTACAGAGACATTGAGTCTGTGTGTTACTTTAACATGAGGATGCAGAGGAACATTTCCACTTAATATGTGAAGTGTTCAGAAATTTTGCTTCTTGCAAATTGGAAGCAATTTACAGTTGAAGCATTAGTGCAGTTAAATGGGAAATGATGGAAAAGCACACTTTAATCACTGATTTAAAGTAATAGTCCTTTGTCAGATAATCAACAAAAAAGCTCACATGGAATTCTTCAAGGTGGTTTAAGAGTAAACATCTGTGGCAATTCAGGTGTGAACACAGAATAATTTGCTAACAGTCAACTTGTGAATGGTGCATATTGCTAATTGACCTGGGCAAGTACAGTACAGTACAGTACAGTACAGTACAGTACAGTACAGTACAGTACAGTACAGTACAGTACAGTACAGTACAGTACAGTACAGTACAGTACATTAGTTATTGCCAAGATAACCCTCAAACATCCTAGGCAACAAAGGGATACTGTAGCAAGTGATTAACCCATTGGCATTATTGCTTGAGCTAATCATTCAACATGGCCTCTATTGTTTTATAAGAGTCCTACAGACTGTGTGCTGCGTAGGCAGTGTTGAAATACAAATCAAAATATAGTAAGGTTTGAGTACTGCTGAAATTATTGAACATAGTTTCTAAATTTTAACACGGTAGCCCATCAACCGTAGTCTATATATACACATAAAATTTGTTAAAAAAGAAGAAAATAAAGAGAGAAAAAACTGCCAGTTTTGTTTTGTTTTTGTTCATTCCATTAATACCAGTTTTGCATAGCTGAAGGGATCTAACAGTTTAAATAAAGATTATTATTATTATTATTATTATTATTATTATTATTATTATTATTATTATTATTATTCTGGGCCATGGAACTACATGAATTAAAATCTGGTAGGGTTAGCAAAACGTTTTGAAAACCATTGATAGGCCATGAAAACTTATTATTAAATAAAACTTACTAGTATATTAAACAGTTTTTGTGAGCAACTAGGTAATGGATACGACTTATTAAATTTCTTTATTTAAAAAAATCACTCAACTCACTCACAGACGTAGGCCTTTTTGTTTGACGCGTGCGGTCGCAGTATCGCACGCGCGCACACCGGCACACGCGCAAACTCATCTACGTGTGCTTTTTGTCGCGTAGATGAGTTTGCGCGTGAAAGGCCATGTTCAGTTATTCATGGATATTGCAATTGTGAAAATGCGTGAAAGTTTCAGTTGTGTCACATCTCACAACGTAAGGGAAAGGTCTCAAGATGTAACGTAAGGGCTCACAACGTAACGTTTATTAGGTCTCACAATGTTGTAACGTTAAGGGCTCACAGCGTAATGTAAGGTCTCACAACGTAACGCAAGATTTCACAGCGTAACCTAAGGTCTCACAACGTAAAGTAATGGAAGGTCTCACAACGTAACGGAAAGTGTCACAAGGTAACGTCAGGTGTCACAACGTAACGCAAGATCTCACAGCATAACGCAAGATCTCACAACGTAACCTAAGGTTCCACAACGTAAGGTCTTGCAATATAACGTATGTCGTCTTTAAGAGTAGGCTATAATGTAACATTATGCATTAGTACAGTCTTACTTTTTCCAAAAGGCAAAATGCTTAGACGTTTTGGTGATAGGTCCTTCAGTGTGGCTGCACCAAAACTTTGGAATGCCTTGCCAGTAACATTGCGTAACATATCTTCAATTAGTACTTTTAAATCTTGCCTGAAAACATATCTTTTTAAACTATCTTTTTAAGAACATCTTGTATGTATAATATGTTTTTATATGTATGTACTGCGCTTTTGATTATTTTTATGTTAAAAAGCGCATTATAAATTAATAAATTATTAAATTATTATAAATTATTAACAGTTTTCACAGCGTAGTAGGTTTTACGTTTTACAACATAAACTAATACGTTAAAGCGAAAGATAAAGCTCTACAATGAATATCAAGCAACACAGCTTTCTTTTTCAGATGTATAGAAAATATAAAATTTTAACGCAACGTGCGATTCGCACGCGCAAAATTATTTACGCGTGCGAATTACCGCAAAAGTGGGGGTAGACAGGCAAATACAGTATAGAAAAACAATCGCGCGGTCGCAAGTATTTATTTTTTTTAACAAGTTTATTTGGATCATTTATACTTAACAATAGAACGTTACTAGTATTACATAACAAGATGACGAAAGATAGTACAAAAATATAATAATAAGATACAAAGGGGAAAGGTGCGAACGGGACTCTAAGGCTCATGCAAGGCACCCACCCAAATAAATTTAAAAAGTCTAGAAAAAATTAAATATGGAAGGAAGAAGTGAATGACAAAATAAATCAACGGATGTACAATGAGTGAGCGAGCGAGTGAGTGAGTCACTGATCTAGTGAATGAATGAGTGAGTGAGTAATTTAGTGAGTGAGTGATTTAGTGAGAGTGAGTGAATGCGAGTGAGTACGTGATTTAATGAGGGTGAGTGAATGCGAGTGACTGATTTAGTGGGTGAGAAAGCGAAATCATCTTATTTTTATTTTTATTGTCTAAGAGAAGTTTGATAACCTCAGTTTATGATACAGAACTTGACTGGTGTACACCTTACATGATGTAAACCAGATACTTACTGTTAGCATTATACAGTAGACCTTGTCTCACTAGTATATACACTATACATTAATGAACATGAACTTCAGATTGAGTGTGTTGAGCAGTTGAGTGTTAATAATGGTAAAACTAATCCATTCTTGCCTGAGCTGGCCAAAAATGGCCGCCCCTTTATTTCTTTATTTTTTTACTCGCAAAGGGATACAGTACCCTCAAACATAGGCAGCAATGAGTTAAAATTACTTAAAGTGCCGCTATGGCCTGTGGGATCTTTACAATTTAAATAACTTTTCCTAAATAACTTTAAGAATATGTTTCCCGAAATTTTTTCTCAAAAATATTAAATGTTCGCCCATTAACAGCGCTCCGAAGTAGGCCAAATCAGCCCAAATCGCGCCATTTTGAAAGTTAGACCGTTTTCTTGGGTTCTACTCTAATTGATAGATCTACGTCACATATGCGTCACAGTTGGAACACCAAAATTTCTTCCGCCGAGTCAGAGTCAGACGAACCATCTTGGAACATATTGATGAATATATCTAAAGTTTTCACTGCTTAAATAAAGGTTTAAGAGACGCAATACCAAAAACTCACTAAATAGTCAGAAGTTCGGTTCCGACCGTGACGTCACACAGTAAACTCGCACCAAGGTCCCTAATGCACGGTCACAGTTACAGAGGTACCAACTTTGAAACGCTGTTAATGGGCGGGGATTTAATATTTTGGAGAAAAAATTTCGGGAAACATTTTCTTTTTTAACCTACATAAGTTATTTAAGTATGTAAAGATCCCACAGGCCATAGAGGCACTTTAATTCAGTTGAGAGAAATACTTACGTATTAAATATGCACAATTTTCATAAGCTTGTGTTATTGTTGTTACAGCTGCTGGTGTTGTCAAAGCTATTAATGAAAGTAAAGATGTCCAAGCACTAACATTAGAAGGGAACACTTTAGGTGTGGAAGCTGCTCAAGCTATCGCTGAAGCTTTATCAAAAAGAAAGGAATTTGAGGTAGTTTATGCTAACTTTTAATTTAACTATAAATAAACATAATGCAGTATATACTGTACATGTCAAATGATTTAGAAGATACTTACAAGTTATATTTTACACATATGGTGATTTAAATAGTCCGTTATCATGTTTATAATACTGTATCTGGCTATGGTATCATGGCACATTGCCTTGTCTTGTTTTGTTTTATAAAAGAAAATTTAAGTAAATGGACATGATGTGTTCAATCTAATTATACATGTACTATAGCTCGATGCAAACAATGATCAGTTTGTGAGAATTTGAAAGTTCTTATATAATAATTATATAAACTTTTCCCAATGTTTACCCCAGTACAGAACTGATATCAGTGTCTGTAAATGTGATACAGAATTGTTTAACAAAACATCAGTTCTGTATCACATTTACAGACACTGATATCAGTTCTGTAGCAAGTGTAGGTACGCTGGTAGCGTCCTCATACAAGATAACAACAACATTTCGAAATATAGTAAGGTTAGATATACTGCTGAAACAGAGAACGTAGGAGTCTAACGTTTCGAGCGAAGGCCCTTCGTCAGAGAGAAACGTGGTGAAACCACGTTTCTCTCTGACGAAGGGCCTTCGCTCGAAACGTTAGACTCCTACGTTCTCTGTTCTCTGTTTCGGCAGTATATCTAACCTTACTATATTTCGATTGTTGTTTCTACCCTGCCTACGCAGCACGCTACTTTTATAACAACAACATTTGTTGTATAACAAATGACAACATTTGTTGAATAACAAACGACAACGTTACGACAACGTTTGTTGGATAACAAATGATGATCAGAACGGTTATTTATGGCACGTCACTTAGAATATAAAATGTGGGACTAATACTAAATCAAAGCGCATGCTCACATCACTAAGTTATTAATCGTAGCCTAAACCTTACCTCGAAGGTTCATCAGCTCTTAACATGATGTAGTTTTAGCTAGCTTAATAGGCGTTTTAGAAGTAATTTACAAAATTCGTGTCCGTTCTATATCGGGATATATACCCCGATACAGAACGGCCACTCATTCTGCAAATAGTACATATATATTAAGAGATTATTAACCGAGAGCGAGGTCTGTACGGGAAAATATCAGACTGAGGTCTTGACAGTACGGACCGCGCGAGCCGCAGGCGAGGTTCGTACAAAAAAGACCAAGGTGACGAGGTCTGATATTTTCCCGTACAGACCGAGTAAACCAGGTTAATAAATCTTTTATTATATGACTATTCAAGTTTTTCGATACTTATTGTATCAAAATTAGTGGGAAAACATTAGAAATTCACGCCAGCAAAATCAATATCCTGGACAGCGGTTCCGGGTACGGAAAAAGACGGACCGTGGTCCGGATACGCACTTTTACGGACTGTGCATTGACCAATCAGAACTCAGGATATTACAAGTAATAGATACAATATGAACGGCCGAACTGTATGGGATTTACAATGGCGAGCCGAATATTGTATCTTACTTAAACTACGATGAGTTTATATCATGAATCCGATTTACAATATCTGTTTAAACATTCGTTTCTTTTGAATTTTCTTCATGAATTATTAATGAGTATTTTAAAACCATATAATAAATATATATATAAATAAACATGGATGGCCATTTATTTTCTACATGTACAGTAATGTGTCTTAAGTATTTTTTCTATGTACTGTATATCTTAAGTATTTTTAAAACACCTAATCGACTTACAGTAATTCATTTTTTCACATAGTTGATATTTTATTTGTAGAGGGCTCTATGGAATGACATGTTTACTGGTCGATTAAGAGCAGAAATACCTAAAGCATTGGTATGAAAAAAACTTTTGTTATACATACACATGACATCGTATAGCTTTGTGTATGTACTTGTGCACTGTATATGCAGTAAATCAGACTGCCATTTTGATTGGTTAATTTAGGGGCCGATTACATGGAGATTTTCAGCCCGGGCTGAAATTTTAGCCCAGTTAACCGGGCTGAAATTTCAACCCAGTCTTTTTATTAAATCTTTGTAATACGAACTTAGCGAGCACATGGGAAAATTTCAACCCGGACTGAAAGTTTAACGCGAACCGGGCTGAACTTTCAACCCGGGATTGAATTTTCAGACCGGTCAACTGGGCTGAAATCACCCATGTAATCGCTCAAAATTTCAGCCCAGGCTGAACTAAGCGTGTGAACGGTATCGATCGTTCATTACACCGCCGCAAAACAAAGATTCTTCGCATTCCTACGAGCTATTGATTAAAATTTTGGTTTCAGCCCAGGTTGAAATCGCTCATGTAGCCTAATCGCAATAAAAACTCAGCCCTCCTAACCGGGCTGACATTTCAGCCCGGGATTAAAGTCTCCATGTAATCACCATCTTAAATGACAGACACTCTTTCTTTTCACAAATTTACATGATCGTTGCATCTGGTTTTTAATAGATTATGGACTAACCAATAAAAATATGCATAGAAACTGTTCCTTTTTCCTTCCTTCCTTCCTTCCTTCCTTCCTTCCTTCCTTCCTTCCTTCCTTCCTTCCTTCCTTCCTTCCTTCCTTCCTTCCTTCCTTCCTTCCTTCCTTCCTTCCTTCCTTCCTTCCTTCCTTCCTTCCTTCCTTCCTTCCTTCCTTCCTTCCTTCCTTTCTTCCTTCCTTCCTTCCTTCCTTCCTTCCTTCCTTCCTTGCTTCCTTCCTTCCTTGCTTCCTTCCTTCCTTGCTTCCTTCCTTCCTTCCTTCCTTCCTTCCTTCCTTCCTTCCTTCCTTCCTTCCTTCCTTCCTTCCTTCCTTCCTTCCTTCCTTCCCTCCTTCTCCTCTTCTTTCTTTTCTTTCTTCCTTCCAATAAAAATATGCATAGAAACTTTTTCCTTTTTTTTTCTTCTTCTTTGTTTTCTTCTTTCCGTCCGTCCATCTTTTCTTTCTTACTTACTTTCCTAAGAATAAAGAATAAGAAATACGAAAACATGGCGTCCAAATATGTATTTTAAGTAAGTGAGCGACGGACCTTATAATGGACTCATGAACTACAGGGAACCTAAGTAAATTACAAAAATAAACTAGTAAACGGTATCCCAGAATATACTCTCTTCTTCGCCAACGTCTGCAGCGGAAATTCAAACTCTCGTTGATTGATAGGTCATTAGCGTGTCAACCAATAGATTGCGAGCGTTCGCCGACGAACGCTATACACGAAAAATAACAATGGGTGACTGCAGGCGCTCCTTTCACTGTCCGTCCCAATCCCCAGCGCCAGCTACGCAGGCTACGCGAGAAAACAAAAACCGGCAGGCGGAAAAGCGGTTTAGTTTATTGCGTTGTGAAAATGTGCGCTCAAAATAAAGTGAGATTGAGAAGAGAGTGGCCATAAGGCAGCTGCATGTGCATCCGAAGGAAAATGTTTATTCGCTGGTTTCCCAACAGTTAATTACGGTAAGCAAGACGTGGCCCCTTTGGCGACTTCGGCTTAACGGCGAGTATATTTGTCTGACATTGGCTTGAGCAAAACATCATGTAGAATTTCTTATTACACTCGCATTTGATTCGAATCAGTGGGATCTACTCAGGCGTACTTCTCCTGCTGCATTGGCCATCAGCGCCAGTTATCAGTGGAAAATAAAATTCGCTATTAAATTTAACTCAGTATTATTGATATGCGTGCTAACGGCAGCGAATGTCGCGAGATGTTGTGATTATATTTATATTGATCGTCATAGTCGTTACATACACATGTTTTATAACTACGAAAATAATCTGTCTGAGTTTTCTGTAGCCCACTCAACATAAATTGTTTAATTATTTAAAAGATTTTGCAGTGAACACTATTACCGTAAACCAGACAAGATATAGCAACAGCAGAATATTATAATGTTGTCAGACACTGACAGCGAACATATACCACACAAATTCCTGAATCAAGAAAGTACTTTGATACACATGCTTATTCGTAACTGTGCTATTTTAGTTAATTCTAGATACGTGTTTTTTAAACGAAGTAAATATTCGATCAACTTCCAAATTAATTAAGCTAATTATTTAGCTCAGGTTTTTGAAATTGACAACTTCCAAAAATACACTTTTAATTAGGGGCCGGCACGAAAAATAACAATAGGCGCCTGCAGGCGCTCCCTAGCGCCGGCTACGCAGGCTATTTCTCGCGTAGACTTGGAACAAGTCTTCCTCTAAAATTTGAATCTATCAACCGGGCGACGACTGCGCACGGAACGTCACAAAGGAGGCTGTTTGTTTGATGTATGACTAGTCGACGATGTTGGTGGGTGCTCATTTGGACTATGAATAGCCGGCGATCCCTTATACTAGTGTTATCGTTCAACATCCTAGGATTAAATTCCAGTTCAGTTTGTAACAAAGGCCGCAACCCCTTTCTGACCAAGTTTCTTTCTTGTTACTGTCGTCTCCCGGCCATCAGCAGGGTAGCGCACGTGAGCGTAATGAGAATTTGCTCGGAGCAACTGTACTTCGTCGACCAGATCGGCAGATCTGTTTTGCTGGTGACGACGCTTAATGACAACAGGTCTTGGCGTAACGAACCATGAAAGTACAGAGCTGCCAGAAGATGATCTTCATGAGAAACCAAGGAAGTGCTGGACAGAATGGTGGGATGTTTCATTTGTCGCTGTGCACAAGAGAGAGCTAATTGAATGCTACGCACCTGGGAGAACGTCATGTCAAAGCTTTATTTTCAGGTTCTTTGATTTAAGACACATGATGACCGTTTTCCAGATTGTGCCAATATAAGCTGATAGTACGGGTCGTTGCCACTCTTTTCTGGTTAGAAAGTCACGGAGATCTCTTGAAAAGATCTCTTGGCTCTTGAAAGACGCTTCTCGGTTTGAATGAACATACACCGGCATGATAAAGAGGGAGAAGAGCATGGTGAAACACTTGACCACTGTCGTCGCCGAGACATTGGGGTATGGAAACACGAGCAGAAACCTAGAGAATTCATCGATCATGTTGAGAAATTACTGGTTCTTATTATTGTTGTCAATGGGATTTTGAAATCGATGTCGATCTTCTCGGATGGTTGAGTAGATTTGATGAGATGAGTCCTTTTAGGGCGGTGAAATTGCGACTTGCGTTCCCGACATACAGCGCTACAGCGCGTCAGCGCATGCTTCGTCATTTTTCTTATGTTCTCAAGAGAATAAGGAAAGTTTTTGGAACGCACAAAATGACAAAGTCTTGTGGAGTTAGGTGTGTCCGGTAGGATATTGGACTTACTACAGTAAATTATTTCAAAGCAGTAACGGGCAAACTCGCGTCTCCAATGCGTGATTTTATTATTCTTGATTTTCCTTTTGTGATGTATGTCGAACAAGTAGGACACCGACTTTTGGTCAGTCTTGAGGGCGAAATGTTTCTAGTGTCGCACGACCTTAATTATAGCTTGGGCTTTCTTCTTAACAACTGTATATGTTTAAGCTCACTTCCTTGCACGGTTCGTGAGAAGAAAGCTACACGGGTCCCCCATCTTGGTTGAGAGCTGCTGCCAATGCTACATGTACTGTACCTCTGAGGTCTCAACTTCGAATGAATATGTTCATCAATGGCGATATAATAACAGCTTCTTCTATCGTCTTAATTCTTTTAAAAAGCTTTCAAAAGCTTCAACAACTTATTGTGATAGAGGGGATGACTTACTGTTGATGACTGGCTCAATTCCATCTGAAAACGCAGGGATTCATCGCGAATAGTAAGAAAATAATCCTAAACATCTGTTCAAAGACTTCGAATGGTGGGGAACAGGAAGTTCACGTAGCGGTTGTAGACGTTTCGGATCCGGCCGAGTTTCTTCTTCAATGACCTACCTAAGGATTTGGAGGCACCTGATTGAGAAAACACGTTTATTATCATTGTAGGAAACGTTCTTACGCTTGTGCAGGAAGCGCCTCAGATTGGCATCGTGGTCGTCTTGGTCTTTACCACAAATGGTGATATTATCTAGATAAAGAAATACTGCTTTGAGATCTTCCCCCTGGACGAATTTCGTTATTTCTCTTTGGAAACAGGCGACACCATTAGTGACCCCAAATTAATGGCAATCGGGTAAACTGATAAGGACCATTCCGAACTTTAAAAGTTGGTACAAGGCTTGTCTTCGTCTTTGAGTGGTACTTGGTGAGATGCGCTGCGGAGGTTGATAGTATTGAAAACTCTAAAAAAAAAAAAGAAGGCCTTTCAGTGAGAACAACCCACAAATCTACTACGCTTCGACAAGCACTGAAACCTAGCAAGAGACTAGATGGTTGCAACCAACCAAGCTGCACCACTTCCAACGACCGCCTCTGCTTCATTAGAAATGTGGTATGTGAGATCACGCGTAATAGATGCCACGAGAGTTATATTGGTAGCACCATCAGACACACGCATGATAGAATCAAAGAACATGTTACCAAACCTTCATCTTCAGTGTATAAACATTTGGCTAGTCACGATAACAATGAAAACGGGATAACCGTTTTGAGCCTAACCAGAGACAGCGACCCTGTTAACCTACGCCTAAAGGAAGCCCTATACATCCGGAGAAAGAAACCCAAAATAAACAATAAGGACGAATGCAATGAACTTGTTGATTTACTATTTTAATTATTTTAATGTAGTTTAATTTTAGTGTATTTTAATGTCTTCCATGTTCTCTCAACTTTTTATCCCTTCGTTCACCTTATAATAGTCTTAGAAATATTTACATTTTATATCTTGTGTTTATGTATTTTACATAATCTGTCACACCCACTGTATATAAACTCGGTTTAGCTACTTCCTCGTTATCCTGATGATGTCGTAGCACGACGAAAGCTTGATCAATGAATATTTTATATATATTTTCACACAGTAGCTTCTGGCCTCATTTGATCTTAACCTATTCAACACAACATGCTACTGAAGGACAACTTCATCCGCTTAATCATTGACTATAGGTCGTTGATTCTTGCGAACTTGTTGATTTTGGTTTTGCGAATACCTGTAATCTATATAGCCATTCTTGTGGTTTCATCTTTAGTCACAGCAACTTGAGTCCTCCATGGTGACCGACTTGGTTCGATGATTCCTTCTTTGAGCAGCCTTTGTACATTTACTTCCTTATCAATGAATGCTAAATCATCTTGACCATAACGTCGAGGCTTGGTGGTGCATGATAGGGTGACAATCTGCTGTCAGGTTCGCAAGTGTCTTCGGCCGCTCTATGTTGAGCGTACTTAAGTCACAGTAAGTGAAGATGACACTCTCATGTTGTGATTGAAAGTACAGTACAAGATCAGCACAGTTTTGGTTGAACTGATAAACGAAGATTTTTATATGTCCGAGACTGACTACACAAAATCCAGTGAGTTTAATGACAAATGCTCATGTAGCCATAGATACCATACCAGAAGATGGATGAATACGGTAGAGCTACTGTCTCTACTAGACTGGGATGAATAACCCTCTCACTGCTTTTGCTGTCAAAGAGAACTTTGACTTGCCATCCATTAACGGTCCGTTCCGTTAATGATGATTAAGGAAAGTTGCTGATGACTTGGAAAGGGACTTTGCAGGGACTGTGGCAAGTGTTGGAGACCAGAAGTTCACAGAAACTTTTTCGACAGACTTTTGCGAAGTAGTTCTTTTTTTGGAACTTCATACAAATAGCATCACGAACAGGGCACTTTGAACGAGGGTTCTTACAATTTCCACAGAAGAAACACGTATATAGGGCCTCCAGGTGGTGCTGCATGCAGTAAGAGAATTGAAATCCGGTTGATCTGAATCTGAAGGTTTCCTTTCTTCTTTTCTTCCTTTCTTTCTTCCATCCTTTTATCTTTTCAGTCAATTTTTTAATTATTTTTTAATCAGTTTTTTGGTATATTTCATTATCTTAATTATGTACGTGTAGAAGTGATAGATCACATGATGTTTTGTTACATGCATGTACTCAGCTTTGAAGTAGTGGAAATATTACTGTATTTCTGTTTGTAACTCGAGTATCAAATGTTGTAATGATGGCATTTTTAGTTCATCCCCCCTGTATTTACTGTACTACTACTGTATTAAAAAACACCTTCGGATTTGCACATGTCGTCAGACTACTAAAAGTAGGCGCAAACTTTTGGCAAAGTCTGTTTGTATTTTAGAATGGAAGATTTTCTACACTGTTTTTAACTTAAGGTGGCTCAATAGGAAAAATCTATAAACAATCAGATTTTTCCTTCTAAAACGTTTCACAGTGTAGATTCGTTCTAGTTCCTTGCACAGCTCTGGTGTTACTCTTGAGTTTTGAAAAGTATTGGACAGTCCAAAGTTTTCAGGAGGGGAGAAATCTTTGTTCTAGTGAGTTCAGAAATTCTAATTTGCATTAAATTTGCATATTACAATAGCTATGCAAGGAACTAGAATGAGTCACAAATGGGCACTGCAAAACGTTTTATAGAGGAAAATATAATTTTTCATAACTTTTTCCTATCAAGCTACCTTAATTACTTGGTAATAATTCTATTTACTTTACTTGATTTTAAGGAAAGTTTAGGCGATGCTGTGATAACTGCTCGTGCACATTTGACTGAGTTAGACTTATGTGATAATGCGTTTGGGCCTGATGGAGTGAAAGCTGTTACTAATCTTTTGACAAGCCAGTCCTGTTTTTCTTTGGAAGTGTTAAAATTTAATAACAATGGTCTTGGGATTGGAGGAGGCAAGGTTCGTGTGTTAAATTTTAATTACTAGACACTTAGCAATTGCTAAAGAAACACATTAGACACATTCTGACAGAAGGCTAGTGAAGCGGTGTTAACGATACTCTAACGGTAACTGCGTGAAATGGTACAGGTATATATTTTGGCATATTAACCACGTAGCTATGTGTGGTGGTCTTCGGATGTGCATCTACCACAATTTGCGATTCTCCAAAAGATACACCGGTTTCTAAACAAATGTATGCTTCCGAAGAAAAAAAGTATTTTTATTTCAAAAATAGTATAGTTTTAAGAAAAATGAAAAAGCTATAATACACAAAACACAGTGTATGGAAATATGGAAGATAAAACCACGCCATCTGTTTCCTATGTAGTGAAATAAAAGTAGCGTGCTGCGTAGGCAGTATTGAAATCCATACCAAATATATAGTAAGGTTTGAGTACCGCCGAAAGTATTGAACGTGGATTTCTAACGTTTCGAGCGAAGGCCCTTCGTCAGAGAGACGTTTCTCTCTCACGAAGGGCCTTCGCACGAAACGTTAGATATCTGTATATGTCTAACTTTGAACTCAGTTGCTAGCCCAGTCTTTCAGACAGATTTTGTAAGGGCTGGTTGTTCTCCCTTCCGAAATAACAGATGTAAAGGTGTGTTCTCTACATGTTCAACAACTTCTATTTTCTACTGTATTGTAAGGCATTTTACTATGAAACTTAGTAATATATAAAATGTGAAACATTTGTATCATTGTGTCTATCATTATTTGTATGAAATCTACATGAATTGTTTGAATTCTGTTTTTGGGAAAACCCATCATATATCCATCATTAGTTGTCGTAATTTAACTTAATAATATGTTTTTCAACCCGCACTATACACATACCAATAATACCGGTATATGCTGTTCCCCCAACTGTAGCTCGACAGTATAAATCAATTTAAAATTACGTTTTTCCCCCATAAAAAGTTTTCATGAGCTTCATGTTCTAGTTCATTGCATAGCTCTAGTTGTGGTTTTGATTAATGAATGACAAGCGTTATGCTTATAGCGCTTGCATATCTAGAGAAATTGTGTTTATAGTAAGCGGTAGATTTTATGCAAATTAGGTTTTCTGGATTTATTGGAAACACGGTTTAATTTTTACCTCAAAGTATAGGTAAACTGGGAGGGTATAAAACTTTACAATAATAAAGACCACCACTAGACTTATTATTATACATGCAACGAAGTAAAATGAAGCTTATGAGACCTGTACAAAACTTGGGGGGAAAACGTAATTTCTTGTGATTTAGACTATCGAGGCAACTTAAGGGAATGCCAATACCGCATGTTTTTTTAAACTGGCCATTTTAAACGCACACTTTGCATGTTTGATTTAGCGGATTTACTATGCATGTGTCCATATTTTGGAAAGGATATATTATAAAGTTCATTAATATTATTAACAGATAATTATCAATTATCATTCATTTTTTATATCTTAATTTCTTTATTTCTTTTTTCAAGATTTTGTCAGAAGCATTGTTGCAATGTCATAAAGCTAGCTCGGAGGCCAATCAAGCTTTAAAATTAAAAGTCTTTGTGGCTGGTAGGAACAGACTGGAAAATGAGGGAGCAGCAGCTTTAGCCGAAGCTTTTAAAGTAAATACTCTGTACTTTAGGCCAAATGAAAATAAATAAATGTTGTGTTTCTTGTGACAAACTAAAACACTTTAGGTCGATAGGAGGGAGAATAATCTTATTTTGTTAAATATTTTTATTATTTAAAAGGAATTTCAGTCAAAAAATGAATTACTTTTAAAGTGGTTCTCTAATGAAAATATTGTTGGCAATGTTTTTGCATAATCCTAAAGATGTTATGGTAGTTGATAATCGTGCAAAGTTTCGTTTCAAAATTCGTTCAAACGGTTGTATTTTACGTGTAAAGTTTGTATTTTGGAGCGCCGCCATTAAAGTGGCCGAGCTTGAGAAGAATGAGTCGAGGAAGCCTGTGACGTCATAGACTCAATAACAACAATGACCCTTTTGTTGACAACAACAATGATCTTTTGTTTTTATCGAGTTTATGACGTCATAAGTTCTCCTCGACTCATTTTTCTCAAACTCGGCCAATGTAATGGCGGCGCTTCAAAATACAAACTTCGCACGTAAAATACAACATTATTTTTGAGAATTTCAAAATGAAACTTTGCACAATTACCAAGCACCATAATATCTTTAGGATTATACAGAAACATTACCGACAATATTTTCATCAGAGAACCACTTCAAATGAAAGTCTTTTAAACTGCTCTCGTACTCGAGAAATGACGTAATCATTATTTTATGCCGTCATTTTGAGTTTAAATACCAGCTTAATTTTGATATACAGCGGAGTTTTTTGACGTTATATAATCAATTTTGACCTGACTTTGACGATATGACGTCAAAATTAAAAAGAAAATCGCCGCTGTACTCAGTCCCGTTTGTGCTTTACCAGATTTTGGCACATATTTTATTTATAATTCGTTTTTATGTCACTTCGTATCAGTCATCTTTCAATTTTAATTTTTATACATGTATAATTAGCCTGTCTACTTCTTGTCTGTACAAATGTATGTATGTAAATCTAAATTTATTTATTGCCAAAATAAAGCTGTTAAATCAATTAAATCAAAAAATTACGCTGTTATTCAAACTCAAAATGGCGGCGTAAACGGTTCCAGAATGAATGATAACGTCATTTCTCGAGTACGAGAGTAGATATCAGGGAAAGACTTTCTTATTGCAAATAACTTTTGAAGTTATAAAGATTGACGCTTGCAGCTCTTCCATATCTCACTTCGTTCTTTAAATATTGAGGTTTGTTTTATGTAATATATCCAACACGAGTCAGTGTTCTTCCTCCGATTTCTATAATACAGCCAAGCAAGTTAAAAATACGAGGCGAAGCCGAGTTATTTTAAGCAGAAGATGAACACTGACGAGTGTTGAATATAGCTTCTCAAACGAATCTATAGTTTAGGAGAAAATCGACCTCAAAGACAAGTTTGCTAAATTTGGCCGTAATCTTCCTCCGATTTCTAAATGCTGATTAAATTAATGAGTTTGAGAAATGTAAATAACATCACTTCATCAATTTGTGATAATTTAACGAAGTCACTTTTAACTGTTGCATGTGCTTCTGTGTATCGCAGGACACTATATACATGAAAAGTTTCAAGTAATTTACTTGAATTATTGCAAGAATAGACATGTCATTATACATTGTGACGTTTAAAGCCATGTGCTGAATAGAAACGCTTGTGAAAGTTTGAGAAATCAAAATGGCTATGGTAATACTTGCTCTATGAATTCGTGTTCAAATAGCCATTTCTCGTTCTCCCAAGTCGTACCTTTTATATTTAAGCACAAGTCTCTAGTTCAAAACGTCTCTTGTGTTTCTATAACTGTATGGAAATGTTTTCTGTTTTTCAAATAAAAAATATTAGATTTGTTTTATTTTTAGGTTATAGGTAGTCTTGAAGAAATATCGATGCCTCAGAATGGTATTAATCATCAAGGTGTGAGTGCTTTAGCCAAGGCGTTTAAATCAAACAAAAATTTAAAGGTAGGTTTTCCCTAACTATTGTTTAAATTTTATCGTATTCTTGCGTATTGGAAGTATACACACATATTCATGGCGTATTGCTAGTGCAAGCAAAAATGTTTCAGTCGGCTATTTAGATCTTGGAACTACAATCATCGCCAAAAGTAGACAGGACACCTCATGTTTTTGCAACTTTTGTCTTAGTCATCTTTTCATTGTACCATCTTTGCTTATGACTCCTCCCCCTCCCCCCTTTGCAATGTTGAAATGATATATGAAACTTCGACAACATGTGATGAGTAGGAAACCTATATTTTTATCAAAATTCGTTCGTTTTCAACATCGAAGTGTGTGTGTGTGTGTGTGTGTGGGGGGGGGGGGGGGGGGCACGAAAGTTTTAAGGAATTTAAGGCAGGTGTCCTATAACATTTGGCCATGATTGTAGACTTAATAACAGAAAGTTATAAGGATCGTATTGCGAAAGAACAAAGAAAATATACTATTTATTCCATCCCGTTCACTTCCAATTATAAATATGATCATGCGAACGTTTTAAAATTATTCTTCTGACAATTTTATCCAACAAATATAATTCTGTAAATGGCTTTAAATTGTCCTTTCGACAATTTTATCTGACAAATAGGATTCTGTATTACAAAATATTAATCAGCGAAAACAAGGACGAGTGTGTGATCATCAATAACAAATTGATGTGTCTGATTACAGTATGGAATGTATTTAATGCCGTTGATATTTTAATCACGTCTATGGTCAGGGGCGTAATTTGGGCGTAAACATTAAGGGGGTGTGTGAATTTTTTGCCCGATTAAAAAGGGCATGCATGACTCTTTTTTGCATGACTAAAATAGCTTACGGTTACCAGTACTGCGTACATCGGTACATGGCTACAATGCGCTAGTGTAGTTAGTGTTGACTCGTGCACTTTAACTCGGGTCACAAGCTGCACAATTTCACGAACAGCCAAACACAGGTAATTCGAACAGGACCAAAACTGGGACCAAAAGGCAAAACGCAATCTCGAGCAAAACGTAAAAGGTTTGTGCTTTGAACCCGCGCTACATTATGCACAGAACCGACTCAGCTACTTCATGTATAATCCCAGGAACTGGAATTTTATACCCAGGGTTTGATCTTGTCTTCGCTCACCCTCCGTTATCGAACGTTATACATTGTCATTTCTATTTGTCGGCACTTGTGCACTACAAATTACGATAATAGGCAAACCTGGAGACTGCAAATCGCAATTGTGCGATACTGTTTTTTCTGTTGAAGTCCTTTTCTACAGTACAATGACTACACACAAAACTACACACGGTAGTTACCCCGCTGCCTATGATTTTGGTATTAATAGTATAATGATTCACAAACACTAGGTTTCTTTTAAGTCTTTATTGTCGTGCTCCTTTATGCAAGATTTCCAAATATACTTGTATTGTAAATTTTTTATTGCACTCGCTATCATATGATTTTTTATACAAATCCTCAAAAAGCACCGCGATATTTTTTGTTGAAGTTTTGTTCAAAATACTCGACTTGTAGAATTTGTTTATGTATACGGCTTGTAAGACATGCAAAATATTGATAGAAGATTTTTGTGTTTTAGGTTGTGAACCTTAACGATAATATATTTACTGCCAGAGCAGCTATTGCTGTGGCAAAGGTAAGAACGCTGTATTCTACACATACAAGTCTCGTTTTATTTCAGTTCTAGAAAGACGGACAAACAGAGGGAGAGACAGACAGACAGACAGACAGACAGACAGACAGACAGACAGACAGACAGACAGACAGACAGACAGACAGACAGACAGACAGACAGACAGATTGATTGATTCACTTTTATTTAGATACGGTGGTTTCATAAGTTAAAAACTTCTTTACATGAAAGCCGTACATGAAGTAATTGAATAACTAACTAATTACATAAAAATTTAAAATATAATGATGCAACTATATACAATAATACAAGAATGATAAAACATTTTGACCTTATGAGGTTGAAACGGAAGCTTTATATCCCACTGACAACTTGTTTTTAAATATTGTTCTAGATTTTGCGGTTTTTATATCCAGCGGGAGAGAATTCCAATTTTTTCCTCCCCTGTATGAAAACGACGCTTTGTAATATTCCGTTTTTGGAATGTAACTCAATGACACATTAACGGCATTCTCTCTAAGACGAGATTTGTATGGGTTATTTTCAGAATTCAATGAGAAAAGATCACTGAGATATTTTGGAACATTGCAATTAATTACATCGTACATTAAAATGCTGAGCCGCTTATCTCTTTTCAAAGCTAAATTATTCCAATTTAGGTGTTCTAGGAGATCTGCTGATCTCACGTCATAGCCTTGAAAAGTAATTATTCGGGCAGCACGGTTTTGTAATTTCTGGATTTTGCTGGCAAGCCCTTTGTTTAAATTGCCCCACACAGCATCGCAGTAGTCGAAGACAGGCTGTATTAAAGCATTATACATCATTTTTAATATATCTAATGACACATAATCACGAGCCTGTCTTAGACCACTTATGGAACGACTAACTTTGCAGCAGAGTTTATCAATGTGCTCATTCCATGAAAGATTTTCATCTAAATATACCCCTAGGTATTTTGTGTTTTCAACTCTCTTAATTTCTTTTTCACCAATGGTAATTGGAAAAGTTCTACCTAAATTAGACAATCTGGAAAGAGTTCCGAAAAACATGAATTCAGTTTTTGCAACATTTAAGCTTAGTTTATTTGCCATCAACCAGTTTCGGATATTTTCTAAATCTTCGTTTATTTTAAATTGTAACTCGGACGTTAATACTGCAGCAGCACTCAGCATGGTGTCATCAGCATACGTATATGGTTTGGTATGCAATGAACAAGAAGGGAGGTCGTTAATATATATAAGAAACAATAACGGACCTAAAATGGACCCCTGCGGCACACCACAGCTAACTGTTTGTGGCTTTGAAATGCTACCTTCGACAATGCATTGCTGCTGCCTATTTAATAAATACGATTGAAACCAACCAAGATCTGTTCCCCGAATACCGAAGAGCTCTAACTTTCTCAATAAAATTGTATGAGATACGGTATCAAATGCTTTAGCGAGATCCAAAAAAGCCACCATATTGGTCATTCCTTTGTCAATGTTTAGATACCATTCATTTGTGGCATCTAATAGAGCAGTGACGGTAGAGTGAACGGAACGAAACCCTGACTGGTATTTAGTTAATAAATTATGTTTCATTAAATAGGCATACAGCTGATCGTACACAACCCTTTCACATATTTTTGATACTGCTGATAATAAAGATATTGGTCTATAATTCTGTTGGTCGGTACGATCATTTGCTTTAAATAGAGGAAATATTTTTGCTATTTTCCATTTTGTTGGGAAAATACCAGTATCAATACTTCTATTAATTATTGTAGCAAGCGAAGCGGAAATAATTGGAGCAGCTTCTTTCAAAAGTCTGCAGGAAATATTATCAAGACCGGTAGCTTTGTACGGACACAATTTTTTTAAAAGTTTAAAAACTATATCCGCTGTAGTATGCTGCAGGCTAAAAGCTGTTTTAGCTGGGGTTACATACGATTCAAAGTTAGTATTTCCGTCTGATAGGCCTGACGCAAGTTTAGTACCTATTGAAATAAAATAGTTATTTAGGATCTCACAGAGATCAGAAGGCTCGGAAACTGATAAATCACCTACTTTTAGTTCATTTATAGAGCTGTTATTGGTGGATTTACGTTTAGTTAATTGATTAATAGTTTTCCAGATGGCCTTTGAGTTGCCAATATTATTCTCTATTTGTGATCGGTAGTAATCAGCTTTAGCCTTCTTGATCTCATTGTTGATCCTATTTCTTTCTTTTTTTAATTTTTCCCATAAAACTGGGTCTTTCGTCATCACCGCCTGCTTTTTAAGTTTATCTCGATTTATTATAAAACTTCTTAATTCAGCTGTAAGCCACGGTGATTTTTTACTTCTGACAGACAGACAGACAGACAGACAGACAGACAGACAGACAGACAGACAGACCGACCGACAGACAGACAGACAGACAGACAGACAGACAGACAGACAGACAGACAGACAATTAAACAGACTAACCAACTAACAGACTTACAAACTTACAGACAGACAATTAAACAGACTAACCAACTAACAGACTTACAAACTTACAGACTTACAAACTTACAGACTTACAAACCAACAAATTCACAGACTAAGACTAATAGATCAACAGATTAACAGATTAACAGACCAATAAACAAACATACAGTCTTTCATTTAGATAAAATAGGTAACTTACAGGATTTACTTACATGACTTACTCTTCGATGTATGAATGAACTAGGTTTTTGATGTGCTTATATACGTACATGTAGGTGCATTTGCCCTACTATTTAGGAAATTTTAAATGTATTTTTTACTTTTGTAGGTTCTTCCCTGTCTCCCAAATCTAGAAGTAATCAATTTTGGAGACTGTATGGTAAAATCTAAAGGTGCCATTGCCATAGGAAACGCTTTGAAAGATAATCATTATAATTTGAAGGTATTAAAAATGTTTTTGTATGAAATACTGTCTTATGTCGGGTTTATAAAGGGGATATTACACGGTGGCGAGAAGATATGGATTTTATGTTCGAGTGGCAAGGACAATATCTCACAAGTGAGCGCAGCGAACGAGTGAGATATTGCTCTTGCCACAAGAACATAAAATCCATATCTTTGAGCAACCATGTAATGTTCTATTTATTATATAGACAGTGAAATTATGCGTGGAAGTGATGTTGATAAACTGAGTTTAATGCAAAACCTACAACCGCTTGACCTAAAACGTTTAGAAAATACAAATGAAAAATACAACAGCTGATTGGAATACGTCATTTTACGAAACACTGAATTAAGAGAAGTTACTGGCTCAAATTTACTTGATTCGAAACTTAGGCAAAAGGCGAAATTTTTGACTTGTCGATATGTCACTCGCGAGCGTTACATACGAGTAATACGTCACTCGGTTCCCGGTAGTGAAATATAGATTCTACTAGTGTTTTAGTTGCTAGTAAAATACTCTTCTCCATATAATAAATCAGGCTATGAAATCCAGGCACATTTTCAAGGTTTAAAAAAATGAAAATCGTAAGTCAAAATGTATAGAATACGTAATGGATCCTACTTCATGTATGCTTATCATTTTGTCCTGACATGGTTTTCGGTTAGAATTAGGGTTTGTGGTGGGACAGACTTACATGAAGTACCTGGCTTTAGGGCTACACGAAGTACTTGCCAGAATAATAATATTTGTCTTACCTATGGTTTTTATCAGTGTCTATGACAATTAATTAACATTAATTTCTTCAAAAATGGATAAGTCATGATAAACTTTGAGAGTTCATGATAAACTTTGAGAGTTTATAGCTAAAAGACAATGCAGCAGATTTACTTGAAATTATTAGTAAATGCCCCTGCCACATGCTGATATGTTTACAACCGCGTTTTTCGCTTTATAAATACTAGAAGAATTATTCGTGGTATACTGTAATCGTGTGTATTTTGCAAAAACTTGTTGTTTTTTTTCTAACTTAGGAACTTATTTTAGCATTTGGCGAAATAAACAAGGAAGCGGCTATGTGCGTTGTTGAATCTACGGGAAACAAAGAACACTTGGTGAAACTAGATTTAAATGGTAAGTGATAATATTTGCAGTATGTATATGTAAAGAGAGGAAAATGTTTGACGTTGGTTTATCCAAATGTCTAAATGATCACCCAATGATTATACCTGGTAGTGCATGTAATACAAATACATAAAAACGTTTTATGTAAATTTGAAAGAATTTAAATGTATATTGCAAAAATGGAAACCTGAAAACAGGCTTTCTTCATTAAACTTAATCCGTTACTATAAAGAATTTTAGAAATGTAAATTTAATGCCCAACTGAAAACTGTTCGTCGCGTGCGAACAGAATTGACAGCTTAAAACCTGCGTTTTGTAAATTTATATTTGCACTCATACAGTATACATAACATTAAACACGGTGATATAGAATAACTATATCATTTTAATTGTATACTGGAAGCACATATACCCGTTAAACAAGCCAGCACTTTGCTGAACTTTATCCAAGTAAATCCGAGTAGTTTCTACATTTAAAATTAATATAATATAATATAATATAATATAATATAATATAATATAATATAATATAATATAATATAATATAATATAATATAATATAATATAATATAATATAATATAATATAATATGATATGATATGATATGATATGATATGATATGATATGATATGATATGATATGATATGATATGATATAATATAATATAATACAGGGGCTACTGTAATTGACTTGAGGTTGTTGTTGTGGTTTCCCTGCCATTATAAAATTTAATTTTACTAATATATCAAAATAAATAAATAAATAAAACGTTTTAGTGTCTCACTGGTCATCAGAACGTCTAGGGGTTTCATCTGTCATCTAAAGACATTTTTAAGTATTTGAGCGTGAACAGCGTTTGCAATAGTCCACTTTGGAAAAGACTGGTGCGATAGTAGCTGTACAGTTTCGGGAGACATTGAAACTTCCATGTGTTAAAATCACTCCCAAAGCGTGCTCTTTCTATTTATACTTCACAATCTTACGTTCACAACCTCTTGATGTTTTTAATCATGATGTTTCATCAAATTTTTGCCTTGATATTCAAGTTCCCTGCCCCCTAAAATGGTCCCTTGTCCCAGGCCATCACTCTTTTTCAAAGTCGCCTATGGCCCAGTGCCGGATGTAGGGATAGCCCTGGGGGTCTGGATCCTAGAATTTTCAAACGTGTGCATTTTGTTGTGGTGAGTATACCCTCATGCATGCCTTGCAATCTCTTGTGTGTTTTTTTTTTCAAATTACTTCTTTTCAACTCTTGAGAGCGTTAGTGTTGCAAAATCGAAGCTAAAAGAACTTGCATATGTTGGAGGTCAGAGTGAGGGTGCGGTGAGGGCTCCAGAAGTGACACAGAACCCTGTCCATATAAAAATCTAAATCACCCACCGCACTCGCCTATTTATTGATTCTAGGAAACTGCTTTGGTGAAGAGGGTATCGAAGATATTCGATTAAAATTAACACAGCTGAATCGCGGGGAAGCTCTTGGGTCACTGAGTGACGATGAAGGAGAGGAGGAGGAAGAAGACGACGAGGAGGAAGACGAGGAGGATGAAGATGACGAAGAGGAAACGGAGGACGAGGAAGAAAAAGAAGTTGTCGGTGATGGAGAAGAGAAAGAGAGAAATAGAGAGAAGGAAAATGAAGAGGAGGTGGGTGAAAATAAGAAGAAGTGGAAAGTCATAAAAATAATGCTAATGAAAAAGCGGAGGAAAGCAAAGCAGAGAATTCAGAATCTCTGAAGAATATTTCTATGAAACCAGACATACCATTGCATAATCAACAGCACGTAAAAAATGAGACAAATAAAGAAACGTGTTCTTTAGTATGAAGACTGCTCACTATATTGCTAACATAGACTTCATTTTGTAAAAAGTCTGCGAACAAACTGTTGGGATATGACAATTAAACTATATTATTTCTTCATATTCTGTTTCCTGTTGTGCTTTTCATTTCTTCTTCATTCCTTAGATCGTAATATTTATGGTGTGTTTATGTACTAAATTAATAGTAACTTGAAAATATTGTAAGGTAATAGCGTAGTGCCAAAATACTCATGAAGAAGTCTCACGTTTCATGTAATATATCAACAACGAGTTTGAGTGTTTCATCAGGGGATCCAAATACGAGAAAACATGATGAAAGCACGAGGTCGAAGGCCGAGTGGTTTTATTGTTTTCGAGCATTTTCGAGCATCGATATGCATCTCAATCGAGCGATTTCAATTGAAAAATGCAATTAAAATAAACCCTCATGAGATTTTATTCATGAGTGTGTGTAAAATTTATTCATATAGCAACTTGTTTATTTTGCATAGATAATTGAGATATTGAGAATTAGATGAACACCCGTTTTCATCTAATGTCTTAACTATTTATTTTCATCTAATATCTAATTAACTATTGTAATTGACTGATTATCTCATGAATTATTAATGAGTTTGAGATGTACTGTATCGTACAAGAGAAGGAGTGTTTTATTAGGATTTCCAAACACCAAGATTATTGTTGTCGATATATCATGTCAAACAAATCAGTATTTTAAAAGAAAATTGAGATGAAAATTTGCTTAAAATATGTAATTATTTATTTATTTATTTATTTATAAAATCACTATTCTTTAAAAAAGTGAAATTTCAAGTTCACTTATAGCAATTGACGGTACCGAAAAAGATGGCGGCGGTACATTTAACCACAATGCTTTGCGGCCTCAAGTCAGCTCAAATACCAACTAGACGTTGTTTATCATGCTAAAATGGATTAAATAAGCAAGAACTTCATTCCTACCAAGGTTCACCCTTTTAAAACCTAAAACCTATTATTCTGCAAGAAACAATATTTGGTGCGTAAAGGATTGTGATTAAATGTACAAGTTTCCATCTTTCTGGGTACCTTAGCCCTTATGAACTCGTTTTCATTTGTGAAATTCAAAAGAATTTTTACTTTAAAACGACGTCACATAAGGGCTAATTTATATGCACATAAAATAATTCTAATTCGGCGGCCATTTTTGAATGAGGTCTATAGGTGACCAGATAATTTATGGTGTGCGAGCACTGCCGAAAAGTAATAGTTGGATAGAGCTTTTCCTCTATAAGGCGAGATGCCTGCATGCATGCATATGTTCAGAAACTCTGACGTGTAAATGTCGGCTTGTTACGCCAATATACAACGCGTTGCGGCCTTGGCACTTGTATTTATACACGACATGAGATTATAGGTTGAAAGGTGACATGAAGTTTAATTTGTTGAAAAGCAGATGAAAATAACTTAATCAAGTGTTGACGAATTTGTAAAATATGATTTCCAGTAAATGGTAAAACAACTGGAATAACATACTTAGGTGCTGTAGACTCTTTAACCGGAGGAGAAAATATCTTTTTAAGGAAGGTGGAAATGCATTTTTCGACAAGTCGTTTAGGACATCCATTTTGGGATAAAAGTGCTCTAAACTTATCAAGTTCTTCGTGGAATGAAACATATGACGAGCATAAATTATAATACCGAAATAAAAGAGTGTAGATAAATCCTTTCTTATAAATAATAGGTAAAAAAAATTCAAAATTTGTGAATAAACCTGTAAACGTTGGTTTACGATAGACCGACGTAACAAAGAACCATTCGAGCGATCAATTTTAATGTCAAGAAAAGTTAACGTTTTGTTATTTTCAATCTCCTGAGTAAACGTGACACTGGTATGCTGCGAGTTTAAATAATTTAGGAAAGGTAAAATGTATAAGGTAAAGGTAAAGGTAAAAGGATAAAATAATTATAAAATGCGTAGGAATTCAGTTGTCCAACTACTTCTTTTCATGAAAAGATAAAAATACGTTGGCGAAGAGCGGACCCATTTATGGTCGAAGGGCGTTATTTTGACAGTTATTAAATTCACAGTTAACAGCACAAAATTGTTCATACTTTAGTACTTATGTATTTGGCGAGGTCCCCTCATTCATTTGAGCCTGCGCCATGGAAGTCACTTCGCGCATGCACATTGTGCTACGACTTCACTCTAGCAGTCACGATCATGGTCAAGCAACTGGGCTTGCTCATGTTGGAGATTGTCGTAGTCGGAGAACATCTTCAAATCATTCTCCACCGAGTCGATTTAGGATTTCAGGGGCCTAGTTAGGCCGCCTAATCTCGGGCATTCGGACAACATGTCCATACCATCTGAGCCTTTTGGCAGCAATGAAATTGTGGACGGAGTGATTCTGAGCAAACCTCTGGACCTCGTCGTTGGTCACACAATCAAACCAACGAATGTGGAGGATCCTGCGCAGGCAAGACTGATGGAATGTTCTCAGTCTGCATTAACTGGTTTGTTGTGTTCCACACCTCAGAGCCATAGAACATCATTGTCAGTACTGCTGCCTGCGGATCTTGCTGAGGAGTTGAATGCTCCTGTTCTTCCAGATGTTGTTGAGAAAGTTGAAGCACCCGATACCTTGCCGATTCGTGTTGAGATCTCGTTGTCCAGTTTACCAGTACTGTAAATTGGGGAACCCAGATAAGTAAACTGGCAGACGTGGTCCACGGGCTCACCATGCACACTCGAATCTATATATCTCACTTCGTTCTCAAGTTATTTAGAAATCTATACGGATAATTCTTGTTTTGTTGGATTTTTGAGAGTTTTTTTATTTGGGGTGGGGGGCTGTTGTTGGAATTTACAAGGTAGTTCAGCATGAACATCGAGCTGTCAGCTTCCCGAGGGCTTTTGCTGACACCTGTCGTACGTAGGAATTTATCCCCACACCACCATTACCACGAACAAGTTGTACGCCGTGTATAGTGCATTTGGTTTCTGCCATTTTTTTGAGGTTTCCGTTTTTTCCGTTTTGTCTACTGATGCATTTGCTGAAATTAATTATCTGCTGACGGCTTGCTGTTACGTTATCTGTTAGTATCATTTACAAATTTAGTTCAGTTTATTAGTTTAATTAATTTTAGTGCAATTTCTCAAAAAAGATATCAATTCCAACCTTGCAAGAAAAAGAAACTACGTCTTCATCTTTGTCCAAAAGAGCACCGGCCGTTCCTTTCTTCTACATAGCTTTCGGGATTCTCCAATTTTTTCTTTAGTTTTATCCAAATTGAAATTGAGTGAACGTGGCGATTTTTGTCGAACATTAAATTTTAAACGTGCCCCGCCCCCGAAGTTTGGAGTCAGGGGGTACCTAATATGAACGAGTTTTGTGATTGGCTATAAGTAACTAATCACATTGTCGATTATCAATTCGTTCCCATTGCTCCTTACTGATAAGGGTTGGGGAAGGTGTCGGGTTATCTAAACCAATCAGAAGCCTTCTTATAGGTAGGTGATAACCCAAGTATTATTATAAGGACAAAAAGAAAACTATTTTCACATGTACATTATAATTGTGAACCTATATAGCAGTTGCTTGAGATATATTCCGTATGTCTACATAAGATTAATATTTTCACAAAGAAGCGTACCTTACTTGTACACATTAGTTTGCTTTTCATACCGCGTTACTTTTACTTTGCTGTTAAATCGAGGATTGCTTGAAATGTATCTAATATGTCATGCACTTGTTCCGTTTTCTAGGGTATGGATATACGGAATGCTGAAGAGTTCCTTCTCCATCCTTCTCTCGAAACATTAAATCTTTTACCAAAACCTAAAAGAATTGATCTTGTTAAGGAGGCTTTAGAGGTTAGAAATATTGATTTTTTTTGGTTGGAAATACCGATTCGTAACTCTGTTTCTTTTTTATTTTAGTGTACTTACCTATATGTCTTTTCCTTTCGTTCCCATTAGGTTCATATTACTGACGTGAATGCTATGTGTAGATCATTTGTTCAGGTAATTTTTTTAGTATTAGTTCGGGTGTAATCAGATTAGTGACTGCATGCATAAAGTTATGCGGTTTGGTTGAGTTGACGTTGTCCACGTTTTACAATAGGGATTACTTTAAGGTCTACGACGTCAACCTCAACAACGACGTCCTTTAAACAAAAGAATTCTTTTTGAAAAGAGAATGAATCATTTTTAGTCCAAAAACTAAACTCAACACCGTCTTCGCTCTTTATACAACGCCACTTAGAGGATTTTCACGTCTTCAGGACGACGTCAAGGGCCAAAAGATGCGATCTGTTGCTTGAGATTGACTTCAATACGGACACTGATCCTTCGGTCAAGAAAATTTTAAGAAATACTTTACATTTTCTAAGAGTATATAAAAATTCATAATTAATTGTAATTATGTGTGTTATGAATATTTATAGGTGTCATCAGTCTTACGGGATAACACAGAAACTCTCGTGGTTTACACAGGTATTAAATTTTTTTTTATCTTGAAGAGATTTCTACAGTTTTTTTTGAAGTGGCACATGTCAATTTAAGGCAATTCCTCAGTTTTGTACTGCGCAGCTTTATTTGCGCATATTTGGTGCAATACTAATTCAAGATGTATCTAAGTGTTAGTGACGAAACCACATAAAAATGTAGACTTTTTCAAAGTCCTTTTCAAACATTTTTGCCCTTTCGACATTTTTTACCTTTCGGTTCCTCGTTGAAAAGGACTTACCTGCAAGCGAAACAAGTCCGCCTCTTTCCTCCCGCTTTTCCGCTCTCCCGCCTTTCCGCTCGCCTGCAAAAACTAGCGCTAAGAGGTGGACTTGGAGCAAGTCTAATAAAAATGTCACTAAGGAGGTTAAATCAGTCACTAATAACTTTGACAAGAAGATACTAGCTTACTTTCTATTTATTGAAAAAAATTAAAAAGTTGTTCCGTGGTTTGGTATATAGATGAAGTGATAGGGAAACGCTTCCATGTTCAAGCTTTAACCTTCTGTTCTGTAGCTCATGAAGACCCCACACTTTTTTCAATTATTTATTTCCTCCACCAGCTCTACAGCATATATGAAAGAATAGAGGAAAAATCATTTCGAAAAATTAAAATATCGTACGTTTCTCGTTCTTGCGGCTTCAAGAAAACACGTAACAAGAAAGAATATGTGGACATTCTTAATTTCGTATATCGCAAAAATGTTTGTCAATTGTCATTTGCGTCAAATTTTCTTCCATTATTTGTTGTCACTAAATAGTTCATATATAAGTGTATCTAAAATATAAAATATTTTCCCACTCAGTATAAACTTATATGAAGGATTTTTCAAGATAACAGGATGAAATCAAAAGTTACTAGCCAAAATAGCTACAAACTGGGAAAATATGATTTACTGGCAGCTGTAGTAAAGTAAAGAATTACTGAGGAATTACCTTAAGACCCACAAACCATACCCAACCTCGTCCCCAGGGCATTTTGCCTCCACGTTTGGAGGTCGGCGAAAATGGCCCTGGCATCGGCTGGTCGATTCTATAATCGGATTGGCCGGTTTAAAAACTTGATTAATTCAGATACAGTGTAATTTATTCATCAAAATATGAATTGCAATAAATCCACTCTGCGAAGTTCATCCAAAGAATTGTAACGATAGCTTTGGTTAAAGTGAAGAACAACTTTAGATATATGTTTCTTCCCGACATTTAAATGTATCCTGGATAATCGTGGGGAGTATCATGATGAATAATGCTAGCCAGTTGCATTTATGGTAAAGGTTCACATGAGTGATTCGGCAGAGCGTTAAATATTTCTTATTTATTATTCATGTATACGTATTATACAAAAACGAAACACAAAGACCGCATAAATTTTCTTGCCAAAACACCCCAAAATTCTGGGTGTCACGTGACCAGCCGATGCCAGGGCCATTTTCGCCGACTCCCAACGTGGAGGCAAAATGCCCTGGGGACGAGGTTGAAACCATACCGTAAACGTCCGGTAATAAGCCTTCGGTTATATTTCATCAAAGGACTTTTTTTTACGATTATAGTTTCCAACAGGGCGTATTACTTTTGCGTTTCAAAATAGGGAAATTGTGTATATTATACGTAGGGATATGGGCTTATATTTGGGGGAGCTTATTCTCGGATGATGTGGCCTCATCTCCGGGGGTTATCAAAGTGAAAGTACATGTACTACGCAGAAATACAATCTTGACATTAAAATATATTATATGATGAATCCCAACTGTATCTATGGCAACAGTGACATTTTAAAGTAGCTGCTAGTTACTTGTGCGATCACTATAAGTGGAACTACGGGGTGTTTACTTAGTGGTGTCTCCCCCCCCCCCCCCCCCCAGTATTTTCCAATCTCTTGCCCACAGTCTTGAGTGTATTTTAAATCGACATGTAAATCAATATTTGAACCACACTGTGTTTTCTCGCGGTGAGAGTAAACCTGGTCCTTTTTGCGCATTCTTGTGGCTTTTTGAAAGTCTTATAACATTACGTCACCTCTTCCAGATATTCAACAATCTGAATCTTCGTGGTACCAAGTATTGGGTCTAGTCCCATCCTAATTCCTCTTAAGTTATTTTTAGATTTCACGAGGTTATCTCGCGCGTAACTCGCAACCTGCCGAGCAGTCGAAATGACATTAGATGTCCTATACAAAAGACCAAAGTATATTACTACAGGAGGATTTCAGAAAAGATAAAACTCTTTTCCATTCAACAGGAATCTTGACTGTTGTCAGTTCTTCACTAAAAACTTTAATAAAACCTCTTCGTAATGCATTTCTTCGACAAAACGTACTTCACTCCTATGACTTTTTCCCGCCATTTTGTTTTCCCGAAAGGAACGTGTAGACCGCCACGCAAAAATCACGATAGGTGTCACTTGCTATGAGTATCGTTTGATGATTGGCTATCTAGAGATCTAAAAATAACTTAAGAGGAATTAGGATGGGACTAGACCGTGTATTAGACCCATTACAATACATTCCCTCTCTCACCTTTATACTCTCTTAGTGGTACATGTCCCGCACTAAACAAATTTCAAATGAACATAAACTGCTTTGTCAAAAAAATTGCGCTTAATCTATTTGAGTCTATAACACTCTTGCTGATCTAGAAAGTGATGGTGCGGCCGAGTATGCTCACTCGAAGTATGTTTCTAATATTTAGATATCATTCTTCGGGAGGCTTTTAAAATATCTGGAAAACCGGAAACCGTAGTTAACGGTCTACTAATTCATATGGGATTACTAAAGGTGGGTTTGTTTTGCATAAAACCACGAGAGTAGAATCATTCATATTCTATCAGTGGTATTGTTACACTGTCTCGCGGATGAATCTACAGACCCTTTTAATAAGTGCAGAGTACGTCATTTTCCGCCATTAACGTCATTTTCAGCCTTTTGAATTCTTTTGAAAATATACAAAAGCTAAGACAATAAACAAAATTGAAAACAATTCAAAAGAAAAATTGAAAAGAAATTGACATCAAAGGGTGAAAATTACGTATTCTATACTTATTAAAAAAGTCTATATATGCTTTTGAGAGACCTGATTTATTGCATGTTGTCATCCACAAATATTTCCCCAAGTTCATCTTGTTAAGGAGAACTAACGAATGTATGTATTCTTTGTGTTAACAGTCATGAATCCGAAGACGTTTTGAATCTGGATACATTATTTGTTTTTAAAGTAATTAGTGTGGATAGGTGGACTGCGAGGTCGACTTTACCACTAATAGTGATTTGTCTTTTGCAGAGTGAAGATAAAATTAAACCAACGACGAATGATATAACTGGTTCTCTTCTAGCACTCGAATATGCTGTAAAACAAGAATATTTCCCCAAGAATCTTGCCTTGTACTTCATCGCCTTTTTATCCAAGTAAGATAATTAAAAAATTTATGCTAGATTATTTTTTCTTTAAACGAAGAAATGTTTAATGTGCATGAATGTTTATTTTGTTTTTCTTATTTTAAGGCCACATTCCGCAAAGGAAGGTTCCTCGCCAGCAAGAAATAGTCTTTTACAAACACTTCAGCACTTGTAGTTGAACTTTATGATTGACTAATTTTGTCTACATATAATTTTATTTTTACTAATCGGATTATGGCTTTCTCTATTTGAGCACTTTTTTGAGTAGCTTTTTGCAGGGTGTGACATTGTTGACAAAATCGGGGATAGTAGCATGGATTGTAAGAAGACTGGATAGGAAACTAATAATCACGTGGGGCGTTTTGAGAACTTTGTTAAACTGCATTTCACTCAGTTTGCAAGTTGAAACCTAGTTGAAAATTGTGTTATCGCGAGTAAAACAAGTAATAGACGGGCATTTTATCTTAATGTGACTTTGTCGTATTTACAGGCAGTTCGATTATCATTTTAAGCTGTATTAATCCTAAACTTTAAATATAGCAGGGGCTTTTTAACTTGGCAATTTCAACCAAGGTTGTCATGCTCAAGTTTCCTATCCAGTATTTTTTACTAACCCTGATTGTAGCTTGTCTGCGAAAGTAAGGTGTTTGCATGTGGACAATGTCAACCTTATACCTAAACTAGCAAAACTTGGTAGTTAACAGTATCGCGCAACTGAAAAATGCTGCTATAAAAACATCATGAACTAGAGCGGGTTGTTAGAGATGTTTAAAAAGAAAACGAGCAATTCCGCTAACCAGGCAAGCTCACGAGACCAACACATGCATGTATGAAGAAAATGTTTGATTGCACTCGTACCAAAATTATGCAAAAATATTTGCATAAAATAAGGATAATGAGCGCAATCAAGTATTTTTCTACCCGGAAAATGTTGCGGTCAGATGTTTATTTAAGAAATAAAAAACGTGTCGCGTGCGATTATCGAGTTAATGCACGAGAGATGCGTGTAAAGCACGAGGCGATAGCCGAGTGTTTTACTAGCTTCTCGAGTGCATTATAACTCGATAATCGCACAGCGACTAAGTTTTTTATTTCTTTTATAAACTTTAAATTGTCAATAAACCCAATAAAAGTAAGCAAAAAAAACCCAGATTACCTGTCTCAGGACGAGTTTGTTGCCATTTAGCGCCACGCGTGGCCCCGTACAACACGTCGGGGATTTTAGCGATGAAAATGCACTTAAAGTTGCACTGAAAACATTCTGCTGTGTTAATTACGTGATTAGACATATATCCAAGTAATTTTTGACTTTCGTTGATGATTAAATCCACATAAAATTCATCAAAAACGACAAAATCGTCGCGAAGTATCTCGTGTGCCGTGCCGTTATGGAGTTATAATGGCACGCTTGTTTGACCCAATAGCCAATCAGAGTGCGTGTTGTTGTTCATTTACTTCCGGTTATTTTATAATAATTTCTCATCCAAATTTTGTGGCCAACCTTTGCAAACTTTCATGAAAATCGGTGTAATAGTTTTTGGGATATCCTGGCGACAGTCAGACAAACAAACAAACAGACAAACAAACAAACAAACAAACAAACAGACAGACAGACAGACAGACAGACAGACAGACAGACAGACAGACAGACAGAAACATACAAACAAACAAACAAACAAACAAACAAACAAACAAACAAACAAACAAACAGGCAGGCAGGCAGGCAGTCAGACAGACAGACAGACAGACAGACAGACAGACAGACAGAAACATACAAACAAACAAACAAACAAACAAACAAACAAACAAACAAACAAACAAACAGACAGACAGACAGACAGACAGACAGACAGACAGACAGACAGACAGACAGACAGACAGATAGATAGAGTGACTAAGCGCGCGCTCTTTTATACTCTCCTATTGTGACATTAATCAATAATTATTTTAAAGTACAACAAAAAGTTATTCATACACACACCGTTAGATGTTATTAAAGTGAAGAGCTGTAGTGTATTGTACTAAAACGAGGTCGGAACCGCCTATAGGTTGTATATATTTAGCACAGGATAACTCAATTCCGGTCCAGCTGTTACAATCATTACGTAGCCCGCGGGCATTCCGCGCGGATTGAGTAAGATGTTTGGGCGTAATATGCATTCACTCACTGGACCAACTAGTGAATTTATCAGTGCCACTATACAAGCGAAAGTTTTTACAGCAGCAAATTCACCGTAGTGGGTCAGGTTTGTTTTTTTAAGGTGGCAAACAAGATAGCGTACCAGAAAATATTCCGCAAATTAAACCTATATGCCACATTTCATTTACGTTGTCATAGCGGTTGCGGCAACGAAACGTTGCGACGTTTTAAACAAAGAAACACATCGCAACGTTACAACCAAATGGAAACCAGACGTAAGACGTTATACTTCATACTTTATAGCGAAAACCAGGCCAAAAATGCATTGGGAAATGTTCTTTTACCAAATAGCTTACGAAATGAATTAAGCCGCTTTATTTAAAGTGCACATAAAACGAAAATTAAGTCTGTCTTATTTGAAAGAACACTTAAAATAATAGAGTAACATCTTTTGCAGTTTTTCGTTTCCTTGCTTCGTTGTTGAAGATATTTCAGTTTGTTTGAAAATAAATTAAAGTACTTGACGTCACATGTGCATAATGAGTTATCAGAGAAGGTTATGTATCTTTGCTATTATCATTTATCAAACCAAACTTAATTCGAAGGAAGTATGTGCGTGTGTTTCTCGTGCACAACGCCAAACATGTACAATTTTCAAGTGATTATGTTTGATAATAGCAAAGATATATAACCTTCTCTTCTGCATGATAACTCATTATGCACATGTGACGTCAAGTTGTTTAATTTACATTTCAAACAAACTGAAGCAAAGAAACGAAAAACTGCAAAAGATGTTACTCTATCATTTTAAGTGTTCTTTCAAATAAGACAAACTTAATTTTCGTTTCGGAATGTGCACTTTAAATACTCAAAAACAATTATTAGTGTGATAGCGCGCGTGCATCTCGTTTAATGACGTCAGAATCGCGAGTCTCGCGCGGCCCCACTGATTCACAACTCACAAGTCACAAACTGAAACTGTTCACATCTTGTAGTCGGGGCTGTTTCCTTTATAAATCATTTCTAACGGTTGGATATATTTTAACAGAGCAGTGACAGTCAAGTAAAACGATAGATGTGTTATCCTCGTAGCTTATGTAATACATTGATGGTAGATGTCTGCAAATTCTGAGGAATTGACGTCGTCTCCTCCAGCAAAAAGAGCCAGAACATACGACGAAAATACTGAAGCAAACTCTGAAAAGTTGAACAATAATAATTTGAATCACACGGTTGGTTACTTGTTGTATGTATGTATAGCAATTTCCCAATGTGTAGACTAATAATTGTTTTATATATTTGTCGTTTTGCGCAGGATACTGAGATGGAGACGTCGAAGAAACATTCTGACATTGACGAAAGTCTTTATTCTAGACAATTGTAAGTTGGTGTACTAACTACCGTCTACGGTTATGGCAATAATGTGTTGTAGTAGACTATTATAGTAAGCCAGTAGCTATGCTTATAAACAATTATGGAAGAAAACTCAAAAACGGAAGTTACTTTCTTTCTCTAGCTATCAGAATCTCTATAAAGCACATGGGCATGGCTTTTTGCCACACAAGACAAGCATAATTAAGTTTATATATATATAAATATTTCTTTTTTACATCGAAAGGATTTCATAAATTGATCAGATTATCAAACGAGTTAACATTTTTTATATGTTTTGAGTTTATCATTACTGCCTATAACATTTAGTTGCAATTTCAGTTTCCTTTATAAATTATTGTCTGACATGCATTATTAATCAATTAAGGTTGTAGAAAACAGGTCGTACACTACCAAAAGAATTACAATACAAATGAATTACCTTTGAGAGAAACTCCTTTTATCAAAATATTCACAATTTTAGCCATGTAATATATAGTAAAACAGACGGATGAATATTCTCATGAATATTCTTTCATTTCTTTAATTAATAGCAATGGACAATTTATCATTGCTCTTTGCTGTCATGGCAATATATAAACAGTTCCTAAAACAAGGCTGAAATTCAGTTTATTGTCCTGACCAATAAGCCATTTTTTAATCAGAGGTGTACATACTATACACTTAATGTCTGCTCCGGAGGGAAACAGTTAGTTTTGTTTTCCCGAGAGTCTTGATATTTCCCGAGACGAAGTCGAGGGAAACATCGAGACTCGAGGGAAAACAAAACTAACTGTTTCCCGAGGGATCAGACATTAAGTGTTTTGTTATATAGCTCGAGTTTCGCTGAATCATTTCGACGTTTATCAAGGGAAAGTACACAAAAGACAAACGCTAAGACTTACCAAAACATATTTCGCCTGGCTCTGTAATTTCACTTCAACCAAACAAATATGAGTCTCAGAACAAAAGAACAGCAATACATTTCTCCAGTTAATCTTCACACATGGTTTGAAGACCTATAAATATTCTTTTTTTCGTACCAAACAAGCTTTTGTTTATAGGATGCTGTGAAGAGTTCAAAGTTCTGGCGGGCAAGAATTGAAAACTTATTGACCGACTGGGCAGTAAGTTCTCAATTATTGCCCGCTTGGTAGACATTGAAATTTAGCTAAGGTCATGTGACCACAAACCAACCAATGACAGTCATTGTTGCATCCAGTGAAATTCTAGCTATATAACAAATGTAATTATATACCATGACCTAAATTGGGTTCGTTCAGGTTTTCTTGAGATTTTATATATTGGGTCAGGGTGAGATTGGGTTGGTGAGTGGTTGATCGTGCGGGCAATGTATATCGCGAGCCTGATCACTTTTTGTGTAAGTACTAAAAATACTGGTAATGATTCAGAATGAAACAATCCTGTTTATTTACATTTTCTTAGAAACTAAAGTACTATAATATGAAGCATAACATTTAAGTGTTTGAGCAATATATTGACACAATCAGTTTGATTTTGTGTTATCTTAAATGACACTGTCTGTTTCATCATCTGCAAAATTATCATCAGAGATGGAGCTATCACTCTCATAAGCGTGGTTTCCAATAATCACTACGATCACCACGATCGCTCAAAAATGAACTTGGTGACCATAGTGATCATATGGAAACCACTAATGCAATGATCAGCAAGATAGAAAATGTTCTGCATCGTGGTGATCATTGTGTTTAAAATGGAAACAGTGATTTTGCAATCTCAGCAATCTTGGTGATCAGTATGCATCCCAGCAGATCATTAAGACAATGGCCGCGGTCAACCATGGCCACCTTAGCGATCATATGGAAACAGTGACATGATTGTTATTGTAATCACCAAGCTAATTTTTGAGTGATCATTGCGATTATATGGGTGATCATAGTGATTATATGGAAACCAGGCTATAGCTTTTATCGGAGATGCTTTTGTTGCAAGAAGTCTCTGACAGTTCTTCAGTGGCAGTGGCTACAAATGAATCACTGCCTGCTTCATCCAGTTTCTGTCTCTTTGCTGATGAGCATGATCAGCTCCTTTGCTTCTTAATCTTAATCTTGAGATAGATTTCGATGGCACCGTTGATATTATAATCTCAGACCTTTCTTCTGTGCTCCACAAACTATCGTTGCCATAAACAATCAGCGATTCATTTATGGTTTCATGGTGCATAGACAGTCACTTGTCAGACAAAATGTTTGTTACAACACTGAATGTACATTTGACAGATGAGTTTGATCCCAAGATACTTACTGTACAATGATACTCAGTTTACAACCTTTTCTATTTGTTGCATTTTCAAAACACTGCCTAGGCAGCACTCTACTTTTTTCTCATCTGTAATTTAATAACTTTTGGCAAGTTATTGTCTCACTCCATTGTTGAAGAAATTCAAATTTTGCACACGTGGTCAATCGCTCGCTTCTTCAAGCTTGGGAATGTGTTGGCACATGCGATTACGCACCCCTTATGGCAAGGCCTGTATGAGAGTGGATGCTTTGAGATGCATCAGACATATAACCCACACAGGAATAAAAGTGTCACTTTTGGAAAAATAAATCAGCATATTACCCACACCATTGGATAACCCACAGCTGGTAATAATAGGTTTGGGACCACAAAATTTTAAAAAAGTACAGTAATGGTAGTTGAAAAAATTTATTAATATTGAAAGTAACGTAGCTAATATTGGAGAAGACGTGGTGAATAAGCCATGCATGCATTGTGCCTAAATCCTAAATGTCAACTTAAATTAAAATCCCTCAAACTCGTCTTCCTCACTGTCACTGTTAAAAAGCACTAAGATGTCTGCAGGAAGGTTTGATGCCTGGTGCCTGAGAGATAATTAACCCACTGAGGTTATTGCCGAGAAAATACAGTAACACAAAAAAGTGCATAAAATTTGAAATGCAATAATTATGTTCTCAAAAAATGAATATTAAGAATTAAAATTTTTGTACACATTCTAATATTGAAGGGGATTGAAATTGTAACATGTAAACTAAATTGTTAAAAATTCAATCCCAAACTGATGTCAAATATCACTTAACTTATTTTCCCAAAATTAAAGAAATCAAAAACAATTATTGGAATTTAAAGTGACTAACAAAATTACTCTAAGGGTGCTGTTACCTGAGTCTGAGATAATTGTTAATGTGCACAACATAAATATTGCCATGACAATTTTTTATTAAAACTTCACAAACACATGTTACATGCATCAATTTTATTGTCAGTGGTCACATGTTGCTTAGAAATTATTGCCACATGCACAATACACGATTCGCGAATCTCAGTTGGCGCGCTGCATTCTGGGTAGGGTCAAAGGGCATTCGGGCATAAAATATATTTCTCAACAGTGTTTACACTTGAGTTCCTTGGCGTCAGCGTGGTAAAGTTCCAGTTTCTTCTTCGAAAGCGAATTTTCTTTGGAAAAACATTTAACACACCTCTTACGGAAGATACACGAAGTTAGTTTGGGTCATTTTAACGTACTGGGTAACATTATTTTCAAATTAAGTGGAAAAGCCCGAGTGAATCTGACAGAATCATGGAGGACATGAGTTACAACACAATTGGGACTTGGAAAGTCGATGCTTTAAAAGAGTATCTCAGGAAGAGAGGATTGAAAGTAAGCGGCCGAAAACAAGAGTTGGTGGCTCGTGTGTTTGCTGCGGTTGAACAGAATGTACCCGTGTGCTTAGAAGCGGCTGAACTCGTGGCTCAAATGAGAGACGAACAGAGGAGCCTCTTGAGCATCCCCGAAGGACGATTTCTGCCTGATCCGTCTACTCTTAAAGATGGTTGGATAGGTGAAATAGAAGGAATGAAGCAATGGCCACCAGTCTTTTTAAGTGACATTACGATGTACATCATGAAAGATCATCCAGGGAACGATATTCCTTTACAAAAACGCCTTTTAAATGAATATAAGGAAGGAAAGGCATACTGCTTGTACGAAGGAGGATGGTTGAAAGAGATCCATCTGAATTTAATGGAGTTAACATGTGAATATTGTTTCATGAGAGCTAAGTGTACGCCATCTATGAAGATACATGATGTTCCTCATAATGTGTGGATTTGTGCCAAGAAAAAGAGTGGAAATATTCATAGTGCATACTGTTCATGTACTGCTGGGTAGGAAACTGTTTACATGTATGTCCTAATAAAGTGGTCTAATTACATTTGTGCTGTTCTGTTGTGTTTAAATTTCTTTTCATAGTAAATTAAACCTTCCTGTTTGTTATGTATCTTTTTTACAGACTTGGTGGCTCTTGTGCACACATAACAGCAATGTTCTTCCGCATCGAAGCTGCTGTTCGAGCTGGACTCAATAATCCTGCTTGCACTTCCCAACCCTGTGCCTGGACTGTTCCAGCTCAAAAAACCCAGATTGAGCCTTTACGTGTAAAGGATATGACATTCAAGGCAGCTAAGTTTAACTGGGTTTTTCAGGGGAAAATAACATTCTGTGGTAAAAAGAGCACCATGTCACTTGTCTCCCCCCTCCCTCTCTGAGAACACAGTTGAATGTTTGATGTGTTCGTCTTTGAAAATGAGCAATGCATTTTTTTATTTTAATAGCCCCCTCGAAAGTCTCTGTGGGTAAACGGAAACTATTTAGACCATATCCTACCCAAAATCCATCTGACAGGATGAAGGACCAACAGAATAGTCGTTAACAACTACTTGAAGAACTAGGTCACATACTGCCTAATGGATGTTTTACCTCCTTTTTTGAAAAAGATGAGCTAGATGCAGGTGAAGCATCTACAAGTGAACCAACATCTTGTGCACCACTTGAGAATTTAATAACAAAACTAAGTAAGACTTGCACAACTACTGAACAGTTTCTATCGAAAATACCAGTACTCTCTGAAGACAATATTGAACAAATTGAACGCGAGACAGTTGGGCAGGCAGAAAACAGTGTATGGGTCTATCAACGTAAAGGAAGAATGACAGCTTCTAACTTTTATTCCATCTACACAAGAGTAAATACTATAAAGTGCAATGCTTCCACTATCAATGAACCAAATGTGGAACCTCTCATTAAAAAGGTAATGGGTTATGGACGCAATAATCCTGACCTACCTGCACTTAAACATGGTCGGTCCTTTGAACCTGTGGCAAGAGCTAGATATTTGTCCCTAGTGTGATGCAGACACAATGACTTCAAATTTCGGGAGTGTGGACTATTTATTCATCCTGACAAGTCTTACCTAGGAGCATCACGAGATGTGCTAGTAGAGTGTGTGTGTTGTGGACCAGGAGTTGTAGAAATCAAGTGCCCATTCTCGATTAGCCATGAGTCACCATCTGCTGAGAACCTGAACTACATATGCACAAAGGAGGGAGCAACAATGCCAACGCTAAAACAAAATCATGCCTATTTTGCCCAAATTCAAGGCCAAATGGCCTTAACTAGGAGAAAATACTGTGATTTTTTTGTATATACTCATAAAGGTTATTTTATGCAACGTGTATACTTTGACAACAATTATTGGTGTGAATTATTACTTAATTTGGAATACTTTTTCAGAAATTATTTGGCAGAAGAACTTGTACATGGTAATGTAGGACGCAAATTAGATGTATTAATTTTAGAACACTAAGCTGCTGGTTGTTCAAGGGGTGATTAGTGTTAATCTAGGGTTTAATAACATTTAATCTGCCTTTTATTTCAGTTTATTCTGATTGGCGAATGAAGTTCACACTTTCCAAAGCCAAACATTTTCATTTTTTCTTACAATTTCTGAACAGAAGACTTTATATTTGTCTACAAAATTTCCACTAATCCTGAATTAAGCTAATCGCCTTTTGAACAACCAGCCCCAGTAATTTAAAATACTCTGTAAATATGTTATATGTTAGTATAAATACCTAACACTACAATTTAGGTACATAATTTGGGATACAGATTGCATATTGCAGCACAGATGGTAACAACATCATCAAATTTGTCCAAAAGTGTGATTGGCATCTCATTTTTGAGTATATGAAAAGTTTTTAATCTCCGAATTGCCTGTTCAACAAAAATCCTAAGATTTGCTATTTCCTTAGTTTTTTTCACTGCCTGTTTTCCCATTTGCTCTTGCCCTCGTTTTCCGGGAGGAATATGTAGCCGAGCATGTCTGATGAGCAGGTCTTCGGCAATGGTAAAACCTTTATCAGCCATCACTTCATCTCCATATTCTAAGAGGTCATAAAAGCCTGACTGTCTAGTTACCACAATATCTGATGTTCTTCCACCCCAACCTTCAGAAACAAAGTTAAAAGTACCACAAGGCATTATTGAAACAAGCACTTTTAAAGTTTGATGGTGTTTGTAGTCTGACCATGTTGCAGCTTTTAATTTTGGATCCTTTGGTGTTTCAATAAACATCTCAGTGCAATCAATTATGTGCCGGACATTCCTGTATTTCTGGGCTGTGAATTTCTTGGGAAGATGCTGCATTGCAATTTCTTTTGGTGGATTGTGGATTAGACATTTTAATTCGTTTGCCAAAAATCGCACCCAGGTGTTGATAATTTTGCTGACAGTGGTTTGAGAAATCCCAAAGCGATCTGCCAAATCAGCATTTATAGATCCAAGTCTCAATTTCATTAAAGTCAGGACAAACTCATCTTTGGATGACAATGCTCTCTGTGGTCCTGATTTCTTAGGTGTAGAGACAAATTTTCTTCTTTTTGTAGACACTTTACTAGGCCCATGCCAATAGGTAATTTTAGGGACTTTCTTTTCAATAAGTTTGTAGAGAGCATTGAAAGCAGCTTTGTTGGGGATTCCAGTAAAGGTTTTCAATTTCTTGTCAGAGTTCAAAGATTTCCATGTACATGTAAACTGTTTGTTTTGCTTCTTTTGAGATGTTGCTTTCAACTTTCTCAAATGAGTCAAATCTTGTTTAAGTTTTTCATTTGACTTCCTAAGTTCATCTATTTCTTTGTCTTTTGTGATATTTTGGCATGCTTCATTTTGACAGCTAAAATTATCAGTTTCTGGGCTTTGAAGCACAATATTAGGAGATGGTATACTGTGCTCATCTTCTGCATGGATTGGGTCTTCTGTATCACTATGGCAATGGCTCGCATTCTGCTGAATATCCATTCTTGATTTCTTTGTTGGCACAGGTGATTCAGTTGGCGTTCTAACCATAGGATGTTTCCTTACCTTCTTCATCTTAGAAAGTGGTGTGTAACAGAGGTCAATGTATGGGTCTGGATTTTCTTCGGTTGGACTGCCATCTGGGAAATGCCTTGAGCATACTCTAGAATTACTATTTGGCTCCCCTGCCTTGTTCACATTTTCTGTTTATGGTTTTAATCCACCTTTGTCTGCGGTCATTGTCCCTCATTTGTGTTGGAAATGTAAACAAGGTGAAAGGAGGAGGGCAGTTTACACCCCTGAACCTTGGTTACACTGATGAGTTGGACACAATATTTTCATCCACTTTTTCAACTTGGCAACACTATTCCCACATCCAATAACGGAACAATTTCTGTGACCAACCATAGCAAAACTAAAAATACAAAAATACATACTAGCGTCAACTAAATGTCGACTAAACAAGAGGATGCAATCGAGTATTAAATCAACAAGGTTTCTCAATATACAGTATGAACCAAATTTTGATCACTTGCTGTATGATGTTGATTATCAGAAAACATCTTTTCAGAATGAAAATTGAACGATGGATACAGTACATCGCAAATATTCAAAGAGTTATAAGCCCAGAGGAGCTATTTGCTTCCAGCTTGGGAAGTTTTAAAAACGAGTTGATAACAAGTTAACAACAGCAAATTTCCATAAATTACGCACTTTGGCGACGGCACCCAGCAGTATGTCATTGCATATTACAAAGAAATTTAAAGATAACTTACCGTAAATGACTCAAACTAACTTCGTGTATCTTCCGTAAGGGGTGTGTTAAATGTTTTCCCAAAGAAAATTCGCTTTCGAAGAAGAAACTGGGACTTTACCACGCTGACGCCAAGGAACTCAAGTGTAAACACTGTTGAGAAATATATTTTATGCCCGAATGCCCTTTGACCCTACCCAGAATGCAGCGCACCAACTGAGATTTGCGAATCGTGTATTACATGTAAGATTCTTCACCTTTAATCTGAATTTGATTATGAGTTTGTCTTGTAGGCTGGGTAATTTTCAAACACCATGTGAATATCTTATTGACATCAGATTTTGAACAAATAATTTCTTTCATATTTTATTCTGACCAATCTGCAGGCTCAAAAAATGATCTAGCTAGTATATACAGTAGACTGTATTATTATGTGTGATAATTAGACTCGCAGGTTAACATATTGAAATTGATCTCACAATATACTGTACAGTAGTGTAGCATATAATACAGTGTATACTGTTTGCCATGTAGTTGGTATGTTACACTACAACATGTCATTGCATATTGCATGGTTTTTAAACTACCATATATAGAATTAAGCCAAGGAACAGGATATAATTGTAATTTGTATCATGCAGCATACTGTAACATATTAAACAGTTGTACTTGTACAGTACTGTAGTTTCACTTGTACAGTAATAATTCTATTTTGAATTACTTGGCAGATATGTGTTGGGCCATGAAGCTATGCAAAAGATGGCTAGATCTAATGTTTTAATATCTGGTATGAAAGGACTTGGTGTAGAAATTGGTAAGTGAATTCCATTATACAGTAACCCAATTAATTTGATAAATTTGAGCATATACAGTACACTAACAGTAAAGTACAGTAGAGTGCATGTACTGTATTCTTTATTGTCACACCCAGTGTGGCAAAATGTTTAAGTTGAAAACTATATTTTACTGATAATCAGGGTTATAGGTACCGTATTTGCAAGGACTATAAAATAGTAGTTGAGCATAATATAGATTTAAATGAAGCCAGTTCTACATTAGTAAGAATTCAATATTGGGTGAGACAAAAGAACTGGGGCCTAATATTAAAATTTGAGACTTATAGGTACATGTGAATGTTTTCCATATTGATTGTGGGTGAAGTATATAATATATATCGAAATATACTTAAGGTTAGATATACTGCCGAAACAGAAAACGTAAGAGTCTAACGTAATGGCCTTCGCCAGAGAGAAACGTCTCTACGTTCTCTGTTTCGGCATTGTTGTTTCTACACTGCCTATGCAGCAAGCTACTTTTGTTTCACTATATAATATATAGGTGTTTTAAAATTTTTTATAGTATTATACACAGTAATCCTGTGATTAACAAATGAATATCTTGTGCATTGAATACCTACATTGCAAAATATTGGACTGAATTAATGTAGATGTTTGATTGGACGGATCGTTTTTTTGTGTGGGTACAGTATATTAAAATGATATGCAGTATATATATATATATATATATATATATATATATATATATATATATATATATATATATATACATAAATGTTGATATCCAAACCAAGACATTTTTATATATATATATATATATATATATATACAGGTATTATGCATTGCTTATGGTTTGTCTTGGACAATAAAGCATACTGTAATTAAAATATCCAGTATATTCAGCCAATCAATATTTTGGAAACAGTTCATGATTTGGCATGCTCCTTCAAGTTATGGATGCACATGGAATTTAGGATAACACAAAAAAGGAAGGGTTGCTTGAGGTGATAGTCTAGATTTTTTCCTGCTCTTCCACCTTCCCAAGTGCATCTTGCATGCATAGTCGATGAAGCACACCAAACCATGAACCATTTATTTTATAACATAGAATATGACTCAAAATAATGATAAACACGGTTTGAAATCAACGTAGGTCACAGAAGCGTTCTGGTTGTGTTTCCTGTTTACTGTCGTTTTTTGTTGCTTGAATTGTTTTACACTTTAAAATATAGTACCTGTAGGTCCCTAGTCCGTACATACATTAGTTTGTTTGCTTTGCTTTTGGTGAGTGTTTGTCTTCTTTCTTCCCAAAACTGTTTTTCTGACGCTTTATCGAGAAGTAGAGCATGCACGACAG
>OZ035997.1:29916566-30061566 GCA_964035015.1 Corallium rubrum
TTATTTACTGTATAGCAGTCCAAAACTATACAAGTAAATTAAGCTAGGAAAGAAAACAGACGTCCTTTTCATGAAAACAGCCAGCTGAAAAGGTGAGAACAAGAATGAGAAAGCTATTCTTGTACGAGTTTCAAGACGTATTGATCTTGATATTTCATAATATACATCTAATGTCATTTTCTTATTTCTGCTCCTTTAATTTTCTGTTTGAATGTGTTAAACGGCCTTTTGTAACTAATGATATTTTAAGAAATAACTGACAACTGGGTTGTTTATTTTTCACGTTTACTCATGGCTAGTTGTTGTTTTCGTCACGAATGCGGAATGCTTTTTGAACAACACGAGACATGAAACTGGTACTAACGGCATATTCTAAACTAAGTTTGTGCTGATTTTTTGTATCCTCTTCGGAGTAACGCAACTCTAATATATGGTTTATATTATAACGAAAAGTTTGATTAATTTCTTGACTGACAAACTTCGTGCACGTTTTGAAAAGACAATGACCCTTACTATACAGCAACAATTCAAATAAACAATTACTGCATAATTAGTTCGGTAGCATAGCACAACCAATCAAAATTTAAAATGCACGTTTGGCTAATTGTCATTAAACAATTTTTCAAACCTTTTCGAGCCTTCGCGGTTCGCTCAAGACCGGTGGCCATGTAAAAAAACATTTTGTGGGAGACTGAAAAAAACAACCGCGCAGGGGCCTAGAACTTTGCCTCACGAGTTCACTGGTTGATACTTATTCACGCCAGCAAAAGCAATACCCAAATCCAGCGGTCCGGGTACGAAAAAAAACGTACCGTAGTCCGGTCATGTATTTTTATGGACCACGCGTTGACCAATCAGAACACAAGGATATTAAAATGACATATAATAAAAAATATTCCTTCAGCCGTTTGACTAAGGTCTATTGTGGTAAATTACTTGCTGTATTTCAATAAGAACATTGTTTCTTTAAGGTGGTGGTTCTCACTGGCTCGTCTACAGATGAACAGCAATGGATTGGCGAGTTTTGCCACACTCAAAATATCAAATTTATTGTAGCAGATACGAGGGGCTTGTTTAGGTAAGATGTCAACTTCTTATTCCAGTTCGGAAGCACGTAGTGTCTGTGTTTAACTATAGTTACTAGAAAATAAACATGGTTTGGAAACTCGGAAAACTTCAAAGCGATTAACAATCGAACTACAATTCATGTTGAAATGTACCTGAAGGTGCATGCACAAATCCTTTGTTTTTTTTATCAATATTTAAAACGGTACGGTTGAGCGATTGAACCCAAATGTTGCTATTGGATGATTGCTTCATTCTACAGCAAACAAAATATGTTCAGTATAACCGTGAAATTACATAAAGTTCCATAAAACCTGAACAAAAACATAAAACAATGACTTTTGTTGAGTTTCAAACCATATTTATTAACTACTTAAGGTGGCTCCATACAGTTTCTTGAGAAATGGAAAATACAAAGTTTGAGAGGCCAAAACACGTGCATAAACAATTCGGAAAAAGAATAAAACTAAATGTTATGCATAGGTAAACATTCTGACAATCAAAAATGGTTACCAAATAAATAGCAACAGTTGTTACTATGGCAACAATGTTAATTCGAAAAAAACTTTGTTGACCCCCAATTTTTTTTCATTAAAACTTTTCTTGACGTATGAATTTAAAAAAATTCTGTAGAAGGAATAATAATTTTTTCCCTGAAAAAACCATGTTTGTTAATTTTTAAAAGATTTGGATGTACAGAATTTTTTTGAAATCGGCCTATAGATTACTCATACTTCAAGAAAAGTTTTAAAAAAAATAATGGGGGTCACCAAAGTTTTTTTCAAATTAAATTAGTTTGAAGGGTAATTGGCAGCCCTTTTGAGACATCATTGTTGCCATAGCAACAACTGTTGCTATTTGTTTAGGTAATCATATGATAGCGAGTACAATTAAGGATTTACACTACAAGTGATATTTGAAAATTTTGCCAAAATTGCACGAGCCGTTAGGCGAGTGCAGTTTGGCATAATTTTCAAATATTACGAGTTGTGTAAATTCTTAATTGTACGAGCAAAATCATATGATTACTCATTTATTATATGCATAACAAAATTACGACACGTACGCTTCGTACTCACTCACGCCTTTAAAAACATCTTGTTTCATTACTTGACAAGAAACCTTTTCACTCTGGGACTCATTGCAAAATATTTACATGGAATTTTTAGTTCATAGTGTACCACAAGTCGTTGGAAATGTGAAAACTTTCCATTGCAGAATTGGCCGCCATTTTGAATTTTATTGTCAACATCGTTCTCAGGGCCTTGGGAGCAGTACAATTAATAAAATAATTGTACTGCAGTACAATTAATAAAATAATTGTACTGCAGTACAATTATTAAAATAATTGTATGCAGTACAATTAATAAAATAAAATTACTCCTCTGAATTTTGTCATGCATATAATAAATTTGGTAACAGTTTTCCCGTAATGACCAAGCGGACGAGGTTAATAAGAAGTTTATTATATGGCATTTTGAAACAACATACCTTACATTTATACCTTGTCATGATACTTTAGACATGATACATAGTACTTTAGTCAATTTAGTGTGACCTCGAGCGTGTGACATTATACACTTGTTGACTGGCGCCGAGGGAAACATCGAGTTTTACGGACCCGGAGGCTTCAATGTCACCCGAGGGCTTTAGCCCGAGGGTGACATTGAAGCCTGAGGGACCGTAAAACTCGATGTTTCTCGAGGCAAAAGTCAACAAGCGTTTTGTTATATACCAAAGACTTTTAATATACAAAATACCAAGGTGACTCGAAACTTGCAAAAGGCAAAAAGACTTACCAAAACACTTTGACTTTGTCTTCGTAATTTCAATTCAACTAAACAAATACACCAGACTCAACAAGTACAAAGAACAGCTTTAAGATTATCCAGGTTTTCTTCAGACCTACTTTCAAGATGTGTATAGATATTCTTCCCTTTGGAAAAGTGGACTATTTCATAGCAAACAAGCTCGAAACAGCTCTTGTTTTCAAAATGTTCCGAAAAGTCCAAAGTTCTTGATCTGATGCAATAATCATTGTGTATTCACGTGAACAACGCATGATTAAAGCTGACTACGTCAGAGGGAAACATTGCACTGTTTCCTTCTTCGTTGTCGACGTCAGAGGGAAACAGTGCAATGTTTCCCTCGACAGAAAGAAACATTGAGTTTGTTGAACAACACGTGACCATGATTTGACCAATAGGATTTCATCTTTGGCAAACGAAAGTCTTTGGTATATAACAAAAACTCATCGTTTTCAATGTTGTTACTCTTGTTGTCATCACTTTCGGAATCATACATAATTTAGTCCTCAGGTTGTTGAATTCACAAAATTCTTGCGGTTTTCTTTCGTTGTTTAGTTGCAAACAACATATCTGCCAAAATCCATAATCGACCGGTCAATTGCGGAAAATAATCGACCGGCACGTGACACGTCCCGGCCAATAAGAACACACGATTTCAACAGAAGTGCCATATAATGATTTCTATTAAGTATGATTTATCTATTAGCTACCCTGTACGGCTGTTTGCTTATTAGTAGTTTTTGAACTGGGTATTCCGTAATTGAAATAATGAACGCAGATGTTCAAATTTAATATACAATTATCAAAATTCAAAACTGGATCTGTCCAAAGAGGACCAAAACATACCGAACGTCTCACAACGCGATGCGATAGGATATTCGGTTTTTAAAAACAAGTACAACCGTTTCTGATACGAAATTTTTTAAAAACTCAGAGCGTCAACACTCTCTTTGCATATCTTTTGTAAATAGTGTTCTTGTTTCTGGCAACGCGATTCAACTCTTTGACGCTGAAAGTGTATTTCTTTTGTTCTTTGTTGTGCCATTATTCTCTCATTTATTCTTTTGTTCTTGACGTCCAATATATCAGACACTGCGCGTTAACAGGTTAAAATGATGTGATGCTGTGGATTATAGTAAGTTAGAGGTGGTCTTCTATTATCTTAACAAAACATTTATCTGATTTTATTTCTAGTCAAATATTTTGTGATTTTGGAGATCAATTTGTTGTTGCTGATACAAATGGTGAACAAGCTATCACGATTATGGTTTCCGCTGTCACTAAGGTATATATATGTACATGTATATACATTGTCAACTTGAAACATTATCACATGTACAGTAGTTTAAAGTGCAAATGAAGCGAAAATTAAGTCAGTCTTATTTGAAAGAACACTTTAAAATGATAGAGTAACATCTTTCCCAGTTTTTCGTTTCCTTGCTTCGTTCTTGATATATTTCATTTTGTTTGACATGCAAATTAAACATTTTGACGTCATGAGGTGCATAATGAGTTATCGAAAAAAGTTATATATATTTGATATTGTCAAATATAATTACCTGAAACTCTACATGTTTAGTGTTCTGGGCGAAACCCACCAACATGCTTCCTTTGAATTAATTTGGTTTGATAATAACAAAGCTATATAACTTTTTTCGATAAATCATTATGCACGTCATGACTTCAAAATGTTTAATTTGCATATCAAACAAACTGACGGAAATATCTCAAGAACGAAGCAAGGAAACGAAAAACTGCGAAAGATGTTACTCTATCAATTTAAGTGTTCTTTCAAATAAGACAAACTTAATTTTCGTTTCATTTGCACTTTAAGGCCAGCGCTAAACGTCGCACAATAGACGAATTTAATTCGAATTAACTTCGTCGGTAATAAGACCAGGGTTCGAAATAACATTCAGAAATATGCCTACATGTAGTTTTGTCGGCTGTTTTTTGTAGGTCAAAATTTTTGCCGGCTGTTTCTCAAGCAGCAAAGTTACGTTCTGGACATAGACCCAAATAATGTATTGTAAACCAAATACTGGTTTCTTTTCGATCATATACAGATAAATCAAAACAAATTACCATGATTCTGATCTTGGCAAAAGCAATTTCGCCGATAACCCAAAGTTTAGTTATATTTTGAAATTAGAAATTGCCGGCAAGGTCCTAAAACTGCCGGCTGCTATTTCGAACCCTGAAGACGTAAATACGACGTCGAGTTAAACGTCGAATTTAATTGGTTTTACTTGGACCCGTCGAACACAGGAGCAAACTATTATACGCGTACATGCAATTTTTTCAGTTGTACTTTATTTATTTGTTTTGGCGTTGATTGCTTTTGTTGATTTTGAGATATTTTGAGTAACCCTTGTGGTAAACTATTGTTACAAACTTGAAACTATTGAAAAAGTCAATAAAGGTTGGGTTTTGGTTCAGGAGTTTTCATCAATTAACCAAGATCATCTCTACGTTTTGGTTTATACTATGTGTGCTAGTGTATATATAGTTCTTAAATACTCATTAACAATCTAACTTGCAGGGCGAAGAAAGCGTTATTACTTGCTTGGATGAACAAAGACATGGTTTTGAAAGTGGAGACTATGTCACATTTAAAGAAGTTCAGGTGAATAATTTAATCCAACTCAGACGTTTTGGTCAGTGAGGTACCGGTTTGTTTGTACTATTATCATTAAATTCATTGGTTAAATTAGAAGACGAGACGGTAGAAGAGAGAATGTATTAGAATGAAATGGTCGATTTCAAAACTTTTTCTTCCATGACTGAACACTCCTCGGGCTTGTCTCCGCTGTCGAATATCCAAAGGACATTTATAACCATTAAAAAGACGACAAACTGTAGTACGGTTTTAACCGACTGAGATAAGTTGGTGCATATGAATACATTCTGTACATCTTGGCAATCACTACGATTCCTCGAGAGAGCTTAGTTTTTTAGTATGTAGAGAGTCTATTAAACATACAAATAAAAGTGTGCTCGATATAGATGCTATACGACGAACACGTACGCTTTTTAACTCGTTCATATATTACGTCGAAATTTATGTGGGTATAGTTTACGCATAATAATAGAGAAGACCAAACTGCAATTATATTCTTGTCTTTACTTGCAACTGTCTATATATTTTAGGGTATGAAAGAGCTAAACAATTGTGAACCTCGACGGGTCAAAGTTTTAGGTAAGCTGTTTTCATGTACAAGTGCATGCAGTTTCTTTAGAAGACAATTAGCTTCCATATTAGTGGAAAGTCGTACATTTCTAAACATCTGATGAAAAATATTGGATTTTACAGAAACTAATAAGTTTGGAAGAAAACAAGAAAAGATACGAATACATGCATGTGTAATACAACAATAATACGAACTAGGCTCGGCGTTGTATAGCGTTCTATAGTTGTGTACTATCTGCTTGCAAGGGCTAGTGGTTGAAACTAATTGGAAACGTTGACACTTCCAAACATTTGTGGACTTTTTCATTGAAGTTATGACCTAGCTGGCTAATTTCTCCTGGCAAACAATATCATAATCGTTCGATTGCACTAGTTCGCTTTCGATGGTTTAAAGACAAGAGTGCTTCCAGTTTGACTCTACCAAACACCACAGCGGCTATACTCCAGTTTCCTCTTGTAGTGACACTGGATCAATAATGGATAGCCCTTGCTGAACTTTTAGGGAAATAGTATAAATGTTTTTAAAAGTTAGTTGAGTTCAGTAGTCATTTTTGTCTATTCATTCTTTTTAGGGCCATACACGTTTAGTATCGGTGACACTTCAGGATTTTCAGATTATGTATCTGGTGGTTATGCCATACAGTGCAAAATGCCAAAAACATTGAACTTTGTGAGTAATTTGACAACCTAATCGAATTTTAATACTATCTATCTTTTCGTAAGTATTTAATAATATTAATATATAAATATTAATATTAATATATTAACATTTCGTGGTTTTTCCCATAACTGTTCATCTGTCATTGCAATAAAAATCTAGTTTTAATTTTTGAAAAACAAAAGCGATAATTTAATTGGTTAGTAAAGTTTTGTTTCTGCATTGTTGCAATTTCTCTTTTTCAGTAAATATTCAGTAAATTATAATTATAGCAAGTAATAGTAGGAATTATATTGACCATTTCACGCAATGAAATCGAGTGAATGATGTTGATTAACTGCTCAAATATATTATATTATATTGTATGGTTAGTATTTTCTTTCTTCTTTTTTTAGAAATCAATCAAGAAAGCCCTGCATGAACCAGAATTTTTAATAACTGATTTTGCTAAGTTTGAACGACCCGCGCAGCTTCATCTTGGTTTTCAGGTAAATACTTGGTAATTTAAATTACATTAGTATAGTGTTTTCAGCTTGAAGTTGGTGTAATGTTTCGTTTGTTTTGCTATACAAGCTGTCGTAAGTAAATGAAACTTTAAAAAACAGTTTGTAATCGAGTAATGATTTATTTAACGTCGTTAAACACAGGATGTGGTTGCCCAATCATCCGAGCCAGAGGCTCATGATTAAAGTGCACGACATAAGCTAAGACCTAAGTGTTGATTTTACGGAGGGAGGAAAACCGCAGAACCCTGTGAAAAGCTCTCGAAGCACAGGAGAGACCAACTAAACTCTACTCACGTGAAATTCTAGTTCGAGAACGGGGTTATTCCCAGACGCTCACCCATCCAAGTACTAACTCCGTCTAACTGGGCTTAACTACCGAGCTGTGAGAGGCAGCGCCCTAACAGCACACGCCATACGTGCACATTGACGTTGTAAAGGAACTTCACTTCCCTGAAACTTGATTTAAATTTGTCATTTCAATATAGACTCTACACGAATATAAAAAAAGAAATTCTTGTCTACCGCGTCCACGAAACAAGGTACATTCCAATCATGATTTCATGTACTTGTTGTTTTCTGTTTTAGCCGTTGTTTTCCTTCATGTCATATTTATAACCATTACAAATCTTGTCTTCGTAATTGTAGGCTGATGCAAGTGCATTTCTAGAAATAGCAAAAGAGCTGAATGGGCAAGTCTGTAGCAAGGTACTATATAGCATTGGTGTTAAATTCATTCTTTTTACAAGGGTTCTATTACAGTACTAGTGGTACACCACTTTTTCTCACCAATGCAGGTGAATTCAGGATGTTTATAATAGAAATTGAGCCACAACTTGGTTTTGGGAATATTCAGCCTTACCTGCAAACACATTTTTCAATCAATCGGTGACCTGCACTGCTTGTGCTAAATTTGCTACAGTTGAATCGAATTGAAATTTGAAAGCTGACTTAAAAACAAATCGCGAATGGAACCGAAAATGGCAATCGCGAATAATCGAATTGACTGACTAGATTATTTCGTATTGTGTGTTTAGGTTGATGAGATTGACGAGGATCTATTACGAGAATTTTCTTATCAAGCTCGAGGAGATTTATGTCCTATGCAAGGTGTTATTGGAGGAATTGCTGCGCAGGAAGTGATGAAAGTAATTATTAATGATCAGATTTACTTATGAAAGTAATCATTATAAACTAATTAGTGGACTATTTCAAATGCTGCATTCGATAGGCTTCATTACAAAGTCTTGCCCACTCATCTCAATAAAACTGGATAGGAGTGGACATGGGGCCGAATTTAGCGGGCCAGCAGTACGATGACGTGACCACTACCTGAGATGGCCGCCACTAAAGTTCATAAGCTTTCATAGATTGAAAACAGACAAAATGAGATATTTAGGAAAATTTAAACGAATGAAAGGACACAAGAACTACTTGTTTCTTGCATTTGTTTCTATTACTGAGCTGTAAAACCTTTACATTTCGTTGTTTTTCTTCAGTGCCGACAACGAAGAAACTTCACGATAATATAAACTGGAAAACAGACTAAAATCTACGAAGAATTCAATTCCAAGTCTTAAATTTTACCTTTTATAGTAATCTTAATGCCTTAACAATATCTCGTGTTGTGTACTGCCATCTTTTGACTGTAATTGTTGTTAAACAGTGAAAACTAAACGAACCGGCTTCTGTTGTTTGCTTTACGGCTTTTCCGACTCCCCCGGCACAGAGTACTTAATATTCCTCCCCCAGATAATCTGACCGTGCTGACGTCAAGATTGCTTATGCCAGTCAGCTTTGGGACTGCTGGCCATAGGGAATGGCCTATCCAGTTTATATAGAGATCAGTGGTCTTGCCTTGACCAGCTACATGTAGTCATTAGTCTGGCTGAAAACTTCTAATTTAATAGAAGTTTTAAATTATGTAATTTATTGCACTGGGACATTTAGACTCACGAGGTGAATGCCACGATACAGAACGGCCTCTTATTCTATAAATATGTACTGTGCTGCACTGCATTGTATTTTTCTGTATTGTATTGTATTGTATTGTATTGTATTGTATTGTATTGTATTGTATTGTATTGTATTGTATTGTATTGTATTGTATTGTATTGTTTTAATTTTCCACTCTGCCACGATAACTTTTCTTAATTCATTTACTGCCAGGCTTGTTTCTCAGTTGAATAAAATGTTAACTTCTTATTAACCGAGAGTGCGGTCATTACGGAGAAATATCAGACCGAGGTCTTGACAGTACGGACCGAGCTCGCAGAGCGAGGTTCATACATAAAAGACCGAGGTCTGATTTTTCTGTAATGACCAAGCAGTCGAGGTTAATAAGAAGTTTATTATATGGCTTTTTGAAACAACATACCTTACATTACCTTACATGATACGTACTTATAGCGTGACCTAGCTCGAGCGTGTGACATTGACTCATCGTTTTCAATGTTGTTGCTCTTGTTGTTATCGCTTTCGGAATCCTAAAACTCACTTCCAAATTGCTCATCGTCCGACTCATACATGATTTGGGACTTAGATTATTGAATTCACAAAATTTTTGTTGTTTTCTTTCATTTTGTTACTTTGTAAACAAAATGGCTGGCAAAACCTATAATCGACCGGCACGTGACGCGTCTCAGCCAATGGGAACACACGATTTCAACGAAAGTAACTTGTACTATATAATAACAGGTGTTATCCAATATAGAAATGTAAACTTACTACGTGACTTGGTAGTGAGTAGGGGAATTAGTACATCCGTCTGGTACTAGCCGGAGAAAGAGTTACTGGGCAGTATAGAGTTACTGTTTAAATTAATTTTCTTGACGTTTATTGATGTTATAAATAATAGTGAGTTGTCCTGAACATGCGTATATCTTTGTAATATCTACTACAGGCTTGCAGTGGAAAGTTTCATCCGATTGTACAATGGTTTTATTTTGATGCATTGGAATGTCTTCCTGAAGGACAAGAAATTGATGAAGAGTCGTGTAAAGCAGTATGTTAATTTTTACTGTACTTAAATTGGTATATGTTAGCTCCCGTCGCACGCATACATTTTGTTGTGACATTGTTGTTTGAAAACGTTATTGCCATCCATACGTAAACGCTTATAAAACGAGTTAAAACGCTAAAAAGCCGGGGGGGAAGGCGGGCAGACGATGTCAGCGTTTTGCAAAACGGTGTCTGGTTAAATGTACAGCCATCATCTATTTTCTTGCTGTCAACTTAGCGCATAGAACATAGCGCATAGAACAATAAACAAAGCGCGTACCAAACAACGATCTCTCGTCATAACATTATTAGACCTTAAGAATGCATTTGGTGAAGTCCATCACAACCTTATTCAAGAAGTCCTTGAGTATCATCACATTCCCGATCACATAAAAAATATCATACACAGCCTCTACACTGATTTCCAAACTTCCATCATAACCGAAGAGTTCAACACACGTTTCATTACAGTTGATCGTGGTGTTCTCCAAGGTGACTCTCTCAGCCCTCTCTTATTCAATATGTCATTCAATACATTTATTCAGCACATCAAATCTGAAAAATACCGTCAACTTGGATTTTGGAAATTAAGCGAGAATGGTATTTTATGTACAATATGACAACTACAAAAACACAAAAGACGTACTGAACACTATCAGGAAAGAAAATGAAAAAAGGCTTCAAAATCACCTCATTTCACAAGGTTCATTCTTCTCCAATATCATCAAATACTCTACACTCTCGCTCAACTCTATATGGTCCTCGGTCCAAAACAAACTTCCTAAGAATATCTTTAACTTCACCATCCGGTACATAAATAATACGCTCCCAACTCGCAAAAATCTGTTGAAATGGGGAATATCACCAACATCCGAGTGTTCTTTCTGTTTGGAACCCGAAACCTTGCTCCACGTCGTCAATGGATGCAAGACATACCTAAACGAAGGACGTTTTACGTGGCGACACGATTCCGTTCTTAATTTCATTGCAACCTCTCTTAAATCCGTACAACACTATATTAACCTTTATGCTGACCTACCTGGCTTCATCAGTCCATCTGTTATCACCGGAGATAAGTTACGCCCTGATCTTCTGATAACAATCGAAAACAAATACATCTACATACTCGAACTGACTGTTGGATTTGAATCTAATCTTCTTACTAATGCAACCCGTAAGAGACAAAAATATCTAGAACTTATTAACGATCAGCACAAAAATTATGAAAAAGTGAAATTTATAAATTTATCTATCAGTTCGCTTGGAGTTTTTAATCAGTCATCTATAGACTTTATTGAAATGCTGAAAGACGTGAAATTTGACGAACGATGTAGAAAGTACTATGCTCAGAAAATTATGAACACTTGCATAAGGACCTCTTACTATATATTTTGTAAACGTAACAAAGAATGGGATAACCCGACTTTAATGTCATACTAATATTTTTTATACCATTTGTTAATTCAAGTAGACATTGGTAAACTACCTGTAAAAGAGAGGTTTATCATTGTAGTATACGTAAATCATAAATAAATAAAGTTTCCATTATTAACTGAAGTCGTTTTCATTAGTTTTTGTGTGATTACGCGCAATTTTTAATATTTTTTTCATTTCATATGAAACCATGCAGTTTTAGGTTCAATGCCTTCCGGGTAACTTCCTAAAATTATAACATTTCTTGTAGGTTGGTTCTAGGTATGATGCTCAAATATGTGTATTTGGAAAAGAATTCCAGGAAAAGATTAGCATCCAAAAATATTTTGTCGTAAGTATATTTATGTATTGTTTTTATTTTAATTATAGGAGTATGCTCTAGACCCTATTCAAAAGTGGTCGCTAATCTATTCATTTAAATCACTAGCTGTTCGAGCCTCGTTCTTGTGTGAAAATTGATGTATTATAAGCCCAAGAACGAGACTCGAGGCTAATATAAAGCATTTCTGAGTGGGGAGTTGGTGGTGACACAGTTGTTAATGCACATGTTTTTCGACTCTATTCTTTATTCTGTGACTCGAGGTTTTGTGACGTTATCAGTTTAAAATTTCACTTTTGCCGCATGTGAAAAGAGTGCTATCAGTTTGACTTTATCAAAGACCGCAGGTTTTCTCCAGGTACTTGCGGCTTCCTCTTGTAGTAACACTAGACCGATAAGGGATCGACAACTAAATTTTTTCTGATGTCCAAAGGTAGTACAGAAAATTGTTCTAAAACATGCTCAATGAAAATCGTTTTCTAGTTAGTGTATTGTGCCACGGCAAGCGGTCTATGCCTGAAGGTTGCCCCCTCCCATATAGTTTAGTTCAGAGATCGGTCTAGATGTAGTTCTTAAAGTTTGTTGTGCTGATTGTGCCATGCGCATGCCTGGCTAGCATTACTTAGATTTACCGTGTGACACATGTTTTTCCATCATCAAGAACTAGCACACATATGTAACTTTGGCAATCTATCCGAGTCTATGTATAGCTTAATGGTCTGAGCATCTGTTAATATATGTATCTAATAACCTTTTATTTTTGCGATTTAGGTAGGCGCTGGTGCTATTGGTTGTGAATTGTTAAAAAATTTCGCCATGATTGGCATTGCATCTGATCCCCGAGGAAGGATATTTGTTACCGACATGGATAGTATAGAAAGATCAAATCTTAATCGCCAATTTTTATTCCGACCTGCTGATGTACAAAAACTCAAGTCAGATGTAGCTGCCCAAGCTGTAAAGGGAATGAACCATGATGTACACGTAATCTCTCATCAGAATAGAGTTGGACCTGAAACAGAAAATATCCTTTGCAACATTTGTTATGTATATTAGTACTTACCGCTGTGTACATTTTTTTGTTTACTTTATTAACTTGGCGCAAAGACTTCAAAACAAAATATAAACTATATATAAAAGCTGCAAGTATACACTGATGTAAAGTGCAAATAACGGCAATCGCGTTGTCGGCACTAGCTTGCATTATGACGGAGAGGAGTGTGTGAGTATATAGGGGGGGAGACCTGGAGGGAGGGGGGATGTCATAAGAATCCTGAAAACACTTGTGAGAAATATTATTTTAAAGATACATGTACATGTATTGTAAAGCAGTATCAACGGCTATCGAAATGGTCATTCTGCTCCCTCAGTGCTGCTATGTATTAAAGTTGGGCAATAGAGAGAGGTGAAGGGACACTAGTCGCGTTTGCAGATTTTTTGAAAGTATAGACACTTTAATAATTGCAGAGTACGTCATTTTCCACGTTTGACGTCATTTTCAGCTTTTGAATTCTATGAAAACAACAATAAACGAAATTGAAAAGAAATTGACGTCATAGGGTGAAAATTACATATTCTATACTTATTAAAAGGGTTTATAGTGTGTGGGTAGTGTTTTGGATATATAGCAAAGCAAAATATCTCGGGATAGTTCACTACATTTTCCCATTACAATTCTCGTACAGTGCATGCTTTCTTTAACTCTTCATAAAAGTATACGACGATGACTTCTTTGAAAATCTTGATGGCGTTGCAAATGCTTTGGATAATATTGATGCAAGTAAGAATATTAGAAACACTTTCTGACGATATTGTAAACTGACGAAAGCCCGAACGACATTTGAATTAAGTTGAAAGTCATATCGGGGCGATTTAATTGTTCTACCTTTAAAGGATGCAATGAACTAACTAAAATGACAAAGTTTTCTCAAGGTATATGTAGTTCAAAAACTATGAGGTTTTAAAAACTGAAAACGTGGTCGTGTTGTTAGTCTGTGTCAAGACTCCAAGTCTTACAGCTAAGTTCTCTCGATGCGTTGTTGTAGAAATGCCACGAACAGTGCATGCGCATCTCTTTAACTTTTATATTATATACTTTTTCTAGGAATGTACATGGATAGAAGATGTGTATATTATAGAAAGCCTTTACTAGAATCTGGAACATTGGGTACAAAAGGCAACGTTCAGGTATAGCGACTCCTTATGGTCGTTGTAGTAACAAATTAGTTTAAATACCTTAATTTTCAAAATAAGAATACTTGGGTTTTTGTCGGTGCCAAGCATTTTCGGATTTGTGCTGCTGAGCACTTTTTCAGCCATGCATGATGAATTTAAAGGTTTTCTAAGGGTTACTTTCGCCAATACTTATTATCAAGTTATCCTATACTGATGAAACTTTTAACGGAATCTCGCAGAATCCTAAATACATGATTTCATTCAGCGAGGTAACTGAGGTTGGTGCATGCGTAAGATGTCGGGGGTATTATCAAGTCCGTTCTGCGCATGTACGAAACTCATATTTACATCTTTATTTACAAAAATATATACTGATGCCTTATTCAAGATTGTAAGCTTTTCTTGCTTCCCCTTCATTACTTGTACCCAAAACAAAACATTTTTAGAGGAAATAGGAGAAATCCGAAGAGATATCCTCGCCGAAACGGTTTACATTGAGCTGAGTACTTCATGTAATTATCTACGAATGTCATGTTTTAGGGACCCCATGGCGGTCATGCGCAGAACGGAGTGGACTGTACCTTTAATGATGAACAAATGGCATTGAGATTTTGTCAAACCAGTAAAATATTAGTAAAATGTATTTGTTCATATGTACAGTACACTCAAAATAGTAATTAATGTTTTGCTCTTATTTCAGGTCGTCTATCCTTTTCTAACTGAGTCTTATAGCTCCAGCCAAGATCCACCAGAGAAGTCTATTCCTATTTGTACACTGAAAAACTTCCCAAATGCAATAGAGCACACACTACAGGTAGTGTAATAGTTTTAGCTTTAGGGTGGCACGAGAAGTTGTTTTTTCTCTGTATTTATATCGTTAAAATACCTTGCGTATAGACTTTATTCAAAAATGGCCGCCGAATTAGAATTATTTTATGTGCATAAAAATTCGTTTGAATTTCACACATGAAAACAAGTTCATAAGGGTTAATTTATATGTATATAAAATAATTTTAATTCGGTGGCTATTTTTGAATAAGGTATATCTGTTTATCCTTATTCCTAAATATTTAGTTTAGATTTCATTGATTTGAACTTACAGTATCTTGATTGTATTTCGTTCAAATTATTTTAATTATTTTTTAATAGTAGATTGTTAAATTTTTTTAAAGTCTGTATATACAATTTATGTAATACTTTATTAGTGTAAGTTGTATTGGTTGTCTTTGTCTTCTTATCTCGCACTCTTTTCTTTTTCTCTTTTTGTTATCTTTTAGTGGGCTAGGGATGCATTTGAAGGTTTGTTTACGCAAGCAGCCGAAAATTCAGTACAATATTTGAGGTACTGTAGTTGTATGTAAACAATTATTTTATTCAAATTTAGTTAAATGGTAGATAAATTGCTGAAAAATTTCTGAAAAATTTGTCACCAATCATATAATTAATTACACATAATTTATTAAAATTAATAAATTATTCATATATATTTATTCACAATTTATTATGTTAAAATTATGTTAAAATTATTTTCCTTAATAGTCCAGCTGTTAAGGGGATGAATTGTGCGTTTTGTGATAAAAGCATGAAACTTGGCAAGTATAGATAGAGTTACTAGTGCTGATGATTTTCCTATTAAAGTACTGTCTTATAAAAAAGTGAAAATTCAAAATTCACATTTAGCAAATATCACCATATCGTTAAAAAGTTCGCAAAAAACTATATGTAGGAGATTTAAGCGGGTAGTACAATTTTCCAAGCTCGTTCTGAGTTACAGAAGGTTAAACCCACTAAAAAATCCCATTTTGTAGCATTTTGCGGCATTTTGCACATTTTTGAGCGTTAATAACTCAAAATAGGCTTAGAAAATCGTCCTGGCCGCTTGAACGTCCTTCATATAGTGTTTGCGAACTTTCTGATGATATAGGTGATATTTGCTAAAAGTGAACTTTGAATTTTCACTTTTTTATAAGATAGTACTTTAATAGGTAAATTGGAAGAAAAACTTGATTTTGTGGCAACCAGGAAGAAATCTGCGTTGGCTCTATATCAGAAAATCATCATCACTAGTAACTCTATCTACTTGCCAAGTTTCATGCTTTTATCACAAAACGCACAATTGATGCAAAATTTCGGGCTTAACCGCCGGACTATAAGGCAAAAACCTTTTCCATAGCTTGGGTTTTTAAAAGATGTTACTTTTTGGAGTTTGTTTGGCACACTTTCCTGCGTTTTGTAGTGAAATTTAATATTGTTTATCTGTCTACTTACCACTCAATTATGAGCGTGATAATAGTATGTTTACGTTTTTTTAGGGATTCTAAATTCTTTGAAAGATTGTATAAATTGTCTGGTGTACAACAGGTTTGAATATCTATTTTAAATATTGCTTTTGATGTCGGTGTTTTTTGGTGTGTGTAGTTGTACATGCGTATGTGATATGTGTGTTCATATTTACATATTGCATACTTATCAGTTTCGTTGTGTGTCCTTAGCTTGAAACTTTGGAGAGTGTTCGTCAAAGCCTGGTTGACCAATTACCAAAAGATTTTGCTGATTGTGTAAAATGGGCAAGACTTCTCTTCCAAGAAAATTACCATGACCAGATAGCACAACTGCTTCATAACTTTCCACCAGATCAGGTATTTTTCGTATACTTCGAAGAAAAGTGATGTCTATTGACTCTGCGCGTATTTGAATTCTATGTTACATTTCTGTCATATATTATTGTCGAGCTCAATTAGGAGACCCTTATCTTGTCGAGCTCCTTAGATTGCTTTACAATTGGTTGTCTACCTACACGTTGTTCGTAGTGCCTTTGTTTTACTTGAATAAGACCTTTCCGCACAAAGTGCGTGGATATCGCACGTGGGGAGCGCCTCGCATGGGTCCTCGAGTCCCGTTCGCGCTCTTCCCGTTTGGATATCTTCATATATATTGTAAAGTATCCAATAAAGTTGTTTAAAAAAAAAAATAAATAAAAAAAAAATAACGTGTTGAGAGATTTGATTGGCTCTCGCAAAACTTGGGACATCCAAAACGTCGGACAACTTTAGACATTAGCCAATCAGATTTGTCAAAAAGAAAGATCTCATGCAAGCGACGTTTTTAACGCCAAAGAAGCCACCACTCTTTAGCACTGTCTCTGGTTTTTAATTGCTTTCTCTCCATTTTTTTTTCTAAAGAAAACAAGTTCTGGTCAACCATTCTGGTCAGGTCCAAAACGATGTCCTCATCCGCTGAAGTTTGATCCTTGTAATGTAAGTATGGATTTTGTTATACAAGAATAATAAGAGTAATTGAACTTGGCAGAAAATTGTCCTCTATTTTGTTCATAATTTGTACTTTCGTTAAAAATTGGTTAGGTTTCTTGAAGACCATGAGACAAGATTGAACAAGAAAACCTACTGTAGTATTACTTCCGCCAGGAGGTTATGTTTTTCCCCTGTGTTTGTTTGTTTGTTTGTTTGTTTGTTTGTTTGTTTGTTTGTTTGTTTGTTTGTTTGTTTGTTTGTTTGTTTGTTTGTTTGTTTGTTTGTTTGTTTGTTTGTTTGTTTGTTTGTTTGTCTGTCAGTCGGTCTGTCACCAGGATATCTCACAAAATGCTTGACAGATTTTCGTGAAAGCTTGTGAAAAGATTGGTTGAATTTGGTTGAAATTTGGATGAGAAATCCATAAAAATCTAGCCTGTGTACCGCCTGAATATACACGTGTAATTCTGTCTGAAATTCTCTAGGAATTCTCGTGAGTGGAAATAATCCAATCAAATAAACAATTATGAATCATAGGAGTATTAAACCATTCAAAAATGGAGTAAGACAAGGCTTGTGATTTGGACAATCAAAATCTACTCTACCTAATTCGCATATCTAAGAAGCTCAGCGGGGAGTCGACATGCTATTGTGCAAGTTTTCACAGACTGAATTACATGTGTATATTCAGGCTGCACACATGCTATAAAAATCTGACCACAAGATTCTCCGTGTGGAAAAAATGCATATGCCAACATTTCGTACGAGTGAAATCACGCATTTTATTCATTCATATACATGTGTAAGCCTTGAGTAAGCGGATGGACCGTTTTCTTTTTAAACATCTCTAATAACCCGCTGGCGGAGGTATATGCAGTCTCTGAGTCTCTACTTGTACAGTGTAAGATGACCCCAGTGGGAAACGAGCGTTCCACGTGCGTCCTCGCTATTTGTCGTTAACAAAATGAGTGGAAGACACTCAAAATGATCCCACGAATATTACCGATCTTATGCTCGTCACCAGTCTTTAACTCATTTTATTAACGGCGAATTCTTTAAACTACTGACCCTGTTTAATGACGTATTTATCGTTTACGATTACAGAGAACTCACATGGACTTTATTACATCAGCTGCCAATTTGCGCGCTTTTGTTTACAACCTGAAAGGTAAGCCTATAGCTAGTAGTCTAATGCATATAACTAAGTAACGAAAGTAACTAACTTGTTTATACAACTGGTGATCTTCGTTGCAAATATGTTTTAATGCCAAGAGAAAATAATAGTTAATTTAAATTGTGATGTCTTAAAATTTGTTAGGTTTATGTTGTTTGTTGTACTAGGTAATACATTCCAGGGTCTTGTTGTCCAGATTGTATAGACCACTTTCATAATGGCCACTACTTTAAATATTCTTTTATGTGCATCTAAATAAGCATTCCTAGCCTCGTTATGAAACAAAGATTCTTTTGAATTGCAAACACACAAACGAGGCTGGAAAGCCTTATTAAGATGCACATAAAAGAATATTCAAATTAATCGCTATTGTGAAAGTGGTCTATGATTCTTTTGAGAGTTGGAGATTAATTTGATATTTGTATTCATAACAAGTGCACACGACTGGCGTGCGTCTAACGTTGATATTAAAACATGTGTATTGTACACAGGGAGCAGAGAAGTAAGGTATGAGTTATATTTACTGAACGTCTTACCTTTGACAACTTATGAATCAATTCACAAACCTGGATGGCTTTGGATGGCTGGATTTTCAACTCGTACGGTTTGGCAAATTAGCAAACACTTCGTGTATTAAAATTCAAGCATTCATTACACCACAGCCTATAGTATTGTGGGCTCGCATTGCCCCGAACGTCAGCGAAGCTTGCTTCGGAAACGATATGCCTAGCCGATGTACCCCGATGGTAACCCGAATAAAAATAGAGAAAGGGAGGAAACTCTTAACGTTCAATCGTTCGATGTGCACCGCAACACCTGGTGACGGAAGTGCGCAAATACCGGAAGCGAATGGGTAATGACCTCACTAGACCAGTTGATCGTTGGAAATTTCAAGGAGATTTCAAACCATAAATACATCGAACACGGAAAAACATGTTTTTGTTCTAAATGCCGGTAAGATCTTTGAATATTAAGTGCATTCATACGTGTACGTAAGCATATTTCGATGAGATCTGATCATATAAAAGCTTGGGCCAAAGTAGAACTTTGATTAAATTTTTAAATGCGTATAAATATGAGTCGGTCGCTTGATGCAAAACCAGGGTATTCTCTTATTCAAGCTATGAATTTGTTCATATTTTGAGTTCGATCTTGTGAGTCAACTCCTTTGTGTGAAGCTTTATAATAATTGAAACACTGAGGTGTGACGTTTGGCAGTCTAAGATAAAAATACGAATCTCGCCTGCCGTAATTACCGTCGATCGGTCGATATTCCCTTCTGTTTCAGCCAGGTTTGGTGTATGAGAATTTAAGAATTGAGATCTAGTGAAAAGGCCGCTCGCTGATTTAGTTATAATAAGTGGAAAGGACAATCGTTTCTTAAAATATTAACTTGGGGGAAAACCACTTTCCACCATGTTCATATCATCAAATACGTCATTTCCGTCACCAGGTGTTGCGGTGCACATCGTACGAAAACAATCTGTAAATTTTGACCGCCAAATATGCACCTTTAACAACCATTTCTACAAATATCTTGCACGATTTGGTGAGAATATACAATGTTTAGATAGGATACTTAAAATACGGCTTTTTTGTTGAATCTCATGCGAGTTAGAGCAATTTGAACAAAATGGTCCAACGGCTGTTTCCTCCCTTTTCCTATTATTAAATCTATGTTGATCAATCAGCTCGCATGCGAGCCCACAATACTTTAGGCTGCGGTGTAATGAATTTGCTTGAATTTTAATACACGAAGTGTTTGCTAACTTGCCAAGCCGTACGAGTTGAAAATCCAGCCATCCAAAGCCATCCAGGTTTGTAAATTGATTCATAAGTTGTCAAAGGTAAGACGTTCAGTAAATATAACTCATACCTGACTTCTCTGCTCCCTGTGTGTTGTATAGAGCATATGAATCCCAAATACCATGTGCATTGTACGATACAGATGTACCTGAGTGCGAAACACACTAGTGTAGTGCCACAAGTATGAGAATCTATCTTTCTTTTCATAGGCTCAGTGGACAAGAAATTTATCCTGGAAATTTTAGAACAAGTGAAAGTACCGATGTTCCAACCTAAATCGGGTACACGATCTTTATACTTCTTGCTTTTAACTCTTTTTTACTACGGCATTAAACTTTACAATTTCTCTAATCAGGTGTGAAAATTCACGTGAGTGATCAAGAAGCTGAGATGGCCACGCAGGGATCTGTGGGTAAGAACTGTTGGTGTTTACTAAACTAAACTAAACTAAACTAAACTAAACTAAACTAAACTAAACTAAACTAGTAAACTAAACTAAACTAAACTAACTTATATTTATACTGGATAACTCTATCAGTTATATCTAAACTGTTATCCCTAGAGGTCCAGCAAGGGCCATCCCTCATTGGTCCCGGGGGAAACCTGTGGTGTTTGGTAGAGTCAAACTGGAAACACTCTTCTCACATGCAACCAAGGTGAAATTTTTAATCAGATAACTGCTGAGAGCAGGAATTGAACCCAGCTCGCAGAGATGAATGGCACGTGCACTAACCACTGTGCCACCAACACCCCTATCATATTGTAAAATATTGCTGTCATTAATTATTATTCTTTATCTTCAAAATGAAAATCCGCTTTTGATATACTTTGATATAGCGCTTTGATTAATAAATTAGCCTAATAAAAAAACCTAATAAGAAATTTATCTTTTTTTATGTCTCAAGAGCAAACTGATGTGGACAAAATTATTTCTGAACTTCCTTCTCCTGGTGTCTTGAGTGGAGTCAAAGTTTCTCCTGTTGAATTTGAAAAGGTATCGTAGATTGGTTTACTTGTTGTAACATTTTAATTTCGGTACGGGACAATACATCATATATGGCATACCCGTTATTTTTAAGAAGTAGCCGATGACTTTGAGAAGTATTTGAACGTTTTTCGTACAAATGAAAAAGTAGAACACGTGATCTCAAGTAGAATTTCGGAGTTTTGATTTTCAAAACTTTCACTCTATAATTATATAGTCTCGATATCCAGCCGTATCTCGGTCCCGGTACTTACCTGTCCATTGTCAATTTGCACCAAGCACAGAAGTGCCTGCACAATTTCAGCAGGCATATATTATTGGGATTATTGCATGAATTACCCCGTAAATTCAAAATGGCGATCAATAGAGTGCTGATGAGTGAGGCATGCGATCGCATTTTAGAAACGTTTAACACTTTGAGGACCTCTCCCTGCGCTGAATAAAATCGTCTGGCGTTAGCCAGAATAAACCTTAAAAGACTCGTCGTCCGGCTTCAAAGTGTTAAGATCGATTGTCTAAAGATTTACAACGGAAAGCTTTAGAGGAATTGGTACTGCCCAATATATTTACGTCATTCAGCCTACACTACAGGATTGGGGAAGTCACTTATATATATTCAGTCAGTTTCTATGGTTTTTGATATCGTGAAATTAATTTGTGATAAACGTCTACTGTACAGTGAGCCTACTGTACAGTGTATTTAAGAAAACGGCGATATTGTCGCTGGTCACGTGCATAAAATAACATTTTTATGCATGCACAAAATCTTCTTCAAACGCAAATTTCGCACTCAAATCATAAGAAACAGGTAACGAGGCGGTTTGATATTGTTCATGTCAAGTTTTAGCAAGAATTATGACGTTTCACGGTATCTACATGTAAGTGTATTTTGTTTTTGGCCATATAATATGTACTTGTCTGCTTTGTAGTTGCAAAGTAGTACAATAAATATCACGGTTTGTACGGAACTTATAAAGAAAAATGCCTTCGTGTACTATTCCGCAGAGCTAACATATCAAAAGTGAGCATGCAGATGGAGATTTTGATGCATGCATCATACATTTGTAACTGGTTGCATGGTGTAATGTATTGGTTATCGTGCTACAATATACAAGAATGTGTATTAAATATTTTCTTCAGGACGATGATACCAACTTTCACATGGACTTTATTGTTGCGTGTTCTAACCTACGTGCTGAAAACTATGATATAGCTCCAGCTGATAGACATAAGGTGAGAGATATTTAACAATAAGACGACCGACCGAGTGTTGTGCACGCGTAAAAACCTCAGCTTGTTAACACAGGCTTTGTTCTCTCAACAAACTTGCAGCAAACCTTTTAGCCAGCTGTAATTTTATCAAGCCCACAGTGGCGGCGCCAGGCCTCGCAGTTTGAGGGAGGGGAGGGGGGGGGGGGGGGGGGGCCAATCGAGGGGCAAACTAGGAGGGACAAACCTTTTTCTCGTAACTGTTATAAAACTGTATTTGGCGTTTTCTGCGAATTAAAAAGTGAGAGGTCTAGTATAGTGTAGTGTAAACTGAGAAGTTTAAGTTTCCAACAATTTACAGTTCTTTATCCTAAAGTAGTTTCATTATTGGTACTATTATTGGCAAAAGAAAAAAAATAGGGGGGGAAATTGGGGGGGGGGGGGAGGCAGGGGGGAAAATTGGGGGGGGGGCAAAAAAAACCTTGTCCCTCCCCTCGCGCCGCCACTGCAAGCCGACACAAGTTTTTGGAATAACGTTTTACAAGTCCGTTGAATTCCTCAACTTCGTTACAATTGTTAACAACCCATTACAGACTGTACAAACTATAGGGAATTACAAGAAATCAGTGCGAAAGCATTTCGGTGACGGTTGTAGGAAGGTATGAAACAACCCGGGCTTTTTTACGCTTGTATGAGAGGAAAAAAGGGAGTGTTTTCTCTCCATAGAAAATAGAGAAGCGGCCATATCCTGACAAAATATCCGTCTTGTTTTATTTATGTATAGAGCAAACTGATAGCTGGAAAAATCATTCCTGCCATAGCAACAACGACTGCTGTTGTATCAGGATTAGTCTGTTTAGAATTATATAAGGTAAGGAGCTGTGTGATCACTGTTGAGGTGTTCCGTGCACTGTTGGTGTATTGCATTTTAATACAACTTTAAGTGGGAGAACCTTTCTGAAAGTCAAACAAGTAACGTTTGTTACATGCTACTATTTTTTTGACCAAAAATACGGTTGCAGAGGAAATAAATGTCAGAGGCTTTGCATTATAAGCCTTGAAGAAATGTGCAGACAAATGAGGACAAAACCTTTATGCTCACGGATCAGTCTTCTAAACTATTTATTTATTTTTTGGTTGGTTAATTGGTTGGTTGATCGATTTGATGGATGGATGGATTTGATGGGATTGGTGGATTTAATGGATCGGATGGATTGGATGGATCAATTTGATGGGTTTAAATGATTTGATGGATTTGATGGATTTAAAGGATTTGATGGCTTTAAAGGATATGATGGATTTAAAGGATTTGATAAATTTAAAAGATTTGATGGATTTAAAGGATTGGATGGATTTAAAGGATTTGATGGATTTAAAGGATTTGATGGATTTAAAGGATTTGATGGAGTTAAAGGATCTGATGGATTTAAAGGATTTGATGGATTGAATGAATTTAGTGGATTTGATGCGATTGATTGATTGGCCGATTGTGTTCGCCAGTTCTATATTTCAAAACTTTGGTCATTGGTTAGGACAAGGTTTGCTTTTTGCTTAATTTTTGGCTAACGCCAGACTCAGCTGGGGACATCTTGCAGAAACTTGCCTGTTAAAAGACTAAGTGATGCATACCTCCCCAAATCCCGTTTTTGAACTATAAAAATGCTGGGCCCAAACAATGTTATATTTGGTACTGCATGGATAGTCCTATTTTAGCAGTTCTTTGATTTTATATGTTCTTCTTTGATTTTCTTTTTACAGTAACAGCATTCGTCATTTTGTGTTCCGTTTATTTTAGATTGTTCAAGGTAGTAAGAAACTAGAGACATTTAAAAATGGATTTATAAACTTAGCTCTTCCCTTTTTTGCATTTTCCGAACCAATTACTGCTCCTAAAAACAAGGTTAGCTGGATATATGTTGCTATTTCTATCAAATTGTTAATTGTTATGGCCGTGAATAGTTATAAGTATAGACAAGAGAAAATAATGGAGCAAAGAAAGAAAGTCAAGGCGCCCGCTGGGACATTTCTTGAACACGAGGTTCCGCTGTAAAAGGGATAGCTCTTCCCTGTTCCCACTTCCATTGGGACAAAATTCAAATCTGCTCTTTTGTGACAAAACAGTCTTGGCATCACATGGCCGGACAATTTGAACTTGAAAGATCTTGTCATAATTTTGTTCCATGAGGAAACGATATGAAACCCACCTTAATATGGAAAACCACCTTAAGACATTGGAAGTATTATTTTCTGCATCGTCAAATGTCACCCAGGCTAAGAAGGCGTATAATTCAGTGGCGTTTTCTTATAACGTGTCTCATTATTTTCTCTTGGTATGGAGATATATAGAAGTGTAGTTACAGACGTATGTATAGATAATATAGGGGTATCGGCACAGATAGATACGTCACACGAGGAAACACGAGAGATACATGAATACACAGTTGCATAGCTACATATTGTACAATCATGGCCAAATGTTGTGGGACACATGCTATATCATGTTTTTAAAATATATCCCCTGCTCGGCCATGTTGATGATCACGTCATGGCCTGGGTGTTGGTGGCACAGTGGTTAGCACACGTGCCTTTCACCTCTGCGACCCGGGTTCAATTCCTGCTCTCAGCAGTTATCTGATTAAAATTTCACCTTGGCGGCATGTGAGAAGAGTGCTTCCAGTTTGACTCTACCAAACGTCGCAGGTTTCCCCCGGGTACTCCGGTTTCCTCCTGTAGAAACACTGGACCAATGCGGGATGGCCCTTACTGGACCTCTAGGGAGGACAGTTAGCTATTAACTGATAGAGCTATCCAGTATAAATAAGATTAGTTTAATCTGCGCAAAATATAACAATTAATCGGCTTTCACGACAATTGGTACTACATGTAAATATTTTTAAATACGTTCAACATTGTATATATGGGGATAGAGAAAGACTTTCATTAATTATATTGTGATAATGGCACATTAACAGAAAAAACTATTTATATAGATATAAATTTGGATGTATATTATGTATGAATAATTTCTTTATTTTGCGTTTGACAAAATTATTTTCTTTCAAATGCTTATAGTATAACGACACGGAGTTTAACCTTTGGGATAGATTTGAACTGTCCCTTAATAAAAATGGCGAAGAATTAACTCTTCAACAATTCATGGCCTACTTCCAAGTAAGTGAGACAAAAAAAAGCTAGTTTTTTTAAAAACTTCTCTGATATTTAAGAATTGGACAACGATCCCAAGCTGTCTATGAATTAAGCCCTAGTCAAACGAGAACGCAAGTCATCGCAAGTTAGCTTACGATGACTTGCAATGCCACCAGTCAAACGTCGGCACAAGCCGTCGCAAGTTCTGCACTTTCGCTAGTTCCCACGCCTTTTCGCTAGTTCTCATTGTAGTTTCTATGGCAACGGAGCACGAAAGACTTGCATCGACTTGTGTTTTGTGTTCAAACATTTCGCAAGCTATCGCAAGTTGAAGAAAACTTGCGATGAAATTTGAACAAGATCAAATTACTCGCAAGCTAACGCAAGTCATCACAAGTCATCGCAAGCTGGCGATCAAACGAGGCACAAGCAAGCACAAGCTAAAACTTGCGATGACTTGCGTTCTCGTTTGATTAGGGCTTTAGTATCAGTGTTATTTGTCGTTGTTTTTGTCATTTTAGGATGAACATAAGTTGGAAGTGTCCATGCTCTCGCAAGGTGTTTGCATGCTGTACTCATTCTTTATGCCGCAGGCAAAGCTTAAAGAACGGTTACCTTTAAAGTAAGTTTCTTAGAGTAGAAGTTACTATCGTATAGAAGTGTTGCCTCAAGACGAGGGGTATTTTGGTATTGTCCAAAATTGTAAATATAAGTCGTGAGTGTATTCATACCGAAGCTCTCACGCTTCTTGAAGCTCCAGTATAGCGTGTGTAAACAGATGCTATTTTTGTACGTTAATTAGTGTTTTCAGCTTGAGTTGGTAAACTTCGGAAGGTTGTGGGTTCGAGTCCCGTCTGGAGCTCAGAGTTTTTCTCTGAGTTTACTTACGACAGCTTGTAAAGCGAAAAATATACGAAAAAACTTTAGATGCTATTTTGCTATGCGGAAGCAGCATAAATTAGTGTAATCTCCCTCAGTAGGCAATATGTTTATTGGTATCGATGCGTTGAACAACAGTAATCAGTGACACCATTCTCAAAAACGAGGCGAGACAGCAAAAATTATCTTAAATGTTAATGGCATGCAATACAAACACGTAACTTAAATTTTTGTTAGAACAGAAATAAATGTTTTCGCTTGTGTACAAGTTTTTGAATAATGCCAGCAATATTTTTTCAAGTCCACACTTTGTGTGTGTTTTGTAACTCCTCCCCCGTCCCCTTAGCTTCCCAGATTTTACAATGATCTAGAAAATGGTAGGTAAATTTAGAATTTATGTAACGGAAGGGCTTAAATGTTAGTCCAGAAACGCACCTGACTTGCGGAATCCACTTTAAAGTTGCTACATTTCTGATAAACTATTATATATTTTTTCAGAATGACGGAGCTTGTAGCTAAAGTATCGAAGAAGAAGATAAAGCCTCACGTTAAAGCACTAGTATTTGAACTTTGCTGTAACGATGCTGATGGCGAAGATGTCGAAGTTCCTTACGTGCGTTATAAGTTCCGCTAAATTGTCAAGATTTCCAGAGGTGAACGATAGTTTTCACGAAAAGCCTTTGAATCAGGAAGATGCTGCTACATCGAATATAAACTGACTAAAATATCTTTAATTTATATATGTCAATTTTAATTTTAATTTCATTTACTCAGTTTCAACAATTATCTTAGTTTTATTTTACATTAGTACATAATTTGTGTTTCTTTTTCCCTTCAAATAGTAAAATTTCCTTTGCTTTTTCAAAAAGTACATTTTTCGTTATATATAATTGGTCTTCGTGGAAATCAGTCTTTGTGTCCTTTTGTTTTCGTCTGTGTCTGAACGTACATTTACAGAATTAGTCACATTCATCTACAAGCAGACCAGAACAATCGTTACTTAAAGTGTATATGAAATGAAAACTTTTATACGATGTTTATTTGTACGCTTTAGCTCAAGCTAAGGTGTGGTTGGTGTCGCAAGTTTTATGTCAAAGTGACATAACTTTATAAAAACAACAAATCGGACATACCTTTAGAGTGGTTTTTAAACTGTCTTTTAACCCTTTCATGCGAATTGTTGTTGGACAACTTTATTTTTTCACTCTAACGCCAGACTATTTTACCTGTCAGTGCGGAGACGTTTTGGAAAGCCATGCATGAAAGGGTTAATTAAGACTGTTACTGCTTATAGAGAATAAACCTAGCACAGTTGAAGATAATCTGGTTTAACTGAGGAGTAAGTTGGCGTTACAGCAACGAGCTAATGCACAAAATACTGTATTGTAATAACTACAATCTATAACACATTGGCCTCTGCACAGCTGCATGCAATTAGTTAGTATTTAAGAAATGGTCGCCCGTTTTATATAGCGTTTTATAAAATAAGGTGTCCTCTACGCACGTTCTAATTGGCTGGGCTCGTAAAATGGCGGAGTGGTGGGAAAAGCTAGCGAACTTTCAAAACTATCCTACTTTGAGTTTGTTTTTTCTTACCAACTTTTTTCTTGTTTTTTTCTAAAACATACCGCCCCTGTGAGTGTCCATATGTACTCTTATAAAGGTACATTTGACGTGATTTGAACACGAAAGAAGTGTAAAGGCACTCGTTTATCGCCTGAAGCAAACACTCGAGTGAGTTGGGAGAAAAAACATGAACTTTCAAATTTTCCCGAGTCACTCGTGTTTGCAGCAGGCGTTAGGCGATTGAACGATTTTGGTTTCTGTGACATGAAGTACATCACTCGATAACGATAAGGAACGCGGGCTCCGAGTTTGGCCATAAATGCAAAAATGCATGCAAAATAAATGGAAAGAGCAATTGAGCAAACTGCAAAGCACTGATAATGTCATTTGCTCTCATTTCTGCCATTGTACAGAATAAAGACTATATATAGAAATCAATGGTGTATTCGGGTTGTGCTATCCAGATAATGATTTGGTGTAGTGGTGTTCGTATAAACGTTTTTAGAACATATAAAACATAGCAAGCCTGCCAGTCATATTCACATTTCACAACAACGTCGAAAGAAAAACAACATGGCCGAAAGACCTATAAATGACGAGGAAACTCCCAAAGAAACAGAGTACGTTGAGGAAGCTAAGAGGTTAGTTTATAACACTTTACATCCTGAAAATGTAGGAGTCGACTGCGATCACCCTCCCCCCTCCCGGCCAAACCCCTCGGGCATTTGACGTTTTTGAAATTTTTTGGTCTAAATATACAGAGAAAGAGACACTTCCCAAATTTGCTTCAACGCCTATGAAACAATGGCACAAACCTCGAGGTTGGCAATGAAATTGTAGTACATTATTTTACTACAGTGAAACCTGGGTTTTGCAACCACCCCAGCAACCATTCTAGCTGCTTCTTGACTGACACTACAGGGGTTTCTTGTTTGTTTTCTGGTAACGATTCCCAAGAGTGCCGTAACCACATGATGGCATCAAACAGTATAACTTGCTTGGCAAGGGAATGCTGCGACATGGGAATCGAGCAACATGCTCTTCTTCACCCAGTCACCATCGTCTTTGAGATTTTACCCCAGATGCCATTCCTGATACCAACCTTTTCTGTCAGGGGAGGACCCTTAGCCTTAGCCTAAAGAGGCACTACCTGCAAGGCAGCAGGTGGATACAGTTTAACGTCATGACCAGGACATATTATTGTACTATTATCGTTCTTTAATATTCAACCTTGATTTCAAGCCATTGTTTTCACCCATTGTGGAGCAAATTTGGGAAGTGTCTATTTCTCACGGCAGGTAGAAAACACTGTCAAATGCAGGCTTACAGTAATTAATGATCATCCAATTTTTAAATATGAATCGAAACATAGTAAGGTTGGATATATACTACTGAAACAGGGAACATACACGGAAGTGTATACGTTTCAAGCAAAGGCCCTTTGTCTCGAAATGTTAGACTTCTATTTTCCCTGTTTCAGCAGTATATCCAACCTTACTATATTTTAATAATTATTAAGGTTAGATATACTGCCGAAACAGAGAACGTAGGAGTCTAACGTTTCGAGCGAAGGCCCTTTGTCAGAGCGAAACGTCTAACATTTCAAGGGAAGGCCCTTCGTCAGAGTGAAACGTGGGTTTCGCTCTGACGAAGGCCCGGCCTTCGCTCAAAACGTTAGACTCCTACGTTCTCTGTTTTGGCAGTATATCTAACCTTAATATATTTCGATTGTTGTTTCTACACTGCCTACGCAGCACGCTACTTTTATTACACTTATCTTACTATTATTTTGATTTGTGTTTCAACACTGCTTATCCAGAACACTACTTTGATTTCACTGTTTGGACAATTTTTAAACAGCTACAGTAGAACCTGAGTTTTATGGAAAAGTGGTTGTAAGTGACAGGTGGTTGTAAAAGGCAGTTCATGACATTTGGCTTGGGTTCTTTACATAAATATTGTTTAAAACTCAAGAAAATGCTGGTACATGTATAGCGGTCCAGTCTTAATAATCACCAGTGACAGTGGACTTCGATTTGTTATAACTCGTCAAGTTTTGGACCAAATTTATCTCCCCTGGGCTTAAAATGATCCTGAATGATCCCTTTTTACAACGAGGCCTTAATAAGATATGCCATGAAGTATTTCATGAGATGCAGCAGATATGAAATGCGTAAATGCACAATCACAGTTTTCTGTGATAATTTCGCATGATCAATGGAGAAAAACATGGCTTTGTCTACCGAAATATAAACCAAACCAATGAAAATTTATACACTAACACGCCTAAAGTAAGTATATTAAGCATTTGTCTGTTGTAATTATTTCGTAGATTAGCAATAAATATATGGTAAAATTTGATGAAAACCGTCTTGGCCAATCTGCCATTTATCGAACAAACATTACAAAATTTTACCGAAACTAACTTGGTAGTGTTTTAATGGCAAACAGGAGTAAATATCATGCAACATAACCTGAAATCTGAATAGCTGACTTAAAAACGATCTCGTCTTAATGATGTATTATGGTCTTATGTTGTGGTATAATTCTGTTTTAATTTGTAAATTTTTCAATTTTAATTTCCAACAACTTCAACCAATTAAGGCAGCTTGAATAAAATTCGTAACAATGAATTTGAAGAGAAGTGAAACTCACAAGTTCGTGTGCAAAGTTCAAGGGTCAAATTTAAAATTTCTACTCTAAAGGCAAAAGTGTATTAAAAATTTCTACTCTAAAGGCAAAAATGTACTACTATAATACATTGAATCGTAATTTGCATATCATATGCTATTTTTTGTTTTGTCTAGGCCAATTTTTCGACTGACATATAAGCTGTACCCTCCTGACTCCATCACGTTACGAGACGATACATACAGTAGTGACACCTATACCGCCGATACGTTACATTGTATAACCTTACGTTACATAGCGAGACCTTAGGTTACGTTGTGAGTCATTGGATTACGTTGTGAGGCCTTACGTGTACATTACATTGTGAAATACTAGTTACATTGTGAGAACTTGCGTTACGTTGTAAGACCTTGCGTTATACGTTGTGAGACCTTGCGTTACGTTGTAAGTGTTAATACTAATTCAGAAGTTCAATGGAACGAATTTTCATTTGTGGAAATTCAAAATGCAAATGGTTCTTGAAGACAAGGATCTTTGGGGCATCGTGACTGACGATGAGGTAGAACCTGCCAAAGAAGGAACAACTGAAGCTCAACGACGAAAATTTCAACGACGTGCCCGTAAAGCGCTAGCGACGATTTGTTTATCTCTGGGAGATGAACAACTACAATCATGGCCATAAATAATTGGGACAGCAGTGCAAATGAAGAGTCTTGTGGCCTCACACAAGAATAACTATAATATATCGCCTTGAATCCTTACCTAACAATCTCTCCCCTCCCCCCTCCATCAATGTTGTTTCATTTTATACTTGGTGTGATATAACGACGAAAGAGCAATATAGAATGGCAACATTGAAGGGGGGAAGGGGGGAAACTTCAAATGCGTAGTGGTTTTTACGAACTGTCCTAGGGTTTTTGGCCATGATTGTAGCGTTGGTTCGATCTGGGTGTAAACTGGAAAGCCACTACGAGGTAAAATCGTTAGCGAATAAGTTATTTCTGCGTAAGAGGTATTTTACAATGACAATGGCCGAGAACGATACGATGACGGAGCATGTCAACAAGTTGAAAGCTTTGGCAGAACAACTTGAAGCTGTAGGCGCTCCAATTTCCGAAGATGATCAAGTGCAACGTTGTTATGTAGTCTTCCTGATTCGTATAATAATTTAATCATGGCTTTGGAGTCTCGCGCTGAGGATTTAAAGCTGGAATTCGTCACTGCAAGATTACTTCATGAAGAACACAAGCGTAAAGAAATTTCTCTTCCTGTTGTTAATACAGAGAAAGCTCTTCTCACGTCGAAAGGTAAACAACACGAAAAGCCTAAAGGTAAGAAGAAAGGGAAATGCTACAATTGTGGGATACTAGGACATTGGGCTAGAGATTGCCAGAAACCGAAGAAAGTCCAACCTGAAGAAAAGAAAGGAACTCAAGCCAATGCGTCTTGTGCGAGTAAATCTACTGTTACCGTGGAACAACACACTTTATTTTGGAGTTCGAAACATGCCAACAACAATTCGACGTGGTATATAGATTCAGGCGCTTCACAGCACATGTCTCATGAAAAGGATTCAATGAAAGATTATGTCGAATTTGCTACTCCAGATAAAGTACGCTTAGGAGACAACCGAGTAATGCAAAAGTGTGTCATCATAGACAAGAATGGAAATCTGGTGGGTTCTGGTAAAGTGAGTGATAACCTCTTCGTTCTTGATTTCCTTGAAATGAAGGAAAAGTAGCATAATGTCAACGCCGCTACCGGAGAGTGCTCAGAACATTTATGGCACCAAAGATATGGACATTTGGGCTTAAAGAACCTGAGGAAGCTACGAGACGAGGAAATTGTCCAAGGTTTGAAATTCAAGTCTTCACAAGAATCAACGTTTTGCGATGGTTGTGCAAAGGGCAAGCAAAAAAGGATGTCATTTCCTAAAGAACAAGCAACTCGAGCAACCGAAATCCTAGGGATTGTTCATAGCGATGTTTGTGGTCCCATGCAAACGAAGAGTCATGGAGGAAATCGGTACTTCGTAACATTCATTGATGATAAGTCCAGATTCACACCAGTCTACTTCATGAAACATAAAGATCAAGTCTTTAAGAAATTCAAGGAGTATGAAGCAATGGTTACGAATGTGACTGGAAAGAATATCAAGATCTTGCGTCCAGATAATGGTGGAGAATACACCTCGAAAGTATTTGTTGACTACCTCCGCAAGAAAGGAATCCAGAGGCAGTTGACCATTCCTCGAACACCACAGCAGAATGGAGTCGCCGAGAGAATGAACAGAACCATACAAGAAGCAGCAAGATCAATGATGCACAATGCAGGACTTGATTATGGGTACTGGGGTGAAGCTGTGGCAACTGCAGTTATGCTTACCCTTAGAAATCGTAGTCCAACCGTTGCAGTGGAGAATATGACCCCTTACGAGAGTTTCATGGGCAAGAAAGCAGATATTTCAAATTTGAAAGTTTTTGGGTGCAACGCTTACATGCACATCGCCAAAGAAACCAGAAAGAAGTGGGACGCTAAATCAAAGAAATGCATTTTCATTGGATATAGCCTCGAGAGCAAAGCATATAGACTATGGGATCCTAAAGCAAGAAAAGTGCATTTATCCAGAGATGTCCTGTTTGAGGAGAATAACTTTGACGAACGTGTCAGGGCGTCACAGTACACCAAGAGTTTGGAACTTGCACCTGACAACCAAGAACAAGCAATGGAAGAAGAGTCGCCAGAAGAGCCAGAGAAACAACAAAGTGTAGTTCGCCATGAAGATGCTGAGGAAAACAACCAACAAGAAGCTGACAAGCAAGCGACAGAAGATTTGCCAGAGGAGCCAGTAAATGAAGATCAAAGTGTAATTACCAATGACGATGCTGAAGAAGAAACTAAAGTACAAGAAACTGACAACTATCAAAAAGAGTCAGAACAATTGCCACGCCGTTCAGAGCGAAGTGGAATGCCACCCTATAGAGATGGTGCAATCACTGGTGATTGGTGGAAACACAATGCTGCATGTAGCAGTACAGAGGGTATTTCTGAAGAGCCTACAACACTTGAAGCAGCTTTAACTTCACCTGATAAAGCACAATGGAAAGAAGCTCTCGACAATGAATACTCATCTCTCGTAAAGAATAACACTTGGACACTTGTACCTCTCCCGGAAGGACGCAATGCAGTTGATTGTCGGTGGGTTTTCAAAGTGAAATACAAGGCTGATGGATCTATTGAGCGACATAAAGCTCGTCTTGTTGCAAAAGGTTTTTCACAAGAAGCTGGTCTAGACTACGAGGAAACATTTTCTCCTGTAGCACGTTACACATCAATCCGTACGATCCTCGCATTAGCAAATCAGTTGAACTTAGAAGTTCATCAAATGGATGTTTCCACAGCATTTCTTAACGGAGAATTACAAGAAGAAATCTACATGACGCAGCCTGAAGGGTATGTTGAGAAAGGCCAAGAACATTTGGTTTGCAAGTTGAACAAAAGCATCTATGGTCTAAAGCAAGCATCTAATTCAGGGTATGTACAGTGCAAGTCCGATCCATGTCTCTACATAAAGCGAGAGGGAGACTGTTTCATGTTGGTAGCCTTGTACGTTGATGACTTGTTAATAGCAAGTAACAGCAAGAAGATGTTGCGCAGAGAGAAAGAAGCTTTGAAGAGCCGATTTGAAATGAAAGAACTTGGAGAAGTCCACTACTGTCTTGCAATCCAGATCGAACGCAAACGAAACAAGAAGCTCATGTTGCTGCATCAAACCAAGTACTGTATCTCACAAGCTTACTAAAGAAATTTGGAATGGGGAATTGCAAACCAGTCTCAACTCCTCTTGATCAAAGCACAAAGTTATTGCCAAATGAGGGAGATCCGATAGAGAAGACCAAGTATCAAGCACTTGTTGGTAGTCTGACCTATGCAATAACTGGTACAAGACCTGACCTTGCACATGCTTTAGGAGTGGTTAGTCAATTCTGTTCAAATCCAGGCCTTGAACATTGCAAAGCAGCAAAGCGAATCCTGCGTTACATTAAAGGAACAATGGATTATGGAATTAAATTCGATGGTTCTAAGCTAGATACAGTACGAGTATCTGGATTTGTTGACGCTGATTGGGGTAGTAACCCAAATGGATGGAGATCTCAGTCGGGATATCTATTTTCTTTGTGTGGTGGAATTATTAGCTGGGCTAGTAAACGACAAAGTACCGTGGCTTTATCTTCAACAGAAGCCGAATATGTTGCAGCATCCCTTGCATGTCAAGAAGCAGTGTGGTTACGTGCATTACTTCATGATCTCAATTTTGTTCAAGAAGAAAGTACAATCATCAAAGAGGACAACCAAGGAGCAATAGCCTTATCCAAGAATCCAAAGTATCATTCCAGAACGAAGCATATCGACATCAAGCATCGTTTCATTCGTGAAAAGGTCGACAATTCCGAAATCACCTTGGAACATTGTCCTACAGACCAGATGGTAGCAGATCTATTAACTAAAGCATTAGGAAAGACTTTATTTCAACGTTTCAGAGACTTTATGGGCGTAACTAATGTTATCTGAATAGTTGACGGACACGATAATACTTTATTAGATTAAAGACTTACATATATAGTTCTCTATTTTTGAGAGGGAGTGTTAATATTAATTCAGGTTAACGCGCGAAAATAAGAGAACGTCATCAATCATCTTGACAGATAGTTATTTATTCAGACGCTCTCCGAGGGGCTTACTTCCTGTTGTTGTAGTTATCTTGTGTACTAGACATATAGATTGAACTCTCAGTTGTTTCTATTAAAGTTTATACATCATGTAGTCCATTCAAGCGTCACGCGTTTTCTACACTGTTAAACTTATACTTTAACAGTAAGACCTTGCGTTGCGTTATGAGACTTTGCGTTACATTGTGAGACCATGTTAGGTTGTGATGTGTAGTTACGGTTAAGTACACTTGTGAGACGTTACGTTGTGCGGCCTATAGTACGTTGTATGTTATGAGCCCTTAGACGTTATGTTGTGATATCGTATTATACGTTATGTCGTGAGAGCTAACGTTGTATGTGATATAGTGTTTTTAATTTTTTCTGGTATCTCTTTGGCGTGTGGCTCGTTTTTATAGAAAATGATTATTAATTTATTATGTGGATTTATAATATCCTGAGAACTGATTGGCCAACTGTAAAATGCGTATCCGGACCACGGTCTGTCTTTTTCTATATCTAGACGAGTTTTCACACTATACTAATTGTGATACACAAATATAATAAACGTTTTGTAACCTCGTTTACTCGGTTTGTACGGGAAAGATCAGACCTCAGTGCGTACTGTCAAAATCTTGGTCTGATCTGAAAATGAATATAAGAGCCCAGCTCAGTATCTTTATTTGGAAATCTATAATGTATTCATGTCTTGAGTTCATTATGGTTTCCATATAAAGATATTGAGCTGGGCGCTTATATTCATTTTAAGATTGCGCTTTCCACCCGGAAAATCGATAGCTAAGATTATAACTTTGTTCTGATATTTTCCCTTACAGTCTATACAGACGTTGTTCTCGGTTAATAACTTTTCATTATAATATCACGCGAATTACTTCCGGTAAAATCACGCGCTGTGATTTATTGCTGACATGGTGAAATTTCTCCGTAATGCATTGCCCGCAGGTATTATGAAAATTGTTAATCCCCTTTATACGATTGGAAACAAACAAAAAATCCTAGTAAGAAAGTTATTGCTGCAGAACGACGAAAATAAATGAAATAAATGACGATGAACATTATAAAAGAAAATTTTAGTATCCAGACGAGAAAGAAACAGCAGAAAATAATGCTAGTCCGTTGTTTTGACGAAGTTAAAGGAAGCGAAGATCAAGAAATACAAAATTGATTTTGAAATAAAAAGTGCCATATAATAAACTACTTAATTGCTCGGTCATTACAGCAAGACCTCGGTTTGATATATTTTAACGTAAAGGCCTCACGGGGAGCACGGATGGCGTGTGCTGTTAGGGCGCTGCCTCTCACCAATAGTTAAGCCCGGTTGAACGGGGTTAGTATTTGGATGGGCGACCGTCTGGGAACAGCCCCGTTCTCGAGCTGGGGACTTATGTGAGTAGAGTTTAGTTGGTCTCTCCTGTGCTCCAAGGGTTTTTCGCCGGGTTCTCCGGTTTTCCTCCCTCCGTAAAATCAACACCTAGGGCTTAGCTGGAATCCATGGTCTGAGCTGTATCGTATGGCGGCTGCTTAAAGCGCCTTTGATATGCCTCGACACGGCCACATTGAAAAATCTTTAGGAGTATTCTAAACAGTGTAATGCGCACATGAACATATTGAAATGTAATATGCGCAATATAAATTAAATTACTATATTATTAAGTAGTTAATATTACTTCGCAGTTTGTCTTCAAATACCGACTTTTGCCATAATACACCAATATTTTTAGTTATCCAAGCAATATATAAATGTCAAATTAAATGACTTCAGTGTCAAATTGTCCTAATATTATGTATTCGATTTTCTTTAGACCCAACACATGTACCTTGTATAAAGACCTGGAATCAACACAATGGCCCGTAGTATACAGTCCTGGTTATAATATTAGTTTTTTTGGTTTACAAAAGCTTCATCCATTTGACTCTGGAAAGTGGGGAAGATGTGTTGCCTTTCTAAATGGTAAAAATCAATATATGCTGATTAACCCTTTTTCGTTGGTGGGCTTTCTTTGCGACGAGTAAAATTGTCTGGCGTTAGCCAAAGTAAAGTATGTATAAGACTTGAGAGTCGGGTGCCGCCCAGAAAGAGTTAAGGATTTGTATAACTGTTATAATTTTTTATAAAGATCTATAATTGTCATGGGGTTGGCAGATTATTTCCTAAATGGGTGACAAATTTGGAGGGTGACACTCTGTGGCCCCCTCATTCGAATTAGGATAACATCAACTGAATCCACAAACAACATCATTATGATAGGGCATCCAGCTATAGCGTGCGTATAGCGGCGCTTGGGTTTCGGGGTAGGGGAGATGGAGGGCTTGGGATGTAGAGGGGATATTACACGGTGGCGAGAAGATATGGATTTTATGTTCTCGTGGCAAGGACAACATCTCACCAGTCAGCGCAGATTGCTCTTGCCACGAGAACATAAAATCCATATATTTGAGCAACCGTGTAATGTTCTACTTATCATGGAAGTGATGTTGATAAACTGAGTTTAATGTAGCCTGCGTGCAGCTACAACCGCTTGACCTAAGACGTTTAGAAAATACAAATGAAAAATACAACAGCTTCTTCGAATACGTCATTTTACGTGAAACACTGAATTAAGAGAAGTTTCTGACGCAAATTTACTTGATTCGAAACTTACGGCGAAAGGCGCACATTCTGACTTGTCGATATGTCACTCGCGAGCGTTACATACGAGAAATACGCCACTCGGTTCCCGGATGTAGTGAAATATGGATTCTACGAGTGTTTTAGTTGCTGGTAAAATACTCCTCTCCATATAATAAAATGTCATACTAACTCTGTCGAGCAGGAGTGATCTTTGAATCTTTAGGGCCGTCTAAACGGGAGAAAACAAGCCGCGACTTAATTAAGACGCGTCTTATATTTAGTCGCGAACACACTCGTATAAATGGTCAATTTGTTCGTGACCAAAGTAAGTCGCAACTAAAATAAGAACAAGGTTGAAAGCTAGTCCAAAATAAGTCGCGACTAAAATAAGAACAGGGTTGAAAGCTAGTCCAAAATAAGTCGCGACTAAAATAAGAACAGGGTTTAATGCTAGTCCAAAATAAGTGGCGACTAAAATAAGAACAGGGTTGAAAGCTAGTCCAAAGTAAGTCGCGACTAAAATAAGAACAAGGTTTAATGCTAGTCCAAAGTAAGTCACGACTAAAATAAGAACAGGGTTTAATGCTAGTCCAAAATAAGTGGCGACTAAAATAAGAACAGGGTTGAAAGCTAGTCCAAAGTAAGTCGCGACTAAAATAAGAACGAGGTTGAAAGCTAGTCCAAAGTAAGTCGCGACTAAAATAAGAACAAGGTTGAAAGCTAGTCCAAAATAAGTCGCGACTAAAATAAGAACAGGGTTTAATGCTAGTCCAAAATAAGTCGTGACTAAAATAAGAACAGGGTTTAATGCTAGTCCAAAATAAGTCGCGACTAAAATAAGAACAAGGTTTAATGCTAGTCCAAAGTAAGTCGCGACTAAAATAAGAACAAGGTTGAAAGCTAGTCCAAAATAAGTCGCGACTAAAATAAGAACAGGGTTTAATGCTAGTCCAAAATAAGTCGCAACTAAAATAAGAACAAGGTTGAAAGCTAGTCCAAAATAAGTCGCGACTAAAATAAGAACAAGGTTGAAAGCTAGTCCAAAATAAGTCGCAACTAAAATAAGAACAGGGTTTAATGTTAGTCCAAAATAAGTCGCGACTAAAATAAGAACAAGGTTGAAAGCTAGTCCAAAATAAGTCGCAACTAAAATAAGAACAAGGTTGAAAGCTAGTCCAAAATAAGTCGCGACTAAAATAAGAACAGGGTTGAAAGTTGGTCCAAAGTAAGTCGCAACTAAAATAAGAACAGGGTTTAATGCTAGTCCAAAATAAGTCGCAACTAAAATAAGAACAAGGTTGAAAGCTAGTCCAAAATAAGTCGCGACTAAAATAAGAACAAGGTTGAAAGCTAGTCCAAAATAAGTCGCAACTAAAATAAGAACAGGGTTTAATGTTAGTCCAAAATAAGTCGCGACTAAAATAAGAACAAGGTTGAAAGCTAGTCCAAAATAAGTCGCAACTAAAATAAGAACAAGGTTGAAAGCTAGTCCAAAATAAGTCGCGACTAAAATAAGAACAGGGTTGAAAGTTGGTCCAAAGTAAGTCGCAACTAAAATAAGAACAGGGTTTAATGCTAGTCCAAAATAAGTCGCAACTAAAATAAGAACAAGGTTGAAAGCTAGTCCAAAATAAGTCGCGACTAAAATAAGAACAAGGTTGAAAGCTAGTCCAAAATAAGTCGCAACTAAAATAAGAACAGGGTTTAATGTTAGTCCAAAATAAGTCGCGACTAAAATAAGAACAAGGTTGAAAGCTAGTCCAAAGAAAGTCACAACTAAAATAAGAACAGGGTTGAAAGCTAGTCCAAAGTAAGTCACAACTAAAATAAGAACAGGGTTGAAAGCTAGCCCAAAGTAAGTCGTGACTAAAATAAGAACAAGGTTGAAAGCTAGTCCAAAGTAAGTCACAACTAAAATAAGAACAAGGTTGAAAGCTAGTCCAAAATAAGTCGCAACTAAAATAAGAACAGGGTTGAAAGCTAGTCCAAAGTAAGTCGTGACTAAAATAAGGCGTTGCCCAAGCTTTTACATTTGCCCTTGACAACATCTTAAATTCCTCATGGTATTAAACGTATGCGTTTCAATATTGAAACATTTCAATAAAACTTTTTGAGTCTAAACTCAAACGAAAATCGCATCAACTGAAATAGAATTTGGGGTACATTTTTGTACAAACTAATACCTTTTGAACAATGATATTTTGGTAATACAAAATTTATCTTTTAATTAGTGTTTTTCTTTGTTACAGAAAATGGTCTTATACGAAGTGAGAATTTTGTTACTCCTGTTGAGCCAAACGAGGAACAATTGCAAGAAGTTCACACAAAAGAATACTTAAACAGTTTAAAGGTATATTAATTACACCTTCAGTTCTGTTTAACATTATGAATATGGCTCGTATATATAAACCCGACTTTCACACATGGCTTAAGTAAAACAAGATGCCTGCGCAGGCGTTCACTCGGGCTACTGATTTCTGAAAGCTTCCCGTAGCCTGTGCGTACCTCTAACAAGACTACATGGCAATGGCAATCTATGGTCTTATATGAACTGCTGCGGTGCATGAAGAGCCGAATGTTTGCTAATGTAGTATAAATGTAAACAAGGCCGTTTTTCTGAATCTAATATATTTAGTTTCCGAATGTAATAGGACACGCGATATGTAGACATGCACTGAACAGTTCAACATATTGATATCTTACCAGTTGTTGCTCTATTCGGTGCTTATTATTATACTTGCATTTTGTAGTTGTCGTGAAATGTGTTTCAAATATTAAAAAAAGTCGATAAAATGGCAATAAAAGCTTCGTTCAAAAGAGACAACCACTGATCATCTGGAGACAACTCGGCCAAACCTCGGTTTCGCAATTATTAACCATGACTGTTCTCTGATGTCCTTCACTCCTTCAGTTTAAAGTTTCCAATTATTTTTAATACACCTTGATTCGCTGACAGTCCGACTACTCTGACATCTTTGTTTGAGACGACTGCTGTGTAGTGTGCCAAGAAATGTCGTTGAAATATTCAAAAACATCGGTAAAATGGCAACAAAAGCTTCGTTCAAGAGATAACTCGCCATGAAAGTGATATCTCGGTTTCGCAAAGCCTCTTGGGGCAATATCTCGACTCCAAAAAACAAAAAAAAAACATTAACAACGCGACCGAAACCTAGACTCGTCTACCTGCGGTAGCCCAAGTAATTAATTATGTAATATGTTACACTGTATTGACTAACGTGGGAAATGTGTTATTTTGGAAGTTAAGTTTTCAACAGTTCTTTTAACAATTTTAGTCTATTACTTAGGTAATAATACTACCTATATGTACATGTATGTTCCCACTCTATGCTATTTATCTTAAAGTTTGTGAAAATACATTGTTACCGTACTTATTATATGCATGACAAAATTACTGCATTCTGATTGGTTGAGAGGAGTACAATTATTTTATTAATTGTACTGCTCCCAAGGCCCTGGGAACGATGTTGACAATAAGATTCAAAATGGCGGCCAATTCTGCAATGGAAAGTTTTCACATTTCCAACGACTTGTGGTACACTATGAACTAAAAATTCCATGTAAATGTGAAAATGTTTTTAAAGGCGTGAGTGAGTACGAAGCGTACGTGTCGTAATTTTGTCATGCATATAATAAATGAGTAATCATATGATTTTGCTCGTACAATTAAGGATTTACACTACTCGTGATATTTGAAAATTATGCCAAATTGCACTCGCCTAACGGCTCGTGCAATTTTGGCAAAATATTCAAATATCACTTGTAGTGTAAATCCTAATTGTACTCGCTATCATATGATTACCTATACTAAGAGTGGAAAAAGTGTGTTGATAAATGAAAATATATCAAAATTATTATCAAAAAATAAATTACCATTCCAGTGTTGACAAAGCGCTGTAAATAACAATGCCTATACTTATTTTGGCAACAACTTTTTTCTATAATTTACGTTGACTGTATAGTGGTCTTGGAAAGTTGCAGCTGTAACAGAGGTACCTCCTGTGGCACTCTTACCAAACTTTATAGTTCAACGTATACTTTTAACGCCTCTAAGGATGCAAACTGGAGGGACAATTTTGGTAAGTCCTGACAACTGTATTTCTACGTATATATACAAACAGGGAGTTCCTGCGAGATAGCCTTTTGCTTGGAATGTAGGCCATAAGCTGATTGGAAATTCTTCGAATTTCATATCACAGCCCTTGGTCAAATCACAACAAAGTAAGATGGTGTATTTGATTTATTTCTGTATCTTGCAAGCCGAATATTTGGCGTTATCACATTTTAACATCTCAGAATTACTCTTTACCAAAACATTATCAACGGTCATATTCCCGATCAACTTTCCAGCTTGCATTGCAGGCAGTCTCTGTCTCGCAGGTCATATTTTACAGAAAACCATATCAGACGACAATTTAAGAAAATAAAGAGTAAACCAAAAATCGTCCTGTTTTGTCCCCGTCTTGTTTTTGTAAGCAGTAGATATATTGTTGTCACGCTGTTAAGTTAAGTTTAAATGTAAGTTTTAACAATAGAATGCCTTCGGAGCCAATCAAAACATAGAATTCAACGATTGACTCACGACAAACCAGCGAAGCCAAAATTGTAAATGAAGTACTTCATGTAAGTCAATGCTATGGCAGCATATTCAGGGAGCGAGATATTTATTTCAAGAATAGACGTTTTTACAAGCTTAGTAAGTATTTTAAGTATGAATCGTTGTCAATTTTTAAATGTGATGTACTATAGACGTTGTTGGAATGATGATACGTTTTTGAAAGCCTCTTTAAAATAGTCTTTGGACAATTTCATATTCAGACGAGGCAATTTATATGACCAACATGTTTACATGTATTCAGCAGTCTGATCGAGCTTTGTAAACTGAGAAGGCTGTGCATTCCTGAACAGAAATGAAATTTGTTTCTAAGAAAACAAAACTAGCTTCATGATCAAGTAACAATGTGCAAAACCTGTGGTAGTCCATGAGCGAAATTATTATGCTATTAAATAACATTGTACAACAGTCAAATGTCAGTGACAGGCTAATGTAGAGAGTGCGAAACAGCAAGCCTTTATATTTATAATGAATAATAATGGTAATTAAATTGTATGCTGCAGTTGTCAATGTCATGCAAAAATTTATGTCATGAATGCCAAACATTTATTCTACCTTTTACTGCATGCATGCATGCATGTACAGTATATGTCTACTCGATCTTGAAGAACAATTAATGTATAGTTGCTTTCATAATTTTGATGACAATTACTGGAGAACTTCATTCACAACTTCATTATTTCTAAACTTTACAGCAGTCCTACTTCAGATACCAACTGGATTGCATTATAATTATTTGACAAATTGTTGTAACAAAGTTATTTAAAATTTTAAATACTTTATTAGTGAAATTTTGTGAGCTGTTATTGATGTACTGTATTAAAATTTGATTGGCCTACTTAACTTTACAACAACCATACTTTATTACCATATGTTTTAAATAGTACCATTAAGCTTTAATAGTCAAGCTATGATCACACTGCCTCTCCCCACAAGGACCGAAGTAAAGCCCAATTTGATTGAGTTAGTATTTGAATGGGTGATCATGTACATATCTGCATGGGCTTGGGACTCATGCTTCTGTGCCAGATATGAGTAGAGTTGTTAGTGCTCAGCCTCCTGTGCTTTGATGGCTTTACTCTGAGTTCCTTTCTTAAGGTAAAAACACAGCATGGCTAGCACTGACAATCTTGACAAAAATCTTGTTCAGCTCTGAATACAAGGTCACTACAAGTACTGTGCGTACAGTAATTACAGCATTGTTTTTACCATAGTAGCTATAGGCATGATTGAACGCAGTAGATACATGCATGATGCATGTCTGGACATGCCTATTTTTAATTAATGCAATCAAAGCATGACTATTTTTGGTTTATTTTTTTAATTTTTTCTAAATGTATATACAGCCCGTATATTAGTTTTAGCTTGATCATGTTCGAGATGGCCTGTATATAAGGAACAAGACGTCTGGTCAAGAGTTCACTCGGGCTACTGCAAACTCGCAGCTGCAATCACATCGCATGCAGAAACAAGTCGACAACACGGCCTAATGAAAAGCAACCATTTGTATCATGTAATTAGGCTGATTAGCTACCGTGTCAAGATAATTTTAAATAAATAAATAAAAATAAATAAATCTGGTTAGTTTACCACCTTAATTTTCACTTTGTAAATAAAAAATATGTGTGACTGGTACGTAGGATTTAGAAATCAGGTCAAATTAATTTGGATTTGAAATACCAGCATAGCATTGCAGCCGATAATTTCTGTGAATTATATTTAAGGATATGAAATAACCTTAGCCTGAGTCGTAATTAAAGTGCCACTAACTCCAAAAACCTTTTCTCGCAAATCTAAGAGCCCTTATTGAGAGGATTAGGCCAGTTAATAAATTATTGGTATTGGACGTTTCGTTGATCTTCTGTAGACGACCAAAGTTGCATCTACATGTCCCATGGCGGAGTAGGAAAGGGAATGGGTATATTCCTGGTGTTACGTCAGACAAGTCAAACAAGGAACTCCTTTGAGCTCTGTCTGGTGAATACATAGAATTTTGGGGGTTGAAAATTCATTTTCCCAACTAACTGAATGTAAAAATTCTATGCATTCAGCAGACGGAGCTCGAATGAGTTCCTTGTTTTGGCTTGTCTGACGTCACACCAGGAATATAGCCATTCCCTTCCCTTCTCCGCCATGGGACATGCATATGCCAATTTTTGCAACTTTGGTGGTCTACAGAAGACCAAAGAAATGTCCAATACCAATAATTTATTCACTGGACTAATCCACTCAATAAGGGCTTTTTGATTTGCGAAAAAAAAATTTGGGGGTTAGTGGCACTTTAAGTTTGCAGGATGCTTATTTCCTGATTTTGTTTTCAACTTTATGTTATATAAGAAATGGATACATGTGATGAAATATTGAGATTTTAGGAGAAAATACTCCCATTTTCCCCCAAAACTCTTTACAAGGGTAAATAGAAACGGTAAGTAAACATTTGCATTTATACAGTATTTTACCTCTTTTGGCATTGGCAAACTTTTCTTACGTTTGTAGGCTGGAAAATTAGCTATTGATAGGGGATGGGCGATAAATATTGGTAAGTATTATTGTAGTTACTACTTACTCGGCTCGCTGCGCTCGTTCGGTCAGTACTAAAAACGTCGGTCCGATATTTTACTAGTACAGACCGAATAAGCGAGCCAGCGAGGTCAATAATATTACTACAAATGTTGTAAACGTTCTGTGAAAACTCGACAAAGTGTTAGGATCGTATTCGCCACCATTTTTCTTGCGAACTAAACCAAAATTACAGATGTCTTCCCATTTTTAGAGTACTTTCCGTTTAGCTAGAATCTTGAACTTTCTACCCCAAACAGCATTTTCAATTGCTTTTGTTTGACATATTGCTCAAAGTTGTACGTTAAGTAGTTGAATAAAAAACATCTGGAATTCTATAATACTTGTGAGAAGTAAATGTCGTATTATTACGAACAATGTTACGAACGTTGTGAACATTTTAAAAAGTTTCACATAACGCGGAAACTTGAACTTATACATCAAATGAACGCTTAACCAAATTTCTAACAATATACCTGCACGATATATTTCAACAATGAGTGGTTCTGGAGTTATTATCCACCTTGTTGCATATACTAACATGACTTTCATTTTGTTTATAAAATTCTCACTATCCGCGGTCTGGAACGGCAGATTCCGGACCGCTCAAGAACCAAGCAAATTGCTGGATTTCACGTTCCGGACCGCTCACGAAAATAGTCATATATAGAGGATATTACACGGTGGTGCGAAGATATGGATTTTATCTTCGAGCGGTGAAAACAATATTTTACGAATGACCGTAGCGAATGAGTAAAATATCGTTTTTACCACGAGAAGATAAACTTCATATCTTCAAGCCAGCGTGTAATTTTCTTTTTATTATATTGATTCAATGGAAAAAGATGTAAAATTCTTAATGACGTCATCGATATCTTCACTAATGAGGAGGATATGGAAAATACGACACTGCATATTTTCTAATAAAACACTCGCATCTATATAATAAAATAAAATAGATTACTATACATGTAAAACTGTCAAGCCAAACATCTCACCCAATCTGATTGGTGATTGTGTGAAATTCACTTTATAGTCACTTTATAGTTAACATTCAAATTTTATGTAAAGTTGAACTTGAATGTCCCAATACATTCATTCAATTCATTTTAGCTGTATACAACGCAAACTGGAAATTCGCCCAATGCACCGTGTAAACATGGTCTTATAGGCCACTTTTGCAGTCATCGCAGAATCATGTAGGCTTGCAGCCGATATATTACCATGCATGCATGTTAACAAAGCCAAACCCACGCAATCGACAAAACCGCCGGAAGTTTTGATTTACAATGGGAATTGTTATACCCATGGACCGACAGTTTATTGCACTTGAAAGTGCAATATTAGCAGCTCGTAAATAGGGTCTCACTTGCATCAACAAATCAATATAATCGATCGTTGAGTTAAAAGAAATTGAGTTAAAAAATATTTACAGTCAAGTTAGTCAAGTAACAACAATGTTAAATTATACACAATAGCGCATCGTCGAGCTGTTATTTATAGCTCAAAATGCGGACAAACAAACCAAAATTGACTATCATGTGATTGCAAATGAGCCATTAGCTATTGTTCGGATTGCAAGAATTATGGGTAAAAGCGGACAAACTTAAATAGTGACGTCATCACGACGGAGTGGCTATTATAGTCTAAGGCCCTGTTTACATGAAGCGGATTGACAGTCCAATCGGATCGAAAAACGCGAGTGAAGTCAATCTGGGCACATATTTACATGGAGAATCCGATCTACCTGGAACATTGTTTTAGGTTTTGGAACACTATTTTCTGTGCTTCCCTCAATGTCTGCCATTTAGCACGACACGCACCAACTTCACTGATGCGTATCAAGTCATTTTCAAGTCAAACCGTGTTTAGATGAATCAGATTGGAGACATTCAAGTCGGTCCTTGCTTGAATCTCAAGTCAATCCACTCCACTGCGTGGATTAACTTCAGCCATCCGTTTCGATCAGATCGAAAACTTTCAATCTTCTTCATGTAAACACAACAAGGAGAAACAACATGCGAGATTTGACTTGCACACTCAATCCGCTTTATGTAAACAGGTCCTAAGAACAATGTTCTTTAAACATTAAGGAGGAGGCTTTCATCATTGTCACCGTGAAGATGGTGGAGGGTTCTGTGCTTATGCTGATATCACGTTATCAATACATGTAAGATATTAAGATATTTGTGTCAAAGAAAATATGTGACTAGTTGTTGGAAATATGTGACCGATTGGCGCTAATTTAGGTTAGAAATTAAGTTAATCTGTTTTATAAAATATAAATTGCTTGGTGATTGGGTAAAAGCCATATTTCTATATAGATCGTCAGGGCGGTCATATTATTATACCATCTCTATTCTATGGGAACTCCTTATTCAAACATTTCGTATTGTTTTACCACTCCAATCCAATGCGGTCATCGATCATGTCAGAGTGAAAACGATCCATAGCTCGATGTGAACAAGGCTAGGCTTACTGTTACTTTAGCTCTAATATTGCAATTTTTTGAAATTGTAATAATTTTTTTCCTCTTTATTATTTTCTTCTTCACCAGTTTCTGTTTAAAAGCTTTGAGTCAGTTTCTACAGCAATGATAATAGATCTAGATGCTCATCAGGTATGTTTGCTTTGATCAAGATCAGAGGCCTCCTGACTGGCAAAGGATACGGATTTATCAACAAGCAAGTTGAAGACAAGTTTTTGTAGCACATTGAGTAAGACACGGGCAGACAGGGCCGTTGGGAGGTACATGTATTGTGGGACCCAGTGCAAAATATCGATTTGAGGCCCTGCCCTGATGACGTAACATAATATTTTATACTTGAATCTCAAAAATTTTCGGGGGACTCTCAAGTTGGGGACATGGAGCAAGGAAATTGTTTATGATCTCAAAAGTATATAGTTGCATGTAATGCCATTCTTCGTGAAGTCACATGAATAAGCTCATTTGTTGTTGCACTTGTAGTTGTTGAAACACCTCTCATTTAGTGCTTGTGTTTTCACGAATATTTCTTGCTCTTCAGAAGTTTCACTCTTGTTGGTGCATGTACTACATCTATATACATTAAAATGAAAGGCTGCCTGCCAATCAAAAAGCGTAGGAACTGGGGGGAGAGGGGACACGTGCCCGCCAACTTTGTCGTAAAATGCCCCTTTTATGATAAAACATGTGCGCAAATGCTCTTTTGAAACTTTAACCCCCAACCGAAGTGCCCTTTTGAAGCTGTACCCCTCCAACGTAAACTCAGTGCTTCATACGGCACTGCATGAGTAATGCCAAAAGGATAAACTAGTGGACTTTTTTGGACGTTTGTTTTAGGCTGCTAACTGTCATCTTTGATATCAGTCTATCCGTTGTCACGGCAACTGTTTTTTGTATTGTTTTAAAAACCTAACACAGCCACAAAATTAGCCGAATTTTCCGTCTACCAGATATAAGTATGATCAACCGCAGCCTAAGGCTCTCTCTCTTTGCTGTTTTATTTGCTAGAGCGGTGACGACAGACCTAGGTACCAGTCTCATCATGTAGGCGCGTGCTTCAGAACGATGGCACTATGCTGATACAGACTCTTCACATCACGCCCTGGGAAAATGGACGCGAGAGAAGAGTCCCGTCAAGTTTAAGCAAATTAGTATTCTTTCTGCCCGTGCAAATAAGTGTATGTGAAAGTTAGTGTAATAAGCAGTTAAGCTAAAGCATAAGAGAAATTAAATATTGTAAATAAAAGCTCATTCAGCCAAGCAGGGATTGTCTGAACAAAGTTAATTTTTCGCATAGTATAGCTTAGAACTATACGACATTTACGAAGACTGGTATTTTGATCGTCTTCTTACTGCTCGTGTAAATGAATCTACGTGAAAGATTGAAAAAAGGCTACAAGTGTTGGCGAAATGTATCTAACAGATAATAAATTTTACCGAAATGTCTGGCCATGTCTGATTGCATAATTAATTTGATTCTTTTCAGTAGCCAATGAGACACAACTACCAAAATCTGGCAGCATAATCGAGACGCAATTTTCGGTGTTAAATAGCAGACTCTTCTCTCGCGTCCATTTTCCCAGGGCGCGATATGAAGAGTCTGTATTAGCAGGCTGTCTTTACTGATCATATATAAAGAAGTAATGATTTTTACTATATCTATTTAAGGAATGGCTATATACTTGTGTTTATATAGTTTGATGCAAACTAAAATTCTCTCAAACTTACTCAAGTGTTTGGCTGTGTTTGCATTCGACTATTGGGCTCTTGCAGGTGACGGGATGGCAACTTTAAAGTACCGGCGTTTAGTGGACCAAATAACGAATGGTAATCCTTTTGTTTATATGGATCTGCCACCCAGCTTGGGAATACCTGCAAGAGCTCAATATATAAACGCAGGGCGTATGCAAGCATCAAGAATTCCAGTTTCTGGCCCAAATGTGATGCAATACGGGATAGAATCAAAGGTCAAGTGAGCCAACCTCGTCCCCAGGGCATTTTGCCTCCACGTTGGGAGGTCAGCGAAAATGGCCCTGGCATCGGCTGGTCGATTCTATAATCGGATTGGCCGGTTTAAAAACTTGATTAATTCAGATAGTGTAATTTATTCATCAAAATAGGAATTGCAATAAATCCACTCTGCGAAGTTCATCCAAAGAATTGTAACGATAGCTTTGGTTAAAGTCAAGAACAACATTAGATATATGTTTCTTCCCGACATTTAAATGTATCCTGGATAATCGTGGGGAGTATCATGATGAATATAATGCTAGCCAGTTGCATTTATGATAAAGGTTCACACGAGTGATTCGGCAGAGCGTTAAATATTTCTTATTCATGTATACGTATTATATAAAAACGAAACACAAAGACCGCATAAATTTTCTTGCCAAAACACCCCAAACTTCTGGGTGTCACGTGACCAGCCGATGCCAGGGCCATTTTCGCCGACCTCCCAACGTGGAGGCAAAATGCCCTGTGGACGAGGTTGCAAGTGAGCACCAATTAAGTCAGTGCCATTGTTGTGGCTCACGAATATTCTATGTTAACAATGGCACTGACTTAATTGTTGTTTACTTGACCTTTAATTCTATCGCATATTGCATCACATTGGGCAGGAAACTCTGCTGTGACGTCACAACCGTGTTTGCATAGCCTGATAAAGACATGGTAACTGACCAATCACAGCACGCGTAAGACGGAACTTATTTTTATATGTGTTATTTAGGGAAATGGTCATGAACGTGATTTTATTGACAATGAAAAGGTTTATATTATGGACGTTTATAACTCTCTTATATATCCACGTGATACTTGGGCAAAAAGTAAGTAAAAAAAAATTATCTGCAGTTATTTGCAAATAAAGTGGTATTCAAATAAACGGAATTGTCATCTATTTTGAAAATGCTGTGAAATATAATAAAACAATTTAGTTTTATGACCCTAAATGGTTGCCACCGACTAGATGCATGAGGTAGGTTTGTACTTTCTTTAAACTAATTTGTGCTGGAATACCAAAACTTAATTTAATTTAATTTAAAGAGAGAAGAAAAAAAACGAAAACAACAAGGTAGTGGCTGTCATGTAGGCACCCATGGTATAATATCGGCTCCTACTTGTACGCATGCCTTTTTTTTTAAAACTGAATTATTTTTTTAACTCATTCCTATCCAGGCGTTAGCCAGAATAAAATACTAAAGACCGATTCGGACAGGAAAGTCCGATAACAAATGACTTTTCCCTGCTTGCACCTCCACCACCAGTTATAAAAAGATTTAAAGCATCATCAAAATAGACAACGTTGTTCATATTGTGATTACTAATCTTTTATTTATGAAGTAAAAAACTCGTTGGTATTTATTTTTGCTTCAATGAACAGAAGAGCATGGGAAAAACATATCCAATGGAAATTTCAACAGAAGCTGCCGTATACTTTTTCGAGTTCTGAACTCTCAAAGGTGGGCGTCTTGGTAGCAATTCCCTATGACGTACGCAGTCATTGATGCTAAAACCTATTGTTCTTATGTATAGTTGTCCATCCGTCATAAGGCATTGTTACTGAGATCACAAATTTCTCCAGAAATGAACTAGCCTTCTCAAACAATTTAATAATTCATGAGGAAAACATAATGGAAATCAGTTACTGAGACGTTGTTTTGTGAAATGTGGTAGTAACAGCCCATAAATTAAGACAAGTTTTACCTCAAATTTCTCTTTAACCTTTACATATTGGCCAGGTTTCCGGGAGCTCTCCCCTTGACGAGTAAAATCGTCTGACGTTAGCCAGAGTAAAATTGTCTGGCGTTAGCCAGGCCGGTAAAATTGTCTGGCGTTAGCCAGAGTAAAATTGTCTGGCGTTAGTCAGAGTAAAATTGTCTGACGTTAGCCGAGTAAAATTGTCTGGCGTTAGCCAGGCCGGTAAAATTGACTGGCGTTAGCCAGAGTAAAATTGTCTGGCGTTAGCGAGAGTAAAATTGTCTGGCGTTAGCCAGAGTAAAATCGTTTGGTGTTAGCCAGAGTAAAATTGTTTGGCGTTAGCCAGAGTAAAATTGTCTGGCGTTAGCCAGAGTAAAATCGTTTGGCGTTAGCCAGAGTAAAATTGTTTGGCGTTAGCCAGAGTAAAATTGTCTGGCGTTAGCCAGAGTAAAATTGTCTGGCGTTAGCCACAGTAAAATTGTCTGGCGTTAGCCACAGTAAAATTGTCTGGCGTTAGCCACAGTAAAATTGTCTCGCGTTAGCCACAGTAAAATTGTCTGGCGTCAGCCAGAGTAAAATTGTCTGGCGTTAGCCACAGTAAAATTGTCTGGCGTTAGCCACAGTAAAATTAATAAGTTGCCAAAAGGCAACTGTGGCCAGTAAAGGGTTAAATACTGATTTGTTTGAGAAGCCATACCATACACTCGAAAGCCATTTATTATCTGATTTAAAAACACCTCAAAGTGAGTTTATAGCTCGGCTATCGCCTCGTTTTCGGTGTTTTCAAATCAAATAATAAACGGCTTCTCATGTGTGATATATTACATGACAAACTTTGAGAGTTTATAGCTCGAAGACTATTCGTTGGATTTTCTTGAAAATGTTTGGTGAATGGTCTTGCATGCCGTGCTCCACTGTTCACTAAAACAAGAAACGAATGCCAACGGGTTTTTCTAACTTCATAGATACTTTGAAAGTTCTTGAGTTTGCTATAGTCAAGTTATGAATACTCAGTAAAAGAATCCGCAAGCTGAGCTCCAGCTGTCGGATGTGGACTGCTCCATATCTTTCAGAACACGAGTAACTGGTTTGATTTCTTTCTGCATGGGATCAGCATTTTCTTATTGACAGCTTGACTAATAAACAGAAAGCTTTGACGTTGGTAAAACTTACTAAATGTTTGCATCAGGTTATGTAAAACAATAAAGCATGCGCAAGAAGCATTTATTTGATAAATAATTGGGGATTATGCAAGAGCTGCTTGTAGCCTGCAGTATAATTAATATGAAGTACAATTTGTTTTTAATTTTAATGGTAGGAGCAATTAGAAAAAAAGTTGAACTAGGACATAGGACGGATGACGAGACCTATCTTCTATTGGTTGAAAGGTATATAGTTTGTAATTTTTAGAAGCCCAAAATTCAAATATTCAAAAACATTTGAATCTATAGGTGTTTCGGCAGTCTAAACCGTGCAAAACTGCATTCTTTTTTTCTCATAAAACGTTTTGTATTGTGCAATCATGAGCTTCATTCTTCAAGAGGTTGTTGATTAAGTTTAAATTTTATTTACTTTATGACTTTCGAGAAACTTTATGGTTCTCAGAAACTCGCGGAGCGCTTTTAATACAATACAATACAATACAATACAATACAATACAATACAATACAATACAATAGAATACAATAGAATACAATAGAATACAATAGAATACAATAGAATACAATAGAATACAATAGAATACAATAGAATACAATAGAATACAATAGAATACAATAGAATACAATACAATACAATACAATGCAATACAATGCAATGCAATGCAATGCAATGCAATGCAGTGCAGTGCAGTGCAGTGCAGTGCAGTGCAGTGCAGTGCAGTGCAGTGCAGTGCAGTGCAGTGCAATACAATACAATACAATAAATTTTATTTTAACACGATTGGAATTAAAGAATACTGCTTGTGGGGTCGTGTGTTTTAGTCTAGAAACTCAAATGCACCAAGCTATACATATCCATAGCTAGGGGAGTATTTTAAGACTCCTCCCCGCATATAGACACGAAGTTCCGATAAACAATTTATAGGCATAAAGTTCCGACAAGAAATTGATTTGATTAAAGTGGCTTGATAGGAAAAAGTTATGAAAAATTATATTTTCCTCTTAAAACGTTTTGTAGTGTAGACTTGTGTCCTATTTTGTTCCTTGTTTTGCCGTAGTGCCATTGCTGATAATTGAAAAGTTTTACACTTGCTGCATTTGTGTATCTGGATCAATCAGATATATTGTAAATGTAATATGCAAATGTAATGCAAATAAGCATTTTTGAACTCACTAGAACAAAGATTTCCCTCCTCCTTAAAACTGTGCACTGTCTAATACTTTTCAAAACTCAAGAGTAACATTAGGACCGTGCAAGGAACTAGAACGAAACACGAATCTACATGCACTGCATGAAACGTTTTAGAAGGAAAAAAATCTAATTGTTTAAAGATTATTTTCTATTGAGCCACCGTAAGATAGCGATAGTGAAGAAATGCTAAAATAGGGGGGGGGGGGGGGTGTACTTTAATTTTGTGACAAAAAATCATTTTCTATCAGTACAAGAAATTGAATTGAAATATGTTTTCCTACAACGTAAAAATTGAGATTTTTGCGGGACAAATTACTTAATGTTAATTTATTTTACTAATTGTGTAGTAACCTTAGTTAGTATGAACTAAATAGTTTTTGAATTAAAACACATCTGACTTCAACAAATATGCATATGCATGAGTGTTTTGAAAAGCTTGTAGAGAAAGAAACTGTTAATAAGGCTCCGTTTACACTATACCAGATAGCTTTTTGTGCCGGAAGGAAATCCTATCCAGTATAGTGTGAACAGACTCGGCACAATTTGGCGGGACAAAAGCTATTCGGTATAGTGTAAACGGGACTAAAGCTTGTCAAAGAAAGATTAATCAATAGATAGATTGATTGATTGATTAATTGATTGATTATTGATTGATTGATTGATTGATTGATTGATTGATTGATTGATTGATTGATTGATTGATTGATTGATTGATTGTATCTATAATCTATCTCTCAAAGAGCAGTTTTTCATACATTTTATGACACTCCTGATGCGGAGATATTACGCAATTAAAATAACCAACATTCTTTTCATCTTATAGAAATATGGAAGAAGCTTTAAGTGAATTTCATCCTGATATCATTGTCTACAATGCAGGTAACGAACAGTGGCTTTAACGTCTCGGATAGCAACTTTAAGGGGGAAGTGAACCTGTAAGACAACTTGGCTTCATATTTAACGATTAGACAGACAAGTCTACGAGTTGTCTATAGGCCGACCAGGAGCCGCTATGTTGACTATCGTTCATAGACAATGAGGAGGAGTTGACTAATTGTTTTAGTATAAACTAAGTAGCCGGACAAAACATTATTTTAAAGAACAAACTAAATGCGAGTTTTCTGCCATTATCTTGCATTTAAGGTTCTAAGTCACATGTTTAGGCTCGGAAAGAGTAGAAAGTAAAAGTAACTTGACTTCCAAAATTTCCTTTACACTTCTCCAAAAGGGGGGCGGTGCAACCTCGACCCCCCTCGTTGCGCGCCTGCTCATTTCGCTGGTTTCACCAATGCATAGTAAGTAGCTAAGCCAATCAGGATTCAGGCTTTGTAATAGTCCACTACATGAGTTGGTTTATACTAAGAAAGGTTATGTTATACTTATCCACTCTGAATTTTTAATCCAGACCGAGAATGCACACTTTAAATTAGCACGAAATTGCAGAGATGGGCAGACATTTCTCGAACCACAATCGTATACAGCGGTCTTTTTTTACGTCATTACGCGGTCTGGCGTGGTTCTTTTCACTTATAAAGCCCAGAAAGAGTAAATATCGAGGAAATGTAATGGACAGAAGAGTTATGGAAAACAATACCTTACCGGGTCCTGTGGACTCGGACTAAAATAATGCCACACTGTCGTTTGGCAAACGATGACACAAGATGTCGGTTGTTAGCCTCTCCTTGGAGTTATTATTGTAGACGTTTTCTCGAAAAAGAGAAACCATTGTTATAGTGTATGCGGATATGCAAAGATATACAATAAGAATATGCCAAATTTTATTATTTCTGCATGTCCTTTTGATACCGGGCGACACACGACGTAATTGTGTAGAGATGAACAAAATGATTGTGTTGAGATGAACAAAATGATTGTGTTGAGATGAACAAAATGATTTTACTGAGATGAACAAAATGATTTTACTGAGATGTGAACAAAATGATTTTACTGAGATGTGAACAAAATGATTTTACTGAGATGAACAAAATGATTTTACTGAGATGAACGAAATGATTTTACTGTGATGAACAAAATGATTTTACTGAGATGTGAACAAAATGATTTTACTGAGATGAACAAAATGATTTTACTGAGATGTGAACAAAATGATTTTACTGAGATGAACAAAATGATTTTACTGAGATGAACAAAATGATTTTACTGAGTCCATGAACAAAATGATTTTACTGAGATGAACAAAATGATTTTACTGAGATGAACAAAATGATTTTACTGTGATGAACAAAATGATTTTACTGCGATGAACAAAATGATTTTACTGAGATGAACAAAATGATTTTACTGAGATGAACAAAATGATTTTACTGAGATGAACAAAATGATTTTACTGAGATGAACAAAATGATTTTACTGAGATGAACAAAATGATTTTACTGAGATGAACAAAATGATTTTACTGAGATGAACAAAATGATTTTACTGATATGAACAAAATGATTTTACTGTGATGAACAAAATGATTTTACTGTGATGAACAAAATGATTTTACTGTGATGAACAAAATGATTTTACTGTGATGAACAAAATGATTTTACTGTGATGAACAAAATGATTTTACTGAGATGTGAACAAAATGATTTTACTGAGATGAACAAAATGATTTTACTGAGATGAACAAAATGATTTTACTGAGATGAACAAAATGATTTTACTGAGATGAACAAAATGATTTTACTGAGATGAACAAAATGATTTTACTGAGATGAACAAAATGATTTTACTGAGATGAACAAAATGATTTTACTGAGATGAACAAAATGATTTTACTGAGATGAACAAAATGATTTTACTGAGATGAACAAAATGATTTTACTGTGATGAACAAAATGATTTTACTGTGATGAACAAAATGATTTTACTGTGATGAACAAAATGATTTTACTGAGATGTGAACAAAATGATTTTACTGAGATGAACAAAATGATTTTACTGAGATGAACAAAATGATTTTACTGAGATGAACAAAATGATTTTACTGAGATGAACAAAATGATTTTACTGAGATGAACAAAATGATTTTACTGTGATGAACAAAATGATTTTACTGAGATGTGAACAAAACGATTTTACTGAGATGAACAAAATGATTTTACTGTGATGAACAAAATGATTTTACTGTGATGAACAAAATGATTTTACTGTGATGAACAAAATGATTTTACTGAGATGTGAACAAAATGATTTTACTGAGATGAACAAAATGATTTTACTGAGATGAACAAAATGATTTTAAATGCAAATGATTTTACACAAACAAAAAACACAAATGATTTTACTGAGATGAACAAAATGATTTTACTGAGATGAACAAAATGATTTTACTGAGATGAACAAAATGATTTTACTGAGATGAACAAAATGATTTTACTGTGATGAACAAAATGATTTTACTGTGATGAACAAAATGATTTTACTGTGATGAACAAAATGATTTTACTGTGATGAACAAAATGATTTTACTGAGATGTGAACAAAATGATTTTACTGAGATGAACAAAATGATTTTACTGAGATGAACAAAATGATTTTACTGAGATGAACAAAATGATTTTACTGAGATGAACAAAATGATTTTACTGAGATGAACAAAATGATTTTACTGTGATGAACAAAATGATTTTACTGAGATGTGAACAAAACGATTTTACTGAGATGAACAAAATGATTTTACTGAGATGAACGAAATGATTTTACTGAGATGAACAAAATGATTTTACTGAGATGAACAAAATGATTTTACTGAGATGAACAAAATGATTTTACTGAGATGAACAAAATGATTTTACTGTGATGAACAAAATGATTTTACTGTGATGAACAAAATGATTTTACTGTGATGAACAAAATGATTTTACTGTGATGAACAAAATGATTTTACTGTGATGAACAAAATGATTTTACTGTGATGAACAAAATGATTTTACTGTGATGAACAAAATGATTTTACTGTGATGAACAAAATGATTGTAGACGTTTTCTCGAAAAAGAGAAACCATTGTTATAGTGTATGCGGATTTGCAAAGATATACAATAAAAATATGCCAAATTATATTATTTCTGCATGACACTCCTTTTGATACCGGGCGACACACGACGTAATTGTGTAGAGATGAACAAAATGATTGTGTTGAGATGAACAAAATGATTGTGTTGAGATGAACAAAATGATTTTACTGAGATGAACAAAATGATTTTACTGAGATGAACAAAATGATTTGACTGAGATGTGAACAAAACGATTTTACTGAGATGAACAAAATGATTTTACTGAGATGAACGAAATGATTTTACTGAGATGAATAAAATGATTTTACTGAGATGAACAAAATGATTTTACTGAGATGAACAAAATGATTTTACTGAGATGAACAAAATGATTTTACTGTGATGAACAAAATGATTTTACTGAGATGAACGAAATGATTTTACTGAGATGAACAAAATGATTTTACTGAGATGAACAAAATGATTTTACTGAGATGAACAAAATGATTTTACTGTGATGAACAAAATGATTTTACTGTGATGAACAAAACGATTTTACTGTGATGAACAAAATGATTTTACTGAGATGAACAAAATGATTTTACTGTGATGAACAAAATGATTTTACTGTGATGAACAAAACGATTTTACTGTGATGAACAAAATGATTTTACTGTGATGAACAAAATGATTTTACTGTGATGAACAAACCGATTTTACTGTGATGAACAAAATGATTTTACTGTGATGAACAAACCGATTTTACTGTGATGAGTAGTGATACCCCCCACTATGGCGGCGGAAGTAATTAGTATGCAAACGGTGTGTAGCCCCTCATCTCATTAGTATTCATTTTATAGCGGCGCGTTACGTCAGCACGCCCTAACCCTAATCTCATTATGCATACGTCATTATGGCTCATGCTCCTATAGGACACTCTAACCCTAGCTGTCACTCAACCCCCCGGTTTTCACTACGTCATACCGACTTATTATTTATTCATTCTCAGACTCCTTTGGGATGTAGTAACCCTAACTTTCCCCCCTAACCCTAGATGTTACTTAACCACCCGTCATTCCCGATTGGTCTCCGACTGATTTCCAAAGTTACGTAAAAGGCACTGGACTTATCTCTTTATAACTAATAGAAACCAACTTTCATTTAAACCCTTAACCCTACTTATAGTCAACAGTTGTGGGACACGTATACGTACAGAGCATGCGTACAGTAAACTTTAACAAAATAGACGTTCTTTACAAGGAACTAAAGAGAAATTGATAGAGGCACTTTATATTTTTTTATCTGAAACCTTGTCTCGATGAGTATAGAGAGTTTTGAGCAGCCGAAGTGTCTGAATTGGCAGAGCTCGTATGGACTTAAATCAATAGCATATGATGAATATTATATTAGGTTTAGAGCCTAAACATTCAATCATCCTAGAATCATTGCTAGCTAAACCCTTCGTTTGTAAGTGAAGAAATCGTAAGAATATAGAATGAGGAGTCAATTCTAAAAGCCATAAGAACGTTTTTAAGTGTCGATATATAAACGAAATATTATTTGGCTGCGGGACGGCTGAGTATCGACTTGAATTAATAGCAACATGAATATTATATTAGTTAGAACTTAAACGGCCAAACAGCTCTTTACCCATTTACTTGGAGATATGTGCCGAATTGTCGCTTATTTGGCTTTAGTTTATAAGTAAACGATGCCTTGAATGAAGAAATCGTTCGGCAAACTGTTCGAAAGACATTGAATCATTTTCTTCAGAGGGGTTTGCCAGAATATAAACCGAGAAACCGTTCGGCAAGCTGTTCCTAACTATGCCTTTGTTTATAAGTGAAGAAATCGTAAGTAGAACTTAAGATCTTAGACGAGGAATCAATTCGAAAAGCCGTAGGAGCCATTTTAAGTGACGGTATATAAACGAAATATTATTTGGCGTCAGGATGGATCAGTGCACACATAGTTGCAGTGATATTTGAATATTTATCCTCAGTGCACGTGCAGGAGACAAAAGAAAAACTCATTAGGGACAATTAAGAGGATTAGGCAGGTCTAGGCGAGAAAGTCATTAGCGTGTATTTTGCATAAGACAGAATTCACAACAATCAGTTTAAAATATTTATTTCGGCATTGGCTTAAACTTACAGGTATCAAAACAAATTACGGTTACATATAAAAAAGTTTTAGTAAGGTCTGCTTCTTAGATTATATTTAGGTGTTTTTATTTTAAAAGTAGCATGATAATCTTTCTTGTCCTCTGATGATAATTGGGACACATCTTCTTTTGTCATGGGTAAATATTTTGATCTAGTCATCATTAGATGATGTTCATACTCTTCTCTATCATCTGGGGTCATCTTTGCCAAGTCGCTTTCTTTCCAATCCGAAGAGCTTTCCCAATTATGAAAGAAATTATGTTTAAGCGTCGGTTGTTCAACGGTAGGAGGCGGTGTTACAAAATAGGTTTTAGGTGTAGCATGGAAACCCCACGGAAGATCGTCAGTTTCTTGCTTTATCTCCGGTGTCAAATTTGGTGTATTTTGTTGAGTTTGAAGACTAGCCAGAGGTTGAGACTGATTTTGCAGTTGGTTTTGAAACGTCAGAAAACGTCCTAGCTGATTGGAGTAAAGTATGCTCTTTTCGTCAGGTGTTAACTGTGGCGCTTGTACAATATCTTGCATTTTTTGTTCTGTATTGTACATGGCATTAACGATTGGAGGTAATTGATAGGATTGCTTTTGTATGAAACTACCCAGCTGTTGCTGCAGGCTGGAGCTATTTTCTCCAGGTAGAACATTGGTCTTGAGGTGGTGATCGTCGTCCGTAGTCGGTTTCAGATCAAGCATTAAATAACCATGAGGACGAGTTGTGGCTTCCTCGTAACTCTTCATAAATTCATGGACATGACCTGGGTTCACCTGCCGTGCCAAGACAGAAATTTGTTGCTTATCCCTCGGAGACTTGAATAGTACGATATAGTGTGCGTTGAGGCTGATGTTTCTTGTTTCTTTGCCTTGGTGGAAAATGTTCTGAACAATATAGATGATAGATAAATTCCGGTGATGACTACCTTTAGTAAATAGACTAGCAACTCGTTTATCTCCCCTGATTGAGCCATAAGATCATCAAGGACGATCAGGTTACGTTGAGAGACTTCAAGAAAATTATCAGAGTCAATGTTGGAAGGTATACCCTCATAGAATTCGATGCCTGGTATTGTTTTGATCATTTCTAAATACATGGGCTGCCACTGTCCATAGCACCAAATGATACGTTCGGGAGGAGGATTAATCGTAGTTTTGGCGTTTTCAAGAAGTGTTTTCACCCATACTGTTTTACCACTTTGGGTGCACCCTGCTACAATACACGTGAACGGGTGCTGCATGACTGTAGATACGTTGGCTAGAGGATTAGGTTGCGAGGCGTCGCTCTCGGGGTGGACATTCTTAATATGACGAAGAAGGTGCTCTTTTCTCGATAGTCTTTTTCCACATTTGTTGCAAACGTGTGACATGTTTACACGATGAGTACTAAACACCAAATGAGTTTATTATTTGGAAGCGCAATGCTTAAATTATTTAACTAAATTTCTGCAGAGGATCTAAACCCCAAACACCCCCGGGGTAACCCCCAAACACCCCTGGGGTAACCCCAATCACCCCCGGGGTAACTCCCAAACACCCCTGGGGTAACCCCAAATGCCCCCGGGGTAACCCCAAAACACCCCCGAGGTACCCCAATCACCCCCGGGGTAACCCCAAACACCCCCGGGGTACCCCCAAACACCCCATGGGTAACCCCAAACGCCCCAGGGGTAACCCCAAACACCCCTGGGGTAACCCCAAATGCCCCCGGGGTAACCCCCAAACACCCCCGGGGTACCCCAAACACACCCAGGGGGTGTTTTGGGGTTACCCCGGGGGGTGTTTGGGGGTTACCCCGGGGGTGATTGGGGTACCCCGGGGGTGTTTGGGGATTACCCCGGGGGTGTTTGGGGGTTACCCCGGGGGTGTTTGGGGTACCCCGGGGGTGTTTGGGGGTTACCCCGGGGGCATTTGGGGTTACCCCAGGGGTGTTTGGGGTTACCCCTGGGGCGTTTGGGGGTTACCCATGGGGTGTTTGGGGGTACCCCGGGGGTGTTTGGGGGTTACCCCGGGGGCATTTGGGGTTACCCATGGGGTGTTTGGGGGTACCCCGGGGGTGTTTGGGGGTTACCCCGGGGGTGATTGGGGTACCCCGGGGGTGTTTGGGGTTTAGATCCTCTGCAGAAATTTAGTTAAATAATTTAAGCATTGCGCTTCCAAATAATAAACTCATTTGGTGTTTAGTACTCATCGTGTAAACATGTCACACGTTTGCAACAAATGTGGAAAAAGACTATCGAGAAAAGAGCACCTTCTTCGTCATATTAAGAATGTCCACCCCGAGAGCGACGCCTCGCAACCTAATCCTCTAGCCAACGTATCTACAGTCATGCAGCACCCGTTCACGTGTATTGTAGCAGGGTGCACCCAAAGTGGTAAAACAGTATGGGTGAAAACACTTCTTGAAAACGCCAAAACTACGATTAATCCTCCTCCCGAACGTATCATTTGGTGCTATGGACAGTGGCAGCCCATGTATTTAGAAATGATCAAAACAATACCAGGCATCGAATTCTATGAGGGTATACCTTCCAACATTGACTCTGATAATTTTCTTGAAGTCTCTCAACGTAACCTGATCGTCCTTGATGATCTTATGGCTCAATCAGGGGGAGATAAACGAGTTGCTAGTCTATTTACTAAAGGTAGTCATCACCGGAATTTATCTATCATCTATATTGTTCAGAACATTTTCCACCAAGGCAAAGAAACAAGAAACATCAGCCTCAACGCACACTATATCGTACTATTCAAGTCTCCGAGGGATAAGCAACAAATTTCTGTCTTGGCACGGCAGGTGAACCCAGGTCATGTCCATGAATTTATGAAGAGTTACGAGGAAGCCACAACTCGTCCTCATGGTTATTTAATGCTTGATCTGAAACCGACTACGGACGACGATCACCGCCTCAAGACCAATGTTCTACCTGGAGAAAATAGCTCCAGCCTGCAGCAACAGCTGGGTAGTTTCATACAAAAGCAATCCTATCAATTACCTCCAATCGTTAATGCCATGTACAATACAGAACAAAAAATGCAAGATATTGTACAAGCGCCACAGTTAACACCTGACGAAAAGAGCATACTTTACTCCAATCAGCTAGGACGTTTTCTGACGTTTCAAAACCAACTGCAAAATCAGTCTCAACCTCTGGCTAGTCTTCAAACTCAACAAAATACACCAAATTTGACACCGGAGATAAAGCAAGAAACTGACGATCTTCCGTGGGGTTTCCATGCTACACCTAAAACCTATTTTGTAACACCGCCTCCTACCGTTGAACAACCGACGCTTAAACATAATTTCTTTCATAATTGGGAAAGCTCTTCGGATTGGAAAGAAAGCGACTTGGCAAAGATGACCCCAGATGATAGAGAAGAGTATGAACATCATCTAATGATGACTAGATCAAAATATTTACCCATGACAAAAGAAGATGTGTCCCAATTATCATCAGAGGACAAGAAAGATTATCATGCTACTTTTAAAATAAAAACACCTAAATATAATCTAAGAAGCAGACCTTACTAAAACTTTTTTATATGTAACCGTAATTTGTTTTGATACCTGTAAGTTTAAGCCAATGCCGAAATAAATATTTTAAACTGATTGTTGTGAATTCTGTCTTATGCAAAATACACGCTAATGACTTTCTCGCCTAGACCTGCCTAATCCTCTTAATTGTCCCTAATGAGTTTTTCTTTTGTCTCCTGCACGTGCACTGAGGATAAATATTCAAATATCACTGCAACTATGTGTGCACTGATCCATCCTGACGCCAAATAATATTTCGTTTATATACCGTCACTTAAAATGGCTCCTACGGCTTTTCGAATTGATTCCTCGTCTAAGATCTTAAGTTCTACTTACGATTTCTTCACTTATAAACAAAGGCATAGTTAGGAACAGCTTGCCGAACGGTTTCTCGGTTTATATTCTGGCAAACCCCTCTGAAGAAAATGATTCAATGTCTTTCGAACAGTTTGCCGAACGATTTCTTTATTCAAGGCATCGTTTACTTATAAACTAAAGCCAAATAAGCGACAATTCGGCACATATCTCCAAGTAAATGGGTAAAGAGCTGTTTGGCCGTTTAAGTTCTAACTAATATAATATTCATGTTGCTATTAATTCAAGTCGATACTCAGCCGTCCCGCAGCCAAATAATATTTCGTTTATATATCGACACTTAAAAACGTTCTTATGGCTTTTAGAATTGACTCCTCATTCTATATTCTTACGATTTCTTCACTTACAAACGAAGGGTTTAGCTAGCAATGATTCTAGGATGATTGAATGTTTAGGCTCTAAACCTAATATAATATTCATCATATGCTATTGATTTAAGTCCATACGAGCTCTGCCAATTCAGACACTTCGGCTGCTCAAAACTCTCTATACTCATCGAGACAAGGTTTCAGATAAAAAAATATAAAGTGCCTCTATCAATTTCTCTTTAGTTCCTTGTAAAGAACGTCTATTTTGTTAAAGTTTACTGTACGCATGCTCTGTACGTATACGTGTCCCACAACTGTTGACTATAAGTAGGGTTAAGGGTTTAAATGAAAGTTGGTTTCTATTAGTTATAAAGAGATAAGTCCAGTGCCTTTTACGTAACTTTGGAAATCAGTCGGAGACCAATCGGGAATGACGGGTGGTTAAGTAACATTTAGGGTTAGGGGGGAAAGTTAGGGTTACTACATCCCAAAGGAGTCTGAGAATGAATAAATAATAAGTCGGTATGACGTAGTGAAAACCGGGGGGTTGAGTGACAGCTAGGGTTAGAGTGTCCTATAGGAGCATGAGCCATAATGACGTATGCATAATGAGATTAGGGTTAGGGCGTGCTGACGTAACGCGCCGCTATAAAATGAATACTAATGAGATGAGGGGCTACACACCGTTTGCATACTAATTACTTCCGCCGCCATAGTGGGGGGTATCACTACTGTGATGAACAAAATGATTTTACTGTGATGAACAAAATGATTTTACTGAGATGAACAAAATGATTTTACTGTGATGAACAAAATGATTTTACTGTGATGAACAAAACGATTTTACTGTGATGAACAAAGTGATTTTACTGTGATGAACAAAATGATTTTACTGTGATGAACAAAATGATTTTACTGAGATGAACAAAATGATTTTACTGAGATGAACAAAATGATTTTACTGAGATGAACAAAATGATTTTACTGAGATGATGAACAAAATGATTTTACTGTGATGAACAAAATGATTTTACTGTGATGAACAAAGTGATTTTACTGTGATGAACAAAATGATTTTACTGAGATGTGAACAAAATGATTTTACTGAGATGAACAAAATGATTTTACTGTGATGAACAAAACGATTTTACTGTGATGAACAAAATGATTTTACTGTGATGAACAAAATGATTTTACTGTGATGAACAAAATGATTTTACTGTGATGAACAAAATGATTTTACTGTGATGAACAAAATGATTTTACTGAGATATGAACAAAATGATTTTACTGAGATGAACAAAATGATTTTACTGTGATGAACAAAATGATTTTACTGAGATGAACAAAATGATTGTGTTCAGATGAACAAAATGATTTTACTGAGATGAACAAAATGATTTTACTGTGATGAACAAAATGATTTTACTGAGATGTGAACAAAATGATTTTACTGAGATGAACAAAATGATTTTACTGAGATGAACAAAATGATTTTACTGTGATGAACAAAATGATTTTACTGAGATGAACAAAATGATTTTACTGAGATGAACAAAATGATTTTACTGTGATGAACAAAATGATTTTACTGAGATGAACAAAATGATTTTACTGAGATGAACAAAATGATTTTACTGAGATGAACAAAATGATTGTGTTCAGATGAACAAAATGATTTTACTGAGATGAACAAAATGATTTTACTGTGATGAACAAAATGATTTTACTGAGATGTGAACAAAATGATTTTACTGAGATGAACAAAATGATTTTACTGTGATGAACAAAATGATTTTACTGAGATGAACAAAATGATTTTACTGTGATGAACAAAATGATTTTACTGAGATGTGAACAAAATGATTTTACTGAGATGAACAAAATGATTTTACTGAGATGAACAAAATGATTGTGTTCAGATGACGATCTTCTATTTTTTATTACTTTTTTCCAGGAACTGATGTTCTGGAAGGTGATCCTCTTGGTAACTTATCGATAACTTCCCAGGTGGGATTTCCACAGGTCGAGTGGTTGACTGCGTTGATCAATTGAGAGTTTGCTGACGGAGTGATTGCTTGCTTTGCGTTGCGTCGGGTTGGACGATTGCTTGGTCGACTCGTTGGTTGATTGATTTGGTTGGTTGGTTGGTTGGTTGGTTGGTTGGTTGGTTGGTTGGTTGGTTGGTTGGTTGGTTGGTTGGTTGGTTGGTTGGTTGGTTGGTTGGTTGGTTGGTTGGTTGGTTGGTTGGTTGGTTGGTTGGTTGGTTGGTTGGTTGGTTGGTTGGTTGGTTGGTTGATCAATTTGTTTTCTTTTACATGCAGGGAGTTATTAAAAGAGATGAAATGGTGTTCAAAGCTGCTCGAGATAGGAATATACCAATTTTTATGGTAACTTCAGGAGGATATCAGGTATGGAAATTTTATAATTGTTTTTATAAATATTATAATTCCACTCTTTGTAATATTATTTTCACTTTGTAATCATAATATTTTCACTATAAGCCTGAAAACAACTTCTTGAAAACATGGCGCCGAATTGTCACAGACAGAAGAGAAACATTTAATTCAACGCGACGATATTTCGTTGTGTACATGTAACTTTTAATATCGTCGCATTATCCGTCTGACTCAGACGAATTTAATTGCCGAGACGAATTTTAATTCGTGTGTCGAATTTAATCGAGTTATACGTCGCAGTTTTGTCGAATAAAATTCAAGAATTAAATCCGTCTGATTTAAATTTGTCTATTGTGCTACGTTTAGCGCAGGCCTAAGAGTTGATTGCGAATTCGGAGAGCGTAAGGTCTTGAAAATGTTTCGATAACTTGCGATATTTGTTCTTACATTATTACCAGGTGTTTTTTAGGTATATTTGTAACTTATGAGATTTTTTGTGCCAGATACAGATATTGTTCGCTTAAGTTTTTCCGAGCGTTGCAAATTTAGAACTTGGGCACAGAATAAAGACTATACAGAAGGGCCACGTAGCGGTACAACGTGTCCTCGTATTTTTATGCAAAAATATGCAGTTTACTGGCTAGGACAGCCAGTTCAGTGTGCTTATTGGCCAGAACATGCAGTTTACTGGCTGAGCAACATGCGTAATGCGACATGCGCGGAGACAAAAACTTCAAAGGTTCCGACCCGAGTGGCCCTTCTGTATAGTCTTTATTCTGTGACTTGGGTGCCCAAATTGTATAAACATATCACCAGTATCGCACAGTCTAATAAGGGCTCAAGCCATAAGTCTAAATTTAGACCAGCGGGTTGAAGCTGGCCTAGATGATCATCTTAAAAATTTTCACGTACATGCAAGGTAGCCATGACTGGTCACTAAACGTGCGTAGTTGTGTGTAAAATATTTGGACCATCCTAAAATTGATGCTCTTTCAAAAAGTCATTTTGCAGTGTGAGGTCATTATGCAGTGTGAGGTCATACACAAACCTGAATATCTCAAGAATAAAGCAAGAAAATGAAATTCTACAAAAGATGTTACTTTATCATTTTCAATGTTCTTTCAAACTAGACAAACTTAATTTTCGCTGCATTGGCACTTTAGTACTAGTTGTCATAAAGATCATGATAAAGCAATCCAAAAGCTGTCAATAAAATAAAAATGCCTTCGAAAGCCGTGTTTTTAAATTTATTGTCTACAATCATTGAAGACCGTCCAAAAGACAGCTGGACGACTGCTTACTGGCTAAGCGACTTTATTTATTGATGTAACACATGACTACTGATAAACCAATGGCCCTCATCCCTTGATGGAACTAGTTAGTGATGATTTTTTGTCCATGTTTGTAAAATGGCTTTCAATTTATCCCATACGTGTTTTCACTCCCCACTTCCTTTCGCTTTTCGTACTATCATCATCATCCCATCATCATCCAATCATCATCATCATCATCATCATCATCATCATCGTCAACAACAACAACAACAACAACAACAACAACAACAACAACAACAACAACAACAACAACAACAACAACAACAACAACAACAACAACAACATTTATGATAATTATTATTATTTTGTGATTATTATTATTATTATTAGTAGTAGTAGTAGTTAGTAGGTAGTAGGTAGTAGGTAGTAGGTAGTAGGTAGTAGGTAGTAGGTAGTATAGGTAGTATAGGTAGTATAGGTAGTATAGGTAGTATAGGTAGTGTAGGTAGTGTAGGTAGTGTAGGTAGTGTAGGTAGTGTAGGTAGTGTAGGTAGTGTAGGTAGTGTAGGTAGTGTAGGTAGTGTAGGTAGTGTAGGTAGTGTAGGTAGTGTAGGTAGTGTAGGTAGTGTAGGTAGTGTAGGTAGTGTAGGTAGTGTAGGTAGTGTAGGTAGTGTAGGTAGTGTAGGTAGTGTAGGTAGTGTAGGTAGTGTAGGTAGTGTAGGTAGTGTAGGTAGTGTAGGTAGTGTAGGTAGTGTAGGTAGTGTAGGTAGTGTAGGTAGTGTAGGTAGTGTAGGTAGTGTAGGTAGTGTAGGTAGTGTAGGTAGTGTAGGTAGTGTAGGTAGTGTAGGTAGTGTAGGTAGTGTAGGTAGTGTAGGTAGTGTAGGTAGTGTAGGTAGTGTAGGTAGTGTAGGTAGTGTAGGTAGTGTAGGTAGTGTAGGTAGTGTAGGTAGTGTAGGTAGTGTAGGTAGTGTAGGTAGTGTAGGTAGTGTAGGTAGTGTAGGTAGTGTAGGTAGTGTAGGTAGTGTAGGTAGTGTAGGTAGTGTAGGTAGTGTAGGTAGTGTAGGTAGTGTAGGTAGTGTAGGTAGTGTAGGTAGTGTAGGTAGTGTAGGTAGTGTAGGTAGTGTAGGTAGTGTAGGTAGTGTAGGTAGTGTAGGTAGTGTAGGTAGTGTAGGTAGTGTAGGTAGTGTAGGTAGTGTAGGTAGTGTAGGTAGTGTAGGTAGTGTAGGTAGTGTAGGTAGTATAGGTAGTATAGGTAGTATAGGTAGTATAGGTAGTATAGGTAGTATAGGTAGTATAGGTAGTATAGGTAGTATAGGTAGTATAGGTAGTAGGTAGTAGGTAGTAGGTAGTAGTAGTATAATAATAAACAAGACGCCTGCTAGGCGTTAACTCGGGCTTATAAGCCTGCGCTAGGTATGAAACAATAAACTGTTGAATAGCATGGACTTTATTTTGTATGACATCGCAATAAACAATACAGGCAATAAAGCTTATCAAAAATATTACAGTTACCTTAGTACATGTAACGTATTTCCATACTACGTTCATATGTTGAGTCTCTTCGGATATTACAGTTGATTTCACATTACTTTTCCGCTTTGTGTTGCGAAGTTCGTTTGGAAGTTCAGATATTCGTTCGGAAGTTCGGAATTACGTTGCCAAGGTTGAAAATGAGTTTTGATCCAAAGCTCGCTATTTCATTGGATAATTTTCAACCTTGCCAACGTAATTCCGAACTTCCAAACGAATATCTGAATTTCCCAACGAACTTCGCAACACAACGCGAAAAAGTAATGTGAAATCAACTGTAATATGTCTGTCTGTTACTTCAAAGTTCACTTCATCAATGTTCTTCATTCTTCGATTTACAGCATTTGAGCAACATTTTTCAGTACAATTCAGTAACACATTTAAACATAAGTTTGATCGATTCAATAAAACGTGTAAACATAGATTTGATCGAGTACGCGTCAGCGTACGGTTATCGAGATCGCGGACCAACACGTTCCGAAATCGCGCGTCATCTTTTAGTGTAGGTCAACCGCGATCGGCCGTCGTCGTGTGCGGTTGTAAGCATCGTAAGCGTGTTTATGATTAAACAAAATGCTCGTCCCGGTTGACCGGGTAAAAAAGCGCGGGAATTTAAGGAAATGGACAAAAAAGCAAAAACTCACCCTAATTCTACTATGTTAGAAGTTATTTCACTTTTATTCAGTGTTTTGTCTTTAGACCTGACCATTTGGATGAAATTCTGACCGTAATATTCAAAGTTACAAGCATTGTAGTTCCCGGTGTACCGGGATGTCGCGTTTATATGGGGAAAAGACTGTCCCGGTGTACCGAGATCCCCGTACACCTGGACGTCCTGTTCTCCATATAAACGCAACCGCGAAAATAACAGTAAATTATCTACAAGCCGAGATCCCGGTACACTGTTTATATGATCCCGGTGTCCCAGGACGTCCCAGGCCCTAAGATACTTGCCAGCCACATTCCTTAGGAATCTTATCACAAATTTGCTATATTTCTTTGGATAGTTTGAGTGAACACTCGAGCAATAGCGACCAGAGAAGATGAGCACACCGCGTGGTTTCGCAAAGCCTATCGGGATGCAATAATTGCAATTTGTCGACTCGAAAAATAAAAGAAAATACAGGAATGCCACCGAAACCTAGACCCGGCCTACAATAGGTAGCCCGAGTAATAATATTGTGTTTAGTATGTATTTCTTTATTCTGTAGAGGCGAACAGCTAAATTGATAGCAAATTCGATTTTGAATTTGTACAACCAGGGATTGATTAGCTGCAATACATCATAGTTCTGTAAGTATCATGCAGTCAAAGATATACTTCAATAGCCTTTGTGCAGCAAAGTTGCATTATAACTGTAGTTGAACCATTTATTTTCAGACTCAGAAGTATCACCATGAAATCAAGAGCCTCCTAGCTACGTCTTCCAAAGCGAAGCCGGAAGCTGTGTAATCTTGAAGTCGCAGTATTTTCGTCTAAAAACTAGGGTATATATATATATATGTATACAGAGGGTGGACAAAATATTTAATATCATTAAAAATATGGTTAATGTAGAATTAATAACTATTATTCGGGAAAAGAAAAAATATGTAAAGTGATATATTTTAGAATGCATGGGGTCAATATCTGCTCAAATATGATATCCAATTCTAATTTTGTTATTGGGTTAAAAAATACACTAACTTTGAAGCATGCCACGCTGTGAAGCTGTAGTGAAATCAAGTGAAATGGCAACAAAATATGTAAGTATTTTGCTGTTATAACACTTTCATAGTATACAAACCATTAATCATTTTGAAAACTAATTGGAATAAGTCGAACTAAGATTCACTTCTTTTGTTACATCTGAAAATCATGAAAAATTAATATATTTTTTAAATTAATGGATAAAATTAGAATTTGATATCATATTTGAGCAGATCTTGACGCATGCATTCTAAAAATATATAACTTTACATATTTTTCTGTACTATATATTCTATATATATATACTAAATATATACTAAATATATACTATATATATACTGTATATATACTATATATACTATATATACTATTTATTATATAGATGCGAGTGTTTTACTAGGAAATATACAGTATCGTATTTTCCATATCCTCACCAGTAAAGATATCGATGACGTCATTTAGAATTTTACCGCTTTTTGCATTGAATCTGAAGATATGAATTTTATCTTCTCGTGGTGAAAACGATATTTTACTCATTCGCTATGCTCATTCGTAAAATATTGTTTCCCCCACTCGAAGATAAAATTCATATCTTCGCGCCGCCGTGTAATATCCTCTATATATACTATATATACTATATATACTATATATACTATATATACTATATATACTATATATACTATATATACTATATATACTATATATACTATATATACTATATATACTATATATACTATATATACTATATATACTATATATACTATATATACTATATATACTATATATACTATATATACTATATATACTATATATACTATATATACTATATATACTATATATACTATATATACTATATATACTATATATACTATATATACTATATATACTATATATACTATATATACTATATATACTATATATACTATATATACTACAGTATGTTTCAAATTATTATGCAAAGTGGCATTTTTCAAATATCTTTACAAGTATTTCCTTTGAGCCGATCAAAGTTTCACAATTTGTTTATTACACTTTAACCAACATTACATATTGATTTCATTTAGATATGTTGACAAATAAAGCAGTCGTGACGTATTATGCAAAAAAGGTGTTTTTATGATGTACCAAATTATTATGCATACAAACTATAAATTACATTCTAGTGACCAAAAACACTATTTAAAAGGTGACTCAAACACACTGAAGTCTACAACTTAATATTAACAGGTTTTAAACAAATGCAAGCTTGATACGCAACACACATATGTTCGTCCTCTACTTATTTATTCACATATGTTCCCTTGTTTGACAAGAGGTCTACCAGACGACCATCGACAGATTTGGTGAGATTTTGAATTTCATCTTCTCCGATACTCTCTGCTGCGTCACAGATACCCTTCCATAGATCATCCTTAGACATATATTGTTGACCACCACTGTAAATTTTCTTCTTCAATATGCTCCAAAGGTTTTCTATGGGGTTCAGATCCGGAGATGATGCTGGCCATATCATCAACTTTTCATCTTTGAAGCCAACATCTCGTAGGTATGCAATTGTGAAACGTGCAGCATGTGATGGTGCATTATCTTGCATGAAAATAATCTTCCTTCGGAATGCTACTCGTTGTTTGCGATACCATGGAATAAAGTTCCGCTTCAGGAAGTCTGCGTAGGTGGCAGCATTCATTTTCACACCTTCTGGCACTCCAAATGGACCAACCATCGCATTGCCTAATATACCAGAACATAACACCCCCACCACCTTGTTGTCGTCTTAATCTCGTTGGTTTCTGGGCACCATAAGTCAACCATCCTCTGGACCAACCATCAGGGCCATCAAGGGTTGCTCTACACTCGTCTGTGAAAAGAACCGTTTGGAAATCGGTCTTCATATAACGTTTAGCCCATTCAATCCGTTGAATTTTGTGTCGGTTGGTTAAAGGTGGGCGAATGTTCGGCTTAACAGCTTTGGCAACCGATTTGAGAATGCCACATCGAGATGTTCTAGGTATTCCCTGGATTCCAGCGTCCTCAAAAATTTGTTTGCTCGTTGAAAGCGGATGCCTCGCTACTTCTCGTTTGATTGTGGATAGTTGCCGTCTTGATATTTTTCGACTCACACCTTTGTCGCTTCTTTTCCTTGCCTTGTTGCTGTTGGCAATGAATCGCTTGACAGTTCTGTGATCACGGCAAAGTTCGTTTGAAATTTCGATTGATTTTTTACCCTGAGCGAGACGTTGAACTATATTTCTCTTCTCCTCTTCTGTCAGATCTTTCTGCTTACCCATCTTTAGTATATCTAACCTTGCTATTTCGATTATATATAGTGTATAGTGTACAGTGTATAGTGTATGGTACTGATATGAGCTATCTTGCAATCTGATTGGCTGCATTACTAACTGTATATCAGCTCATATACAGCGAGTAGTGAAAAACAAAATGGCGGCGTAGGTTTCTTAAACTATTGCAGGTGAGACTGGCTGTTTTTTTTCAACGTATAGCTCAGAAAAACTTCAGCTAAGAAGGGGAAACTAACATTTAACACAAAATACACATCCCAAATGCACAATTTACAAAGTTAAGATGGTAAATCCACTTTAAAAACCGGTCGTCTTAAGAGTTTACAAAACCCCATTTGAATTATCAGGTTGACAATCAGTTTTGTCAGACGAATTAAAATCCACAAGAATTGAACTAACAACACATATTTATGAGTACAACCATTATTATTACTCAGCAAAGTAGGTTTTTGAAGTTATAAATCATAATTATGGGTAAAAACTGTGTTATTCTTTCAGGTTAGAAATATTGAAAAACAACGCGTAATTTTCGCTATTAATTATATTTTTTAGTTTCTTTGTCCATTTAAAAAGCCAAAGATTCACAACCACGACAGATTAAATAAATCACCCACCTTTTGACTTTTCAAAGCTGTTTTTATTCTTCATTCAATCTTTTCAACGTATTTTTTGGCTCTGAGAGAAAATTCTGAAGCTGTTTTCAACTCAGCAAGAAACTTGAAAACATAAATACAATACGCATGACGGAAGCTCATATGTGGCGGATATTCAATTAATATAATTTATTGCAATAAATCGACAATTTTGCATATTGTATTTTCGTCCTATCTTTACGGTATTGAGCACTTCTCGACATTTCGCGAACAACACTTTGTTTGTTTCAAAAAAAAAAATATATATATATATATATATATATATATTTATATTTATTTATTAAGTGAAAAAGCTGTCGCTACTCGAGTTTCACGCTTACACGCGATCGTCAGGCAACTGACAGACTCGATCTAGTTAAACTCTATTTACATGATGAAACGAGGTGTCGTGTTACGTGTCTACATTTAACTCGAGTAGCGACAGCTTTTTCACTTAATAAATAAATATTCGCTCTACCTATAATGGTATTGAGCGCTCTAAAACCTTTTGCCAACTGTGTGACTTTGTTACATATTATTCTTGGTATATATATATATATATTATATATATTCTGTAAATAGTAAATAGTATATATGGGCAGTTTTGATGGAGCGGAGACGTGCGAACTGGTGGGATCCTATTTGCTTTCACAACTACCAACCGAGTACAGAAATAACATCGGCTTGTACCGCGACGATGGCCTCAGCGCTTTTAACGTTCCACCCAGGACGATCGAGAAAATCAAGAAAGAAATCTGCCAAGTATTTAATGACAATAAGCTGAAGCTAACCATCGAAGCAAACAAGAAATGCGTGAACTTTCTCGACATCACCTTTGACCTAAGATCCGATACCTTCAAACCGTACACAAAACCTGGCAACATCCCCCAATACATCAACATCCACAGCAACCACCCTGCAACTATCCTCCGCAGAATTCCCGAAACCATTAACCGACGTCTCTCGAAAATCTCATCCAACAAGCAATCATTTGATTCAAGCACGCCCCCGTACCAAGAAGCACTGAGAAAAAGCGGCTTCAACTACAACTTACACTATGAGCCACAACCCGCACAAAAACCACACCGCAGAAGTAGAAATATCACCTGGTATAACCCACCATACAGCTCTAACGTTAGCACCGATATTGGACATAAATTCCTTAAAGCAGTCGACGAATCCTTCCCAAAAAAGCACCCATTAAACAAAATATTCAACCGGAACACATTAAAGCTAAGTTACAGTTGCATGCCGAACATCCAGAGCATCATATCATCACACAACAAAACCATCCTGAACAAAGAAAACAACAAAAACACTAACCCAGAAAGAAAATGTAATTGCCGCCAGAGAGATACCTGCCCACTGAAAGGAGAATGCCAGACCAAAGGGGTAGTCTACCAGGCTACAGTAACGAACACAACGACGAAAGAAGAACAAACCTACGTCGGACTAACAGAGACTACATTCAAAACACGCTACCTAAACCACACCAGCTCCTTTCGAAACAAAACCAAGAAACACGCCACAGAACTCAGCAAACACATTTGGAAATTAAAAGACTCTAACACACCGTACACTATCAACTGGAAAATCGTCAAGAAATTGCAACCCTACTCAAACAAAACAAAACGTTGTAACTTATGTCTCTCCGAAAAATTCATTATCATCTACCACCCGGAACTAAGCTCCCTCAATAAACGTAACGAACTCATTTCCGCATGTCGACATCGAAAGAAATACTTACTAAACCATGTAACATGACCCAACCTATTTAATTATGCATCCCTTGTATATATTCCGTCACACTGTTACGCTATAATTATTCACCTGATGAGTGTGGCAAGTTCAACACTTGCCATACGAAACAGATCTGTAGTGATTAAAAATTCGATGAAGTAACTTGTGTTTTCATCTTGTGTTATACCGCTCTGCTTACGCATTGAGCACTCTATCTGTATGATTTTGTATGCGCTAGTGTATGTCTTAACGACAGTCTCTATCGCTAAATTTATCTATATATATATATATATATATATATATATATATATATATTACTTCTGAAACGTCTAGCTAAAACTACATCATGTTTAGAGTTGATAAACCTTCGAGGTAAGGTTTAATAGGCTACGATTATTAAATTAGTGATGTGAGCATGCGCTTTGATTTAGTATTAGTCCCATTTTATATTCTAAGTGACGTGCCATAAATAGCCGTTCTGATCATCATTCAATAAATGTTTGCATCTTCATCTTGTATGAGGACGCTACCAGCGTATCTCACTCAAGATAGTGAATACGAAGTGTCTGTACACGTGCTACAGAACTGATATCAGTGTTATTGGATTGCATTCGGACGGGTTTTGCATTTTCGAACGAGTTTCGCATTTTTGGACGCGTTTTGCATTTTCAGACTGGTTTTGCATTCAAAGGGGCTTTGCAACCGCGTATAGAGGCACGAGAAGGGCTATAGTAGCTTAGAGTTTTAACACAGCCAGTCATCGATAGCCTGTTTGTTTTCGGATATACTCCCTCACTCTCAGGCTGAATTACCACACAAGGTATATTTACTTTCCAATTGCAAGTGGATTCATCTAAGCCCAAAATGGAAAGTCTCAAATTTTAATATTAGGCCAAATATTGAATTTTCGACTTAAATATTTTTCCATATCGGGCTTAGCCTTAGATGAATAAGTTATATTATATTCGACTGAAATTCGACGTTTAACTCGACGTCGCATTACCGACGAAGTTAAGTTTAATATTTAAAAAACGAGCAGGAGTGTTATCAAATTTAAAACACGTGGTGCGAGTGTTTTGAATGGCTTCAAAAACGATTCGTTATTGGATTTGTGTAATTAGTATTCTTTATATAAAATTGTATGTTCATTAGTATTCTTTCTGACGTCAAGAAGTTTTATCAGGTATAAAACCACGGATATGGTACTGATTTCCTTTGTGTTTTCCTCGTGAATTATTGAATTTTTGAATTCAAATTAAATTCGTCTGAATTAAATTCGTCTGAATTAAATTCGTCTATTGTGCGACGTTTAGCGCAGGCCTTATGAATTATGTAATAGATAAATCCCGAGAACGAGGGATTTATCTGACTTAATTTATTATTGAGGAGGTTTTCCAACAAAGTTTTGTCTTTTTTTCTACTTTGGACGAAGATTTTCCTAGTTTTTCCCTTCATTTCTTATCTAATTAGTATTCAAGGGCTTTATGCGATTTAAAGACCTCGAAAGAACAAAGAAACCGACTCAATAATAAATTAAGAGTTAATAATGATTAGTCATTCGTGATTTAGTTGAAAACAAAAATAAGACTATGTGCACACGGTAACGTTTCCAAACGCTTTCGTATTGTTTACTGTTCTCAAGGGAATCGAGAACAATCAGCTCATTACTTGAAATAATACGAAAACGCTCGGAAACGTTACCGTGTGCACATAGTCTAAGTCAGTGTACCGAGACGGTGCGTGCATTTCTGGTGGAGAAACTGCATAAATTAAGCAAACTTACACTTGATTTTCACTTAAAATATTCATTTGTTTGAGAAGCTATATGAAATACTCGACATAACGTCCCATTTTCTACCAAAACACCAGCCAAGCAAAGTAAATTATCACCTCGTTTTTCGAATTCTAGCTGGGCTTGTACTCTTCCCATGCATGTTTGGACATCGGTTACATCAATAAAATCGTTCGGCGTTTGGCGTCTATATCTGGGAACTCCATTGCTTGGTAAGTGTTGTCTCCATCGTTTTTAGTGCAAAGTTTCGCAGAAACTTTGCAGTATTGTGATGGTGGGCGAAAATTCACACGATCGATAGTGTAAACTTTTCCGGGGGGTGTGCCAGGTTTAGGACATATAAGTTGTCGTGCTTGTATGAATAATATCGTTGTTTCAATAGGTACTTTAAAGAGTTTCAGTGATAACTAAGACAATTTAGTAAAGTATTTGTGGATATCTCTTGAAAGACTTAAGTCAAATATTACATTTTAATCTTGAAGTATGTCGAGTCTAAAATCAGAATATAATGTTTTCCTCTGGGTGTTTTCCCCCCGGTTTATGTAGAAATCTTACTGCGCACGCGCGAAACTAAATTTTACAGCAAAAGTGAATACCATATAATGGCGGAGACAAGAAGGCGCGACCGACAAGCGATTAATAGAGAGGAGGCGATGAATTTTCTTGTCAAAATAAGGACTATGTGGTCTAATTAAATATGGTCTGAGCGAAAGGATTATATTGTCACATGTATTTCGAGGTAAGCGTATGTTCAGTAGTTTTTATTAGTTTATATTTCACTGTTGACGAATCGCGCCCAGCCGCCCAACTGCTAATTTTGAAATTTATAGAGTCAAACTAGAGATTTTCTTAAGGGTGGTATGATATTAGCCGCTCAGGTATGATCGATGAACGAAGGGCGCTGAGTGCATAAACTTTCTTAGACGATAAACTCAGTACAATCATCGTCTTTTGTTTTGGTCGTTTGTGCTGCCGTGTTTAACATAATTCATCTTTTTTTCGCCTCTTCACGGTTTGGTGATTTCCAAATACTTTATATACACAACTACATTTTCATACTATTATTAAAGGCCTACGACAATTGCCTCAGACAAAATTACTAGTCACAAACGACGTGTTTCCGATAACGCAGATACGCTGTATCATAGATTCGTAGTCCAGTTTATTTTGTGTCGATTCTCAAGACTGCCGTAGTTAGTCTTTCTTTGCCGACATATAAAAGTAATGTGTATTAAATCACCGCTTGAGAAGTCGGCTGTTTCCATAATTGCATCATCGCTGTACTTTTATAGTATAAATATCATACGACATTTAATGGCTGGTTACAGACGGCGTATTTTTTTATGAAATTTCAATTCGCAGTCGAGTTTAACATATAGCCGACTCGCCTTCTTTTGTTTTTATGTCAAGATACCTCGGGCTCAGTGAAAGTCAGCTCTAGTGAAGCAGCCGCCAGCCGAGCACCAGACTTTGAATCCTTTATCAATTCGCGTAATAGATTTAAACAAAAACAGATATTTTATAATAACAGAACAGTCGAAGGTCAAATGAGTTGTTTACGTGTCATTGATACGACCGGATATGAGGGATGAAATCATGTGAGGCATATGACGCCTAGCAACGGGAACGTGATTGGCTGTCTAAATACGGAAATGAGTTTTTTGGTCACATGATATGCTGTTGTTCAGGGTTGCTAGATTGGCTTTTTCGAAGCCAAATATCTCGAATTTGGTTTGTTTTTTTCTTAATTGGCTTGGGAAAAAAGTTTTGGCCTTTTGGCCTTTTTTTGGCTTTTTAAATTATTTTTTAAATTATCAGTTCATGAGTCATGACACTTATATTTGCGTTTTGTTACTGATAATTGAAGACTTTTTAATTAAAGTAATATGTAAATGCAATATGTATATAATTTAGAATCTAAATTTTAGATGGTTATATTATATATTATACAAAGTTTAGTATATGGAAATAATAAACCTCGCAGAATATTTGGCTTTTTTTTGGCTTAATTACCAAAACATTGAGTAAGTTTGGCTTTTTTTGGCTTTTTCTCAATCGTAATTATTTGGCCTATTTTGGCTTTTTTTTCAAATGGTTTTTGGCCTTGAGCATGCGCAGCAGTCTAGCAACCCTGCTGTTGTTTTGCACGTTTTCTTTCTTTTCGACGAGGTATTCGAGAAGTGAGGTTATATCTGTGTTCTCTGCGGCTTTTTACAATCCTGCGACTCGCCAGGAAGCTTCAGTTGGTAGCGAAATGCGAGTAGATGGCCAATGTGTCAACGACACAAGGTTCAGTTGCCACGTTAGCACTTCAGGTGCAAAAGGCGATTAGATGTCAACGAACATTGCCACAACATTCAGTCGCCACGTTAGCATTTCAGATGCGAAAGGTGACGAGGTGTCAACGTGCACCGACACGTTCACGGGTCTATCACAAGGGTGAGCAATTGTGAACTCTATCAAAATCTATGTAAAATAGAACTAATACAGCAGTTAAATTGAAACATGTAACTATCAGAAATTTTTCATGTTGTTTCCTCAAGACTTTTCATTGAATTGTACAATGTATTACATGTACATGTATCGTCAAATTTAAAGCAAAATAAATCATTTGAAATGTAAAAAGCTCAAGTGTTTTTTACTTTTTTTATGTTGAAATACAGTACAGTACTGTTAATTGCTCTACGAAACTTTGCACTATCCTTGGGTTCTAGTTATATTCTTGGTGTGTTCCACTGATGTCTATATAGACTGTACATACGACGATTGCGGGGTATTTAGTTATAATATTGACAAATACGCAATTGTCAGTTGAATTGTTTCATATCACATATGGTATCAAATTTAAGGGCTGTTTACATGGGCCGCAGATTTGGATTAATGTTAGGATTCGTTTACATCGAAACTAAACCAATTCTTCTTTGTACATTTAGTTTATGCGAGTTTCAAAACAACAGTGAGATCCTAATCAATCGCGTGAGCCCAGTTAACCGCCTCATGCATGTAAACAGCCCTTTAACAGAATGATCAGCAACGACGAGGTTGTAAATCTGTATCAGCAGTCCTGTTTATATAGGACAAACGACGTGAAAATTCTCTAAGTGCACGGCGTTGTATAAAGAACGAGTACACCACGGTGTTGAGATTAGTTTTGGCACTAAAAATGGAAGGGGAACTGGATAGGAAACTTAAAACGATGCTACAAAACGGGTTTGCACAGTGTGTATAAAAAAACGGAACCCTTAGAAAATGAATATTCTGTTCACTGAACAACCTATTGCAGTAGTTTGAAAGCCCTAAATACCTCTGAGCCGCAGATGCGTAAAAAACATGGTCTTATACACCTGGGAAATTAAGACAACTTGAAGTGTATGCATGGTGAAAGTATTTAGACGAAATGTGCACATTGTTTCAAGTAATGAGCTGATTGTTCTCGATTCCCTTGAGAACAGTACGAAAACGCTCGGAAACGTTATCGTGTGCACATAGCCTTAAAAGCTTTTTCTCTTCCTGTTTAACTTCTGTGCTGATTAATTATAACGCAGCGCTTTTAGGGCTTTCAAACTACTACAATAGTTTGTTTTAAAAGAATACTAATTTTCTAAGGGTTCCGGTGTTTTTTTTATACACACTAGTGTAATATCACTTAAGTTCGGCGTTTAGTAAAACAAAGAACAGCGGAACACCGGAACAGCAAGAACATTAAACGCCTAATAATAATAATAATAACTAGAGGGCAGTCGGGGACTGCATATACGGGATATATACCTCCGCCAGCTGGTTATTAGAGATGTTTAAAAAGAGAACAAGCATCCCGCTAACCAGCTAGCTCACAAGACCAAAACACGCATGCATGTATCACTATGAATAAAACGCTTGATTGCATCGTACCAAAATTATGCAAAAATATTTGCATAAAAGAAAGATAATGAGCGCAATCAAGCATTTTGTATACACGGAGAATCTTGCGGTCAGATTTTTATTAATTTCTCATTCACATTTTGACTAAATTAAACCAAAATTTAATGGATTGGTCGTTGGTCTATGGCCAATCCTTCTGCATGTTCATGAAATCTCCTACGTTCATGAAAATCGGTTGCAACAGTTTTTGAGATATCCTGGCGACAGTCACTTCTGCGAGGGGCCGAGCGAGAAGAGGCGTCTGTTTTCTCAGGCTAGGCGACAGACAAACAAACAAACAAACAAACAAACAAACATTTATTTTATATATGGCTATCTATGTCTATTGTATTTTGTAATTTTTAGTGTTTGTAATTAATAGATCTGTAGGGCGTGATTAAATTTGTAAATATTTTGTATATACGACTCTATGGAAGATCACTTTTTGTGAATGGACTCCGTATTGAAATAAAGTTTCAACAACAACAACAACAAACAAACAAACAAACAAACAAACAAACAAACAAACAAACAAACAAACAAACAAACAAACAAACAAACAAACAAACAAACAAACAAACAAACAAACAAACAAACAAACAAACAAACAAACAAACAAACAAACAAACAAACAAACAGACAGACAGACAGACAGACAGACAGACAGACAGACAGACAGACAGACAGACAGACAAAGGCAGGCAGACAGACAGACAGACAGACAGACAGACAGACAGACAGACAGACAGACAGACAGACAGACAGACAGACAGACAGACAGACAGACAGACAGACAGACAGACAGACAGACAGACAGAGAGAGAGAGAGAGAGAGAGAGAACTTTATTTAAATTCGGAGTCTTATCAATTAAAAATTGCTTTTCATAAGAGCCGAATATAAGTTAATTAAATTAAAGAAAATATACAGTGTTTACAATGTTATATATACAAATAGTTTAATAGTTACGTTAGTAGTTAGAGGAACTGAGGGATGTCAATTCTCGCTTGAAAGACGACAAAGTAACTTGATTTTTCAAATGGATTGGAAGACTGTTCCATAATTTAGCACCACAAAATGTGAAGCTTTTCCTTAAATATTCGGTTTTTGGTTTTGGCAAAATAAGATTTTCACTACCTCTAAGGTTGTATTCCCTTCCATGATTAGCATAGAGAAAACATTGCTTCAAGTATGCCGGAGCATTGCCATGAAGAATTTTATGCATAATAATACATTTGTTTTTACTCCGTCTTTCCTCGAGAGTTGACCATCCAAGTTGGCTTCTTATTAAGCTAGATCTGACTTCGTACCCTAATTGGCATATTGTTCGACCAGCCCGATTATTTAACTTTTGCAACCTTGTGGCCTGTAACGCTCCAAGAGAATCCCACACAATGTCACAATAGTCAAACAGCGGCTGGATAAGTGAATTGTAAATGGTTATCGCAGTTTCTTTGTTAATAAAGGATCTGACTTGTCTAAGTCCACCAATTGCTGAAGAAACTTTCTTCGACACTATATCTATATGATCTGTCCAAGAAAGCCTCTCGTCAATGGTAATTCCAAGTGATTTGCTTTTCCTTACTCTTTCTATTTGTTTGTTCGCGAGATGTATAGTTGCCAAGTCACTTATTTTATTTAGCGAGTTATCAGATGCAATATACATTTGTTCTGTTTTTGTCACATTTAAACTCAATTTATTTGCTAACAGCCAATCATTTAAATTATTCAAGTCAGTATTGACCAACTGAATAAGTTTGGTAATTGATTTACAGGAGGTAGTAATGTTAGTGTCATCGGCAAACATTCTTGGGTTTGAGTGTTTTAAACAGTTTGGCAAATCATTTATATAAATAAGAAAAAGCAAGGGACCAAGTATAGAACCTTGTGGAACGCCACATTTAATCGTTTTAGGCGATGAGAGATAACCATTTACAAGACATTGTTGCTTTCTTTCAGTTAAATACGAGTTAAACCACTTCACAGTTTCTGTATGCAACCCATAATAGGAAAGTTTTTTGAGTAAAATCGAATGGTTTACTGTGTCGAAAGCTTTTGATAGGTCAACAAAGACTACAGAGTTCAAATTACACAGACAGACAGACAGACAGACAGACAGACAGACAGACAGACAGACAGACAGACAGACAGACAGACAGACAGACAGACAGACAGACAAAGAAAGAAAGAAAGAAAGAAAGAAAGAAAGAAAGAAAGAAAGAAAGAAAGAAAGAAAGAAAGAAAGTAAGTAAGTAAGTAAGTAAGTAAGTAAGTAAGTAAGGGGTAAAAACATAACCTGACGGAGGTAATAAATAGTAATAATGGTAATAGGGTAGTGGGTGGTAAGTGCAAGTTTACTGCTTCAGGGAGTGTCGACCCTGCCTACGCGAGACCTAGGTTTAGCTAGCTTCGGCTGATAGTACCCGGTAAGGCTCGCACTACTCAGGGTTATGAGTTTTGGGGTGGATCGAATCTCTTTAGCCTTGGTTAGTAATCGATCAAGTGAGGGTGTCACGAAAAAAATACTGAGCGAAGGAAAATCCTCGAAAAAAACAATTGATGATGTCAGATAATAGGATGTCAAATAATAGGATAAACCAAAACGGCGTAAATGAGACCGGAGTAATGGCGAAGGTCTCTCGCCCGGGTATTAGGGAGTTCGGGCGCGGGCGGTAGGCGGGCAACGAGAAATTGGTCTCCGCTGGGTGACGGAGCATTCTGATTGGTCAGAATATTGATTTTTGATTTCAGCCGTTATCATATTACAGACATGAAGCGGACAAATATAAATGAAATATTAATCGAATTTATTGAGAAAGTATTGAACACAGATATTGAATTCTTTAAGCGCTGTGGCGTCGTGGGGGCTGTTCAACAGGGGGGGCTCAAGTCCAAAATTTTCCGACAGGTGTATTTTTTCTGTAAGTTTTCTGATCTAAAAAACTACAGTATACAGTAGGTTAACACTAAGAGTCCAGGACATGAACGCGAAGTTATCCAGCGAAATTTGTCTTGTTCTGTTGTTCACGCGCTAACTTATTTTATAATGAAATAGGTACACGGCCGTAGGCAGGATTTTTGAGTCAGGGGCCAATAAGACTGCGCAATATCTAGGGGGGTCCGGGGGTATGCTACCCCGGAAAATTTTTGAGATTTGAGAGTCTCTGAAATGGCATTTCCCGCGATCTGACATCATATTTGAGCAAAATTTTGAACATTTTAAAACTTATTTTTAAGACACGTTCTCTCATTTTTTGTCTAAAACTACAGTATTACATATTTACAAAAACAACGACAGTCATTTGCAACTTACTTGTCACTTTTCACCAAAATGTTCAGAAGTTCGTTACGAAGTTCGCAAGTTCGTTGGGAAATTCAAAGTTCGTTTTCAACTACGCAATTGATTGCCGGCTACTAGGAACCAAGCAGTCAATCAAATGCGTAGCTTAAAACGAGCTTTGAACTTCCCAACGAACTTCCGAACATTCTGGTGAAAAGTGAGTAGCAAATGACTGCAAAATAATAGTTACTCTAACGGGATAAAGGCATAAAGCGCGAACGCAACGCGAAAACTCATTGTCACAGTTATGATATTAAACGACTAGTTTGTTCTTTATTCTGTGACTCTGGGAATATGTGATGTTGTTGCGCAATTATTAACTATATAACTGTCTGAATACCAATAAAAAAATAATAAGAAACATTATAAAAATCATATTTTGGATTTTCTCGGGGGGGGGGGGGGGGGCCGTTGCCCCTGCTGCCCCCCCGCTATCTATGGTCCTGGTATTGCATTACTATGAGTTATGACAAATGCCAGGCAGGATAGTGTGAGTTCACTGTGGCTGACAACATGAACAAACTGGCCGAAATAAGCCGATCTAGTAAGTCGTTACATTATTGTAAACAATCTATTGTCAACTGATGATCAAGTTTTCCGACAACCACAAAATTTTGAAAATTTCCGACAAATATCAAATAGTAGGGGGGGCTATAGCCCCCCCTGCCCCCCCGGCCACGACGCCACTGATTGTTTTGCCTTGGTTTTCACACAGAAACAATGGTTATGCTTCGTTTTCTGAAATAATTTGGAAGAACTAAGGTACACAAGTTAGTTTCTACTAAAACAATTAGATTATTCGCTCTCAATTTCTATGAGATGATAGTTGACTCGAGCTCCGCTCTCGTCAACTATTCACTCATAGAAATTTCGAGCTCATAATCTAATTGTTAAGTAGAGATGTTATTGCAATTTTGCCAACTGGATTTGGTAAAAGTATGATATTTAGTTATTACCAGGGTTAAGTCACGTTGGCCTGAAAAACAGAGAAAAATCTTCTCGACGTTTCGAGCGAAGGCCCTTCGTCAGGAGAAATTAGTAAACAACTCACATGTGGTCACGCGTATTTATAGCAGAGCTACAATGGGAATCACGTGAACACATGTAAGCCAATAAAAACAAAGTGAACAAATAAATTAATATGTAATTTTAGCCTGTGTGCAAGTGCTGACCCAATTTGTGGGTCAGCTACCTGCAAATAGGCAAAGAAACAGGTTATAAATTACTATTTAAATCATCAGAAAAAAGTTAAGGAAAAGGTGTGGAATATGGTGGTGGAGTGAGCTAAATGAAAGAGAATCGCTCATTGAGGCCGTGAGGGTGAATGGTACCAAGTTTGTAAATGAGACGCATTTCTTGTTTACGACGAGTATCGTTACAACCTGTAATGGGCTGAATGGCGCAGATTTTCATGTGGTCGTAAACAAGAAATGCGTCTCATTTACAAACTTGGTACCATTCACCCTCACGGCCTCAATGAGCGATTCTCTTTCATTTAGCTCACTCCACCATATTCCACACCTTTTCCTTAACTTTTTCTGATGACTTAAATAGTAATTTATAACCTGTTTCTTTGCCTATTTGCAGGTAGCTGACCCACAAATTGGGTCAGCACCTGCACACAGGCTAAAATTACGTATTAATTTATTTGTTCACTTTGTTTTTATTGGCTTACATGTGTTCACGTGATTCCCATTGTAGCTCTGCTATAAATACGCGTGACCACATGTGAGTTGTTTACTAATTTCTCCTGACGAAGTAGTCTCCCTCGCAGCCGTTGTTAGGGTCGCCGTCCCAAACTCGCTCCCCACCAGCGGCTGCTCACTCGAGCAACACATTCCATTCCCTTTGTATAATGAACCAATGAGATTACAGCATGATCACTGCTAAAATTAAACGCCAGCCTTTTGCGAGCGACGAGGCACGAGGCAAGCGTTGTTGTTGTAAAGCTTGTTTAATCGAAAGCTAATATTTCGAAAAGTTTAGCTTAGAACATTACAAAATTTACGAAGAATAATATTTTGACTATGTTCTTTCTGCCCATGCAAACAAAGGTGCGTAAAAGTCAATGTGAAGCGTGTGGGCATCAGAGAAATATTAAGTTGGCCGTGTTGACACACGGTGTGCTCAAATTATTACCGAAGTCTGAAAATTATCTGCGTACCGCACGGCACTTGAAATCACGAATATTTTCAGAAGTATAGCTTAGAACTTCGCCGAATTTTTGAAGAATGCTATTTTGATTATCCTCTTTCACCACATGCAGATAAACAAGCGTTGAAGTTATGAGCGTCACGGAAATAAAAGATGTAAACACAAGCCCGACGGAAATGGGGTGAACAACAAGAGAGCGACTAGTATAGTGTGTTTACTTGAAAGTTAATATTTCGAGTGATTTAGCTTAGAAGTTCACGAAATTTACGAAGAATGGTATTTTAATTATGTTCTTGCCGCTCATGTCAATAAATGCGTACGAAAACTTTTGAAAAGGCTACAAGTGTTTGCGAAATGTAGCAGGTCCAGGTAGTCTTCTTCGCAGACGTTCAGGTGTGCGTATTAAATTACCGATCGAGAATATTGCTTCTTCTACGTATTTTAATTTCTTTTCTTCAATGTTGCTCAAGCTAACCGAAGAAATCCTAAGACTTCGTGGGTGAATTACTTGTTCTTGCATATTAAAAGCTTCACAAGCGGAGAAACCACCACAATAACATGGGCCATGGCCAGAAACCTTTGAGATTGTATCGGCGCTTGGAAAATCAGCTATTTACCACAGTCGGTAGGAAAGTTTGCAAACATCAGTATTCCCTTGGGCAAATTGGACAACTGCTTTCCGTTGATAGGGATTAAGATTTTTTATTTTAAACGTTTTGAACGTAAATCACACACTTGCTCGCCATCAAAATACCGAGGCCAGGACATGCCAAGGTGAAGGTCGGCTTTCCAGATTTTGGAAGGCTTGCTCTGATTGGTCAGATGCGGGAATGGAATGTGTTGCTCGAGTGAGCAGCCGCTGGTGGGGAGCGAGTTTGGGACGGCGACCCTAACAACGGCTGCGAGGGAGACTACTGACGAAGGGCCTTCGCTCGAAACGTCGAGAAGATTTTTCTCTGTTTTTCAGGCCAACGTGACTTAACCCTGGTAATATTTGGATTTCAACCGTGGCCGACGCTGTCCTAGAAGCTTTTATGATATTTAGTATTTACTGTCACTGTATGCTTTGGCGAAGCATGAGATCATGACAATGTCTGGAATTATTAATAACAATCGAAATATAGTATTAGGTTAGATGTACTGCCGAAACAGAGAACGTAGGAGTCTGACGTTTCGAGCGAAGGCCCTTGGTTTTCTCTCTGACGAAGGGCCTTCGCTCGAAACGTTAGATTTCTACGTTCTCTGTTTCGGCAGTACATCTAACCTTACTATATTTCGATTGTTGTTTAACACTAGACTGAAAGCCAGCCGCCGATCTCATCTCAGGAGTGAGAACGAGATGAGACCGGCGGCTGGCTTTCAGTCTAGCTTAATAGCACTGTCTGCGCAGCACACTATTTTTATTTCACTGTTTAGAATTATTAATGATGGCTGTTCTGTACTCGTCATCTCTCCCTTGAAGAGTATATATAAACGATCAAATCTCTTCTCTTGAATCGCTTAACTCAACTACACAGCTATTTAAGGAAGAGGTTAGATGGGATGACTCTCTGGGACCTTTTCTGAAGATGAAGCCTTACGAAGCATGGATTTTAATGAAAACCTATCCCCCTAACCCTAACCTCAAAAGTGTGGGGTTTTGGCACCAGCTCGCCCCCTCCACCACCCTTTATATAATCGCCAATTTATGGTCCACAACTGTTTCCAAAGCTTGTGGGATGCGCAGTAAAGTTCAATACGTCACTTGGCGCAGCCTTCAGAAAAGGTCCCAGAGAGTCTTCCCATCTAACTTCTACCGCCATTTAACTATCCGATGAGCCATCAGCCTGGGTACGAGGTTGATGAACCATTTGCAGATAAATTAAAATTCGAGGCGTTGATCGCAACAACAACCATGCCTCATGCATCACTATTATTAGCTCACGTTCTGATTGGTTCTCTTAAACAAACATATTCGGTGGGCGGAATTCAAAAACATGGTTTTTGGGCAGGCGGTTTTCGCGTTGCCCGCCTACCACGTGCGCCCGAACTCCCTAATAGGGACTTTAAGATTCGCCGACAACGGACTACGACTACGGTTGACCGGGATACACACAATACTCTGGTGTACTGGGGCGAGTACGGTAAGTAGGAGCGCCAAAATTAGCATTAAGATTTGACCACTGACAACATTGCTGTCAGTAGTCAAATATTGGAAATCATGTCTTTTCAACATGTTAGAGACAACCTAATCTTTTGTTTGGCTGATGGAGTGATAAATGAAGAAGAATTTGCTATTCTTTATTCGAATTTTTGGTCTGAAAATCCATGCTACCCCTACTGGGAGTACGATTCATTTTGCCTCGACGAACTCGATTCAAGTGAATGTCTTACCGAATTTAGACTGGCAAAAGAAGATATTCCAGGTTTGGCATTAGCATTGCAAATTCCAGACAAGTTTACATGCACTCAAGGTACGATCTGTAGTGGAATAGAAGGCCTTTGTATTCTTCTAAAACGCCTTGCATACCCATGCCGATACTTCGATTTAATTCACAGGTTTGCCAGACCTGTTCCAGAGTTATGTATGCTAAGCAATGTTGTCTTAGACTGGTTTTACGATTCACATGGCCATCGTTTAACTGCATGGAACCAAGATTTTCTTTCTCCAGTGTTTTTGGAACGTTACTGCCAAGCAATTACAAGAATGGGATGCCCTCTTGCCAATTGTTTTGGCTTTGTTGACGGCACTGTTCGTCCCATAGCACGTCCTGGTAAAAATCAGAGAATTGTATATAATGGCCATAAGCGCGTTCACAGCCTAAAGTTTCAGTCAGTGGCAATTCCCAATGGGCTGATAGCCAACTTGTATGGTCCAGTTGAAGGTAGACGACATGACGCTGGCATGCTAGCTGACTCAAATCTGTTAACTGCACTTCAATTGAATGCACTAGATCCAGCAGGGAACACTCTTTGCCTTTATGGAGACTTAGCATACCCTCTTCGTCCACAACTCATGTGCCCTTACCGCCAAGGTGACGATCCTATTCTTAATCAAAACATGAGGAATTTCAACAGAGCAATGAGCAGGCTTCGTGTGTCTGTTGAGTGGCTTTTTGGCGATGTTTCAAATTATTTCAAATTTATTGACTACAAGAACAACTTGAGAATTGGAATGAGTGCTGTGGGAAAACAATACATAGTCAGTGCATTGATGAGAAATGCTATCACCTGCTTGTATGGAAACAGTACCTCAAAATTTTTTCAAGTTGATCCCCCAACACTACAAAATTACTTTGCATAGCTTTTTTTTGTGCCAGAACAGGACTGACTCATGTAATTTTCCCTTCTATTACTATCAAAACAGGTTTTTGTTATATAAAACTTGATACCTTTCAGTCGGTGGTGTAGCCAAGGGGGGTGGGTGTTTGAGGGGGGATTCCCCCCCCCCCAATGGTCCCCAAGACCATTCTTGTGAAAAGTTTAAATCCATGGAGAAACTTGTAGGGGTGTGTGTTACAGTTGTTTTAAGGCCAAGTGAGTATATATATATATATATATATATATATATATATATATATATATATATATATATATATATATATATATATATATGTGTGTGTGTATATATATATATATATATATATATATATATATATATATATATATATGTATTATATGTGTATATATATATATATATATATATATATATTTATTTATTATATAGATGTGAGTGTTTTACTAAGAAATATGCAGTGACATATTTTCCATATCCTCACTAGTGAAGATATCGATCACGTGATTAAACATTTTCCCACCTATTGCATTGAATCTATATACTGTAATAAAAAGAAAATTACACGCTGGCTTGAAGATATGAATTTTATCTTCTCGTGGTAAAAACGATATTTTACTCATTCGCTACGCTCATTCGTAAAATATTGTTTTCACCACTCGAAGATAAAATTCATACCTTTGCACCACCGTGTAATATCCTCTATATATATGTGTATGTGTGTATATATATGTGTATGTGTGTATATATATGTGTATGTGTGTATATATATATGTATGTGGGTATATATATATATATATATATATATATATATATATATATATAGCATGTTCTAGGGATTTTGGGTGAAGGAAAATTTGAGTGTAGAATATATACATTTTAAGACCAAACCGGGACCAGTTGCAAAACATGCAACTACACAGGCCTTTCGGCAGGAATTGAACCCACGACCTTGTGATTCTAGTGCAATGCTGTGACCACTGAGCCATGGAGGCCGTTGCCGAGAGCTTGATCGCGAGTTCTGTATATATTAAGGTGGTAATGCCAGGAGAGAATTGGGTTTATTAGAAGTAATATTGGGCATTTCACTCGATTACATAGCAAATATGGTATGTAATCGAGTGAAATGCCCAATATTACTTATAATAAACCAATAATAAACCCAGTATATACACTGTATATAGTAGGCATGCATATGCTATAAATTACAATACTAAGGGTCTATACAAAAATATAAAAACAAGTTGTTTTTACATTTACGACTTGTTTATAAAGAAATCTAAAGATATTCTGACATGTATCATTTTATGTTCTGGTTTGATAACAACAAAATTATGTTATTTATGGATTTCTGATTTCTCTTAAATGCTTGCCTCAAAATGCAGGAAATAGTGTTTCAGAGACTCCAGAAATCAATAATTTTCTGGGGGGACTCCCCTAGGAGATTGAAGTTCTTGCCCAACCCAAGACCCTGGCTACACCACTGCTTTGAGTGAGTAATTCAAACTTTTTCAATGCATGATTGCATCTGAAGCAAACTTTAGTTACATGTAGTAAATAAATATTTTTTCTAGAACTGATAAAGTGTAACTCACATTGTGACTGCAGTACACTTGCCCTATAGAGTATAGGAGACTCAAGGGTGATGCTCCCTAGAATCCAGGTTAGAGGTGTAGCACAGAATCCCTACAATACATCGGAAACTCTGACCCTGTTCCAGACTGAGAAAAATTGCATATTTTGGCAGCTCTGTTTCTGACAAAATGGCAAAAACATTGTACCCTTAAGAAAGAAAAATGTTCCTTGAGCCAGACTAAATACCTAGCATTATAAAAAAGCCAGACCCTGTTCAAGACTGAAACAGTAATTTATATACCCTGTTCCAGACTGAAAATGGCAAAAACCAGACCTTGTCAAGCAGCACATCTCTGTCAACCTGATATATGGGAGTACCCCCCAGAATAGGAGTATGGGAGTTAATAATGGGACACTCTTAGTCTGGTTTTACTTTGTGTGTAAAACATTTCATTTTTTGTAACATTTTTTTTCCACACTAAAATACATCATTTGTTACAAGTTTTGAGAAACATACAAATATGTTATCTTTATTGACATAGTGTAACAAGTTAACATTTGCTAACATTTTTTTTAAATACAAAAGTTTTATGTAATGCGGGCTCATGATAAGTTCAAACAGTGCACCCGTATGTTTAAAATTTCTCTTTTTTCAAAATGTAATGATCTGAGTTCTGATAACTAAATGAATGTGTTTCATACAATGACTTTAACATATACTTGCAAAGATTTTAGCAAGTTTTCTCTTATTGCTTACCAAGCCTTTCAACCAATGCCATCATAGTTTTACTTTGCAGTTGCATCTGTTGTTGCATTTGCTGCTGCATCACATTAAATTGTTGCTGTTGTAGAGTAGCCTGCTCCTGTATATACTGCATTTGTTGCTTGGATTGCTCTAGTAACTGTTCCTGCTTTTGTTGTTCAAGTTCAAGTTTTTTTCTTTCAACTTCAACTTGCTCTTTGTGAAAGGCCAACTCCTCTCTTCTAATTTCTGCATCAACAGACCTTTTTTGCTGAAGGTACTCTAAGGCATCAGTACCACTTCTTCTCTTCCTTTTCTTTACAGGGGTTGTATTGCTTTTAGAATCTGAGTCATCAGATTCACAACACAGCACATCTGAACTTTCCTTCTGTGTTTTGCTCCATGTCATCATAGCTTGATCTCTTAGTTTAAGTGCCATCTCTCTCTCTTTATTTTGTGAGATTTTGCTGGCAGAAGCTTGCCCAAAATCTACATTTTTCATAATTTCCACAATTTCTTCTAATAATGTTTCATTCTCTGTCAATGGATCTGGTGCAATTCCAGAGCCAGCCAACTCTGCTCTAGTTTTATCCTTAAAATCATTTAGAAGCTTATTAAACCTTTCACGTACACTACGCTGGTCTCTTGGGCTTTCATTAAATCCATTGTGAGAGTTTAGGTTTGCAGATATTGTGTCCACTTTTGGCCTGCTTCTTTACTGCCAGTTTTATGTAAATATGGTTCAATGACTCTCACTTCTGTAAGAAGATTCCTGTCTTTTGCATCATCCCAACGGAATGAACCACTAAAAACAATATAGCAATTTTTAACTCAGAAAATACAGTGTTTACAAACCTGAAGAAACCTGATTTAAGGCAGTTTAGGCTTACAGACTTAATTACTTTAACGTAGAACTGAAATTATACAAGATTGAGTGCATAGATCTGAATTTGTTCTGGAAACAATAAAGGAATAACAGTTATCAACCATTTTATCACGGATAACATACATACAAATACTAGAATAGTTGAAACTAGTGTACACAAGGTAATTTAAGTCGTTCCTTTATTATTATATGCTATTTGAATTTAATTTTTGATAAGTTATAATAAAATACACCAAGTCAAAAATATTAAAACACTGTCAAAATTCAAAAGATGTTAAATATCATCTACAGTGTGCCAATATATGAGTAAAATTATTGAAATCCTATTTAAAATCCTAGAACCTAAAAAGAAGCCTGTCATAATTTGGAGTCATGACAAAAACAACTTATTAAACTTACTTATTATTTCGCGCCGGTAAGATCTCCTTTTGAGACACAGCTACAGGTTCGTTTATCTGCCAAAATATAATTAAAAAAATAATGTAAATAAATTCAAACTGGTTCCAAAGTAATCTTGACAGATTTTAAAAGCTAGACATTCAACAAAAACTTGATGCAAGTATTTAAAATAGATGAGAAATGCTTACGTACTCAACACTACGAGAAATCTCTGGAAAACTTACCGTAGCAGATTCCACGACGGTAAAACTCAGACACATGAGCATGCGCAAAAGTACTCGTTCCAGTCCTATCCGAGAAATTGGGTAGTCCGTAGTCCGTAGTCGGCGAATCTTAAAGTCCCTAATACCGCCAGCTACGCGGGCTATAGTGACGCAACAATGATAACATTTATAATGATGTCATAAGACTAGCGGGAACGAACTAAATGTATGTCTCATAATAACATTAGAAAACATACAATATTATATTGGCGACGAGTGTAAAGAGTACTCATGGCAGAGGGCGAAGCACCTCAACCGAATCCTGTGCAAAATTCTACAGATCAAATGGCACAATATATATCCGTGACAATTCAGCCAATGCCTGAATTTCGACAAGACGCCAAACTAGGGACAAGCCTTGCAACTCGATGGAACAATTGGCAATCGGATTTTGAAATGTCAGTCCTGACCGCCAGTGATATAACCGTCAACAAACGTAAACGTACTCTTCTTCTGTATCAGGCTAGATCTCGAGTAAGGGAGATTTTTATGCAATTACCTGAAACTGGTAACGACCAGGGACGTAGCCAGGATTTTGAAAGGGGGGAGCCGAAATCAGAATTAAATTTTAGGGGGGTCCGGGGGCATGCTTCCCCGTGAAACTTTGAAATCGAGAGTCGCTGAAATGCCATTTCCTGGCTTTTGGAGGAAGATTTTACAGACCCTAAAGGTTAAAAAACGTCATACAAAATACTCAAAACACGCAAACGTCACATAGATACACAAAATGCATACACTCAGTAGATTGATGAATACACTGTTTACAGTTTATTTCCTGACATAATTCATATTGCATCAGTTTTGTAGTTACATGTCTGTTGTTTTATATCTAAAGGGGGGGGGGGTAACGGCAACGAATATAAAACCGCCAAAGGCAACTGAAGGAATACTTCGCCCGCAGAAAAACCGAAGGTATGAAGTTTATCGTTTTCGCCAAAAAACTCAAGCCCCCTAACGAAACGCTTGGTGAATTTCACACACGCCTATACGAACGATAATATGGCGGAAACATGTGAATTTAACGATGTGGAGTTTGAAATCGAGGAGCAGATAATTATTGCGACCCGACGTTTGACTTGAAAGCAATGTTCTTGGAAGGACGACGCGACGAACAGAGTTCTTACCAAGCAAAAAAAATCGAATCGAAAGAAGCAGTCGATACGGCGACAAACTCGATTTAAACAACGCTAAAGTCGCTAAAACCTGTACATATTGCGTGTACATTTCCTCACGACGGATGTTGCCCAGCGAAAGTAAAGCTACTGTTACACGATGCGATTTTTCTTGCAACTTGCAACAAATTTATATCCTTGAAAAAAAAACTCAGTCGCAAGTTGCCGAGGAGTGTTACACGCAAACATATTTTTCTCGAATATATCATCCGTTGTTGATATTTTTTGTCCCAGGAGCGTTTCGCCCCAGTCTCGACTGCGTGCGGTATCCCGAAATTCTTACACCTGATATAGCCTTGAAAAGAATTGTGTTGCAAGATGCATGCAGGATGGGTGTTACACGTTCACTTTGTTGCAAGTTGCAGCAAAAAGTAGAACCCACCAGCTTTTCTTGCAACTTGCAACACGGCAAAAATAACAAAATCGCAAGTTGCTACGGGGTGTTACACAATACGAGCAACAATTAATGTTATTGACGAGCAGACATATTCAGAAATGACCGGAGGGATACAAAACAAACACTAAAGCATTTGCGTACACTGCAACGAAACCCGTTAAATTCATTGGCCGAAATTTGAAGCCGTTATCGAGAGACACAAGCGAATTTCCGCGCTGCAAACACAATTACAAGGGCTTCAAGGCGTAAAGAATATCGCGGATGATATTATATATTGTATTCGGAACGACAAGAGCTAAACATGATGAAAACTTGGATAAATGCCTTCGCCGCTTATCCAACAAAAGCCTAAAACTGAATCGAGGAAACTGTAATTTCCTCAGCGACACACTGGAATTCTTTGGACAGATCTTTTCCAAAGAAGGCACACGACCAGTGAGTAAACGATTTAGTCAACGCTCCACAGCCTGCATGTGTACACGACGTCCGAAGTTTGTTGGGAATGACCAACTACAGCAGTAAATACATCCCTGATTTCGCTACGCTGACAATTCCACTTCGTGAATTAACTAACTGAAAAGAACGTTCGATTTGAATGGAAACAAAAACAATGAGTATGCTTCGACAAGCTAACAACCGCGCCATTAGCGTCAGCGCCGTGTATGTCATATTTTGAAAAGAAAAAGAGACATTCGTTTCTTGTCGATGCTAGTCCTGTGGGAATTTCAGCGATTTTGTCACACCAGAAACCAGGAGCTGATGATCAGAAAGTAATAGCTTGTGCAAGCCGAGCATTGAACAAACCCAGAAAAACGCTATTCGCAACTATCGTTTTGTCTGTTGAACATTTTCATTTATTTCTCTATGGCAGTGAATTTACGTTAGTGACTGATCACAAGCCGCTTGAAGTGATCTTTGGAAATCACAACTCTAAAACATCAGCACAATTGAACGATGGATCCTACGTCTCCAACCCTATACATTAGATTGTTTACAAATCTGGAGCGAATAATCCTGCAGACTATTTATCCAGACGTCCTACTCCTCGAGGTACGCGAAAACAAGAGAAGATGACAGAAGATTACATTAATTTTATATGTGAACAATGGAATTCCAAAAGCTATGGCATTGCCATTGGAAGAGATTACAGATGCCCACTATTAAATTTGGATAGAACATTAAGAGGACTTCGTGCTGCGATCAAGGTGAATAAATGGGACTCATCTGTTGTTAAAGCATTCAAAGGTAGCCTATATCAAGGATGAACTGACTGTTTCATCGCATGGTATATCATTTTACGAGGGACAAGAATAGTAATTCCGAAAACTCTGCAGCAAAGAGCAGTCGATATCGCACACGAAGCGCATTGTGCCCAGACATCGAAAGGACAAAAGCCTTACTCAGAGAGAAAATATGGTTTCCTCAGATTGACAATTTTGTGAAGAACTCTATTGACCATAGTATAAACATGTCAAGCTGTAGGAAGATCGAAGCCTCCTGAACCAATAGCCACGATAAGAATGCCAGAATTACCTTGGAAAGTTCTATACATAGATTTCTTACGGACCTCTTCTCCGTCGTGATTGATAGATACTCAAGATTCTCAGAGGTGGAAATTGTTCGCTCTATACGAAAGCCTCAGTGGTAATTCCCAAGTTGGATAGAATATTTGCTGTACATTGTATACCAGACCTTATCAAGTCAGAGTTGATTTAACGGTGAAGAATACAGCCGTTATATAAAAGCACTTGCCATAAAACCAGAGTTCTCCACTCCACAATGGCCTCAAGGTAATGCCCAAGTTGAGCGATTTATGCAGCCACTTGGAAAACCACTCAAGACTGCTAAAACAGAAGGTCGCCCGCGTGGAAGCAAGAGTTAAGCACTTCCTAATGTTGTATCGGAGAACGCCACACAGCACAACCGGTTTACCTCCAGCAGAACTGTATACTCTTCAACAGAACAATACAAGGCAAATTACCCATCTTGCAAAGAAAAAATATTGTGAACCGCCACAAGGGAGCCTTTGAACGTGGAAATACCCGACAACAGTACAAACAATATACAGATGAAAGGTGCAATGCGAAGAAGAGTGAAATTAAAGTTGGAGATCATGTACTACTCACTGGTACAGTACTAGTGAGGCAACCGAAAAAAGACAAACTTTAACGACAAACCCTACGTTGTGACTAACAGAAACGAAACAGAAGTTACAGTCATGAACAAACAAGGACATTACATACGACGAAACGTATCACACTTTAAACAAATATCAAGAACTCATAGAGACACGGATGATGAATACGTTCCAGATGACAATGACCAAGTACTTAATGATAGCATCAACAGCTAGCAGTATAATAACAGCAACAACACGAACAACGGCAATAACACAAACAATGACAACAACAATATGCCTCTAAGAAGATCGACAAGAAGCAAGAAAGAACCTGTTAGATATGGACACATTGTACCTTCAAACGGTTATACCATGACTTAAAAAAGGGAAGATGTAGTGACGTAACAATGATAACATTTATAGCGATGTCATAAGAGTAATAGCTATACGTACCAGTACTAATACGAGTAACCATGAGACTGAAACAAGCGTGCAAGCAAGCAACTAAATGTATGTCTCTTGTTGATATTAAATAAAGCAAACATTTTATAGTCGTTATCCAGCGACTGCTAGAAATAGTTGGACGAAGGGAATAAACAAAGTGGTAATAAGATGTTTCTTCCAAAGTGAGCCTCAAAGAAGAGGATATAGGAAAAGAATGCTAGCAATCTGTAGAGAAATTGGAGTTTTTATATGTAAGTCACTAGACTAGCTGATCAGTCAAGAGCTATATAAGAACAAATGGATGGTTATCTGAAGTTGAACTTGAGGAAATCAGAAGGTAGGTGGAAGGGCATGACGAAAGAGAAGTATTGCAGGAGACTTTGCTGGAGGAGAATATTGAATTTGAAGAAAGGATGGAAACTGAAGAGAATGAGGAGTCGAATATGGAAGAGGCCATCTCAGATAGGATGAGAGCAAATGGTCAGTCGGAGGAAAAAATACAACTTGTTTGGGAAATCCTTAAGGAGAAAGAAAATAAGGAAAGCGGCCATGGCCTCTCAGACAATCTCAGGAGCGTAGAAAGAAAGAGATTAAAATTGGCAAGTAGAGAAGAAGGTCAACAGTGTACTCGGATATATACCTTCCAGAGATATAACAGAAATGAACTGACTTTTCCTAGCAGCAGGACGCGTGGTTCAAAGAAAGCTCGGAATCCAAGGAAAAGAGAGAAATGGGCTGGTGGAACCATGGTGGAAAAGAAGATTGAAGGGTCAACTTGCAAAGTATTGGAAAAAGATCTTAGTTGCCTCGAAAGATGGAAGGCGGTTGGGGAGTTGCAAAATGAGAAAATAAAATAAATATAGAGTTAAAACTGGCAAAGGGATGTCAGTGGTGACCGAGGAGCTGAAGCAACATATTAAAGTGGTGGGTGAAAAGATCAAATGATATGAAAACCGAGGGAACAGTATAGGCAAAACAGATTGTTTCAGTCAAACCAAAAACGACTTTTGGGGATCGAGAGTGGTAGCAATATATTATCTGCATGATGCAGAGGAAAGTAAGCAGTTTTGGAGTAGAATTTGGGATACCTCAGTTTCTCATAATGAAGAAGCAGAATGGCTGAGAAATGTTGACAGTAAAGTTAGTGGTTTAGAGAGACAAAAAAAACATTTTGATGTCATAAAGATGCAGTTGAGAAAAATGCCTAATTGGAAATCGCCAGGACCAGATGGGTTACGAGGTTTTTGGTTGAAGAACTTTACATCTTGTGTCGACAGAATAGCAGAACAGTTACAAGTGTGTTTAGATACCAGCGTAGTTCCAAACTGGATAACACTGGATCCGGAAAGAATGGCACTGATTGTGAGCGATAAAGGAAAGGGAAGTCTTAAGCTTGTAACCAGCTTTAGACCTATAACATGCCTACCACTTATTTGGAAACTTTTATACTGGCTCCTTTGCTGATGACTAATGTACAGTTATTTGAAGCAGAAGGAACTCTTGCCAGATGAGCAAAAGGGTTGTCGGAGAGGGGCACGTGGGACAAAGGATCAGTTATTATTCGATAACATGATAATGAGGAACTGTAAGAGACGTCAAATTGGGCTAGGAATGGCGTGGGAGGATTATGAGAAAGCATATGACATGATTCCTCACTCTTGGTTGCAGAAGTGCTTAAAAATGTAGTGGTGTGGCGGAAAATACGGCTTCCTTATTGGTAGAAAGTATGAAAGAATAGAGGACGGAATTGACCGCAGGAGGAACAACTCTTGGGACTGTGATATTAGAAGAGGAATTTTCCAAGGAGATAGCCTGTCACCACTTCTCTTTGTCCTCGCACTGATACCCTTAACGATGATTGTCAGAGGTGTGAAAGCAGAGTGTGATGTGGGAGGGGAAACGGGAAGAGCTAATGATCTTCTATTTATGGACAATCTGAAACTGTATGGGAAAAAATGAAAGGCAAGTTGACACACTGGTGCACACTGTGCGAATTTTTAGTGAGGATAGTGGTATGCAATTTGGAATAAATAAGTGCGCTGTACTAATTATGAAAACTAGGCACGCTTGGGCGTACATGTATCTACTGCGTCAGACTGCTCAGACTGACTCGGGATGTGATTGGAAAAACCTTCTGAAATTTTATTGGTCCCGAAGAATATTCTATTGTTACTTAACTAACATCGGAAAACCTTGCATGCCGACGTAGTATCTACTCGCATGCGCAGTAGACACAGAAACAAATTGAAGGTAATCTAGGCAATAGTAAGCTAATATGGAAAACAATAAACAATGTCATGACAAGACAAAAATTATTCTATCCAAATTAAGTATTAGACTAACATCTGGCAATACAGTGTTGTCTAAACCCGATTAAATTCCAGAGTTCTTAAATAAACATATACCGGCGATATACCGGCGTTTGGCCTAATTTAGCAAGTCAACTGCTTCCTTCGGATGAAGACGTGCCCTCATTTGAAGACTATATTCCTCCAGTCGGCTCTACTTTTTCTATTGAGAAAGCTACTGTAGAGGAAATTTTCAATTTATTAAATTATTCGAAACTAGACAAAGCTGCAGGATTAAACAACATTCCGGTTAAGTTACTTAAAATAGGCGCAGCTCTACGCTATCTAGCTAGCTCTTTATGTAACATTTGTAACTAGAGAGCAGTCAGAGACTGCATATACCTCCGCTAGCGGGTTATTAGAGATGTTTAAAAAGAAAACGAGCCATCCCGCTAACCAGGCTAGCTCACGGGAGATTTCCCCCCCAAGAGGCTTACTATTTTATACCATTAGCTTTTGAAAACTGTGGTAAATCATACTTACGGCAAATTTGTGTTGATTAATCATCAAAGAACTAATTACCAATTAATAAACTGAAGTGAGCACCAACAAAGCTAGAGCACAACTGAACAAAGTCAAAATACACCGTTTTATCGCAAAAGTAATTTCGATAAAGTGAACTGTGGAAAAATTAAAGGAAGTGGATAGGAAAACGAGAAAGTTACTTAATATCTACCGTGCACTACATCCTCAAGCAGATGTTGACAGATCATACTTAAAGAGGAAGGAAGGTGGGAGAGGACTTATTAGTGTGGAGGACTGTGTTTTTTTGGGTATATACGTGAAAGCAAGGAGAGGCTGTTAGTTGCAGTGAAGGATGAGGGATGTTTGACACAATGATCAAGTCGAGAAGTTATTATGGAGAAACGAAAAGCTAAGTACAAGGAGAAAGCTTTGCATGGACAGTTCTAAAGAGCTACAAAACAAATAAGAAATGTGGAGAGTTGGAACTGGTTAACACGTGGAAATTTGAAGGAGACTCAAGGAACGATTATGGTCGCTCAAGATCAGGCCGTACGAACGAACGCAGTGAAACGTAGGATTGATGGACAGGACGTCTCGTCAAAGTGTCGGTTATGTAGAGAAAGGGAAGATGTAATAAGCCATATTGTTGCTGAGTGCAAAAAGTAGCGCAGAAACAATATAAACTCTGGAGACACGACAAGGCGGCCCAAGTTAGCTGGGAATTGTGCAAGCGGTTCAGTTTTCCACACCAGGAGAAGTAGTACGAACATTCCCCTGCGAAATTTCTTGAAAATGGAGATTGAGGTGAAAGTGCTCTGGGACTTCACTATCCAGACTGATCATCGATTGGAGCTCAACCCGGACATAATAAATAAATTCATAATAAATAAATAATAAATAAATAATAAATAAATAAATCATAAAATCAAAAGGGAGTGCATTATTATTGATGTGGCATGCCCAATCGATATCAGGATTGTGGAAAAAGAGGATGAGTATTGAAATATAAAAAAGTGATCATAGTTCCGATTGTGAATGGAGCTCTTCGAACACTTAGCAAGAACTTTGGTAGTTGGATGGATAAAATAGAGATGAGAGAGAAAATGGACTTATTACAGAAAGCTTGTTTACTGGGCAAAGATCATTAGAAGGACCCTGGATACATAAGGTCAAGGGAATTGGTCCGCTGTTCAGGATTTATAAACCATAAAGACATCAAGTGTGAATTCAATGGAAATAATAATAATAATAATAAATAAATAATAATAATAATAATAATAATAATAATAATAATAATAATAATAATAATAATAATAATAATAATAATAATAATAATAATAATCTGAGCCTTTCAATTGGATGTTTGGCATCATGCATTCGTTTTATGTAATACAGCAAGTACTCTATTTACTTATCCACAGTATTAAAGACTTATTAACCGAGTGCGAGGTCTGTACAGGAAAGTATTTGCTTGAGGTTTTCGTACAGACCGAGCGACGAAGGAGCGAGGTTTGTGCGATAAAAGCGAGGGCAAATACTTTCCGGTACAGACCGAGCAAACGAGGTTAATAAGGAATTTATTATATAGCTATTTGGTTCATTTTATTTTAAAGCTTCGAGCGTTGTTTTCGTCTGCGGAGTATGCTGTTTACCTTACCTGTTGACTTTTTCGTGTCGCTTCTTGGCCTTCTTATTTACATGCACCAGTTCGGCTTTTATTTGTCGTGTTTTTCGATAAACAGCTTTAAAGAAAACCAGCAGTGATGTTCCAACACATTTTATTGTTCAGAATATTTGAATAAAGATACCTATTTTTCTTTTATTTGTATTCAAATCAACTCAGAAATGTTCCCGCCAAAACTTACAGGGCCGAGAAAAAAGCGTATTGACCGGTCGGTCAATATCGTAAAATCCCGACCTCTCAGGAACCAATCAGCGTGCGTCGTTTTGCGTGCGGACCGGAAATCAAACCCAGCCATATAATAATAACTACTTATTGACCGAACGTGAGGTCTGTACTAGTGAAATATCGCACCGATACTTTAGTACGGACCGATACGAGCGCAGCGAATTGAGGTCTGTGCAAAAAACAGAGGTCCGATATTTCACTAGTACAGACCGAACAAGCGAGGTCAATAAGTAGTTTATTATATGGCCTTAAATGTTGTGAACGTTCTGTGAAAACTTGATCCATCTTTCTTGCGAACTAAACGAAAATGGAGACATTTTCCCATTTTTACATGTAAAGTACTTTCCGTTGAGCTAGAATCCTGAACTTTCTACCCCAAATAGTATTTCAATTGCTTTTGTTTGACATATTGCTCAAGATCGTACGTTAAGTAGTTGAATAAAAAATCATCTGAAATTCTAATACTTGTGAGAAGTAAATGTTATATTATTACGAACAATGTTACGAACGTTTTGGGCATTTTAAAAACTTTCACAAAACGTGGAAACTCGAACTATACATCAAATGAAAGCTTATAAAATTTCTAACAACATACCTGCACGATATATTTCAACAATGAGTAGTTCTTAAATTATAATCCATCTTGTTGCATATATACTGACATGACTGCAATTTTGTTTATAAAACTTACGGTCCCGAACGGCAGATTCCGCTCTGAGCGGACGGATACGGGAAATATCCGACCGCTTATGAACCAATCAAATTACAAGATTTCCGTATTCGGACCTCTCAGCGCTGCTGCCATATAATAAGTTAACGTATTTTATAGTATAGTACAGTATAGCGGCGCCCAACAGCGGATAAAACCGAAAGTAAGGGGGGGGGGGGGGGGCGCTACTTTCGTAGTGAACGTACGTTTCATTTACTTTCCTAACCCGTGGTTTATACTGATCTTCACTTTCAAGTTTCAAGGCAGCGCAAGATGGACGGACTTCTCTCCGTGCTACTATCATCACCCCATAATTTGAATTGATTAATTATACACTATACAAGACCCATGCTGCGAAAGTCTCTTAAATTATTAACCATTGCACTGCTTTCTATAAAGACATGAAAAACGTTCAAATAACTTACACTAAATGTTCCATCCACAGACTGCTGCTCTGTTCCTTTTGCTTACGCCCAGAAACTCTCCCACACGTGGTTGCCGGATGTCAATCATACCTTGAACGTTTTACGTGGAGACACGACTCTATTCTGAACTTTCTTGCCAAGACCCTACAAACTGACAATTGCTCCAACCTTTTTGTTGATCTTCCTGAATTCAAAAGCCCCTCAATAATAACTGGAATGGACGAATCCTGACTTACTGAACAATTTGTAAATTACGTAATTTGTAATTTCGAGTTTCCATTATTATTATTATTATTATTATTATTATTATTATTATTATTATTATTATTATTACTACTATTATTATTATTATTATTACTATTATTATTATTATTATTATTATTATTATTATTATTATTATTATTATTATTACTCTAGCAATTCATACGGTAAGTTCGTAACGTGGTTCCCGCGTAATCTAAACATCAAGCTATAGATTTCCTACCCCCCCCCCCCCCCCCACATACACACACACACACAATACGCCGTACGCTAAGTTTCTTAATTGCATGGCATGGTAAGTAAATATATTGGGCTCTGATTGGCTGGGCCCCGTGCATTTATAAGAGTATGGAGATCATAAATGACGTAACGTGGCGTAAAATGGCGTAGGATGGCGTCACCTGGCGGGAAAAGCTAGCGATCGAACTTTCAAAACTATCCCAATTTTAGCTTGTTTTGTTTCCCTCATATTTTATAAAACAGATGAAACATACCGCTCCTGTGCATATGTACTCTTATAAAGGTACATTTGACGTGATTTGAACACGAAAGAAGTGTAAAGGCTCTACTCAACTTCTTTCGTGTTCAAATGACGTCAAACGTACCTTTATAAGAGTACATATGCACGGAGTTTTATGTTTTATTTGTTAAACTAATCTTTAAAAAAATTTGAAGGCGGTGCACACGACTCGCAAAGCCATTCCTCATCATCCTCACGACTTTCACTCAAATTCTCAAACTCATTAATAATTCATGAGATAATCAACAAATCATAAGCGCTGAATTCTACTACGTGAAAGGACTTGAAATACCAGGGAAGTACTGGGAAGAGGACTAGAAACGTTATTTCCAGTCCAAGGACTAGAAAATAACATTTCTAGTCCTAGGACTTGAAATATGACGCCAAGAGCCATGGGAATAGATTTCGAGCACTTCCAAAGCGTTTGCACAACGGCTCGAAGTCTTCTTCGACACTTCGTCGTCCGCCATGCCGACAATTCACCTTCAAACTCGGTTAACGAGGCGCGAGTTACCAAAATACGCTTCATTTCCAATTAAAATCAAATCATCAACGAAGACATTCACACAAACGGCTTTTTCATCCATCCACTAATTACTAATACACTAAGGCCAGTTTTAGACGGCGTGCTTTACATGTGCCGAATCTAATAGTAATTTGGGACGACTCAAATCTATTTAGCACGGCAGTCAATTTATACGGCGAACCAAATGGGTCGCACCAAATACCGTTTCGTGTTCCTGTGAACCTAATATAGAAAATATATTTTAATAATTTATGCATTAGATACGGTACATGAGAAGTTCGCCGTCTAAATCGATCTAAACCAACGTCGCACCAAATGCATTAAGTACGACCAATTCAGTCGAACTTAATCAAATGGTCGACCCAAATAAAAGTTGCCGTACCTATTTGATTTAGACGCCGTGCTTATCATGTACCTAATCTCTCCTATTTGGTTCGGCACATGAAGAGCACGCCGTATAAAACAGGCCTAACTGACTTGGAAATAACACTAAGTGATTTTGAGAAGTCATTCATTCGCCTCGGACTGGAACGAATTCCTCGTTGAAAACACGGCCTAGCAGGCACGTAGCCAGGGTTCTGAAAGGGGGGAGTCGAAGTCAAAGTAAATTTTTAGGGGGTCCGGGGGCATGCTCCCCCGGGAAATTTTGAAATCGGAAGCCGCTGAAATGCCATTTCCTGGCTTTTGGAGGAAGATTTTACAGACTCTAAAGGTTAAAAAACGTCATATAAAATACTCAAAACATGCAAACGTCACATAGATACTCAAAATGCATACACTCAGTAGATTGAATACACTGTTTGCAGTTTATTTCCTGACACAATGGCATATTGCATCAGTTTTGTAGTTACATGTCTGTTGGTTTATATCAAAAGGGGGGGAGCCGCGGCTCCCACGGCTCCCCCCCTGGCTACGTCCCTGTGGCCTAGTCCTCATTGTCGTCCTTTAAATATTACTTAATGCAAGAAAGATGGTACCAGTTGTCGCAAAGATCCGCACTGGGCCATATCGCCATATTCTGGCAATTGACAAGTGCATATTGTTTGTATTATTAACTGTTTCTCATTCAGTTCGTGATTTCTCATTGCTGACTGATCGATAAAGTCAGCATCGTCAGTCTAATAAGAGGAATGACTTTATAATTATATATGCTTCCCTCCTAAAAATAAGCTGCACATTTTCTTCAATTTAAAGTTCTAAATACTGACAGAGCTTTAGAAGCTTGGTTTCACAAATGGCCTCTTGGTTCTATTAAAATGTACGAACTATACGCCGGCGTACTTTTTAGTCAAAATTTTAAATACTGACAGAAAGTTCGTTGGTTTCAGAAGTAGCTTCTCGGTTACTGAGCGTATAGCGTACGTTATAAATAAGATAAAGTAAAGCGTGTTCTTGAGGGAGGCAAATTTCTGAAGAGGGGGACAAATTTGGGGGGGTGGGGGGTGGGGTGGGGTAGAATTGAAATTTCCTGGGACGCCGGCACATGGGTGACACATCCTTTTTGTCGTTCCTATTCTTGATGCTGTTAGTTCATACTGCATGATCTTGCGAAGCAGTCGGGAGTCCTTCCGTTTCTTCTTAGTTACCTATGTTATTGAGACTGCACTTGACTTGACTGCACTCGCCACGTTTCCACCATTTAATTTTGACTTAAGTATCTTTCGTATCCTTCTCAAGAACTCTTTGGATATTGCCTCTTTCATGTCACCGTAGTTTAAATCATCTGCCTCTAAATATTCCAAGATATTTATATCCATCTCCTATTCTCCATCTTCTAGTCCCCTGATAACTTAGGCATCTGCCATCGTAATCCCTTCACACTTGGACACCTTTCCCTTTTCATGATCATGACCAGGACTACATTTACTAATTCCAAATTCCATTCCAATCTCACTGCTAAAAAATTATTATTATTATTATTATTATTATTATTATTATTATTATTATTATGTTTTTGAATAGCCGGGTTTTTTTCTCAGTGACGGCCAGTAGCGCTTTGGCTTCTCCTACCAACATTTGTTAGGATTATATGATTCAACACTACAGTTTCTTCAAAAATATCAATCTTCTTGTACTACTTTACTCAGCACTTTGCGCAGTAGTGTCTCACTTTCCATGAGCACTGTCTTCTGCATGGTTCTCACGACCCATCTGGCATCCTTCTCATGTGGTATCAGCTTCTTGATTTGTTGCTGTAGTTTCTTGATACCACCTCCAAGACATCCTATTACCAGTGGTATTATCTCTACATGGAATCCCAGTCGCTTCTCTCTTGTTTCAAACGCTAACTGCTGGTACTTGTTCAACTTTTCCCGATGTTTTGCTTCGATGTTTTGTTCCTGAGGACATGCCATGTCCACCAGCCAAATATGTTTCCCATCCCTGTCCTCCAGTGTGAGGTCTGGTCTCCTAGATTTATTATATTTCCTCAGTTTATATTCAAAATCCCACACCATCTTAAACTTGTCATTCTCTACAACATGCCCTTTCACCCAACGCTGTTGGTACCACAGTGTTCCTTCCTCTATAATCCCATGTTGCTTACCCCATTGCACCGCTAGCACCATCAATGCACTGTTATGTCTCCTCACATACTCTGTCCCTGCTAATACTGTGCATCCTGCCAAGAGATGTTGGACAGTCTCATCGTACTGTCCACATAACCTACACAGTACCGATTCAACGTTTAGTCCTCTCATCCCCTTCCATTTTCTTGTCTCGATCATCTGTTCTTGCATATTTACTATCGCTGCAGTCTTCTTAGGGTCGAGATTACATTTAAGCCATTCACTACATTCCAATTCCTGGTCCTTATAGACCTTGCTTTGCATTTCCTTCTTCATATATTCAGACTTTTTGTTGTTTTCCATTCCTTTCTTCAGTCCTTCCTTCAGCTTCCTCCAACCAGTTTTCCAGGGGCCAATCATACTCTCTCCGTTCATCGTAACTCCTTTTTCATTAAAGGTTACCTCCAATCCACACTCCGCTAACGTCTGTTCTGCTTCACGTTTCACTGAGCAATACTCATCATCGTACTCTCTCTTCCATACTACTGCAATCCATCTACTCTCTGACATTGACATGTAAGTCGCAATTCTGACTTTTGTTTCCTGATATACTTCTCTCAGGCTCTTTAATCCTCGTCCTCCCACCTGCCTTTTCATGTATAGCCTCTCGTCACTGGATTGCCTATCAGAACCACCTATTACATATTCTGTTGCCGAAACAAGGAATGGGCAAATCCTGAACTGCTAACTTTTTAAAATTATTGTGCTGTATATTTGTTTTATGTTGTTATATATAGTTATTAGTTATATATTGTTAGTGTTGATTCAAGTAGCCGATTGTAAATTACCTTAAATAAGCGAGATTTACAATTGTATATTATCTAAAAAGACATTTAATAAAGTTTCCATTGTTATTAGGTGTTCCATTTTTTGCGGTGTTGCGCTGTTCCGTGTTTTACTACACGCCCTCTGGCGATGGCTCCATACCCAAAATTCCGTTGTCGAGTACCTATATATATATTATATGTCTACAAACGTGGGAAGTTTGTTGCCTTTCTCACAAAATGAACAATTCTCAGTACATATGTCCGCTCAGCTATATAATAGTAAATAGAACTCGAGTCGTCGCCGCGGGCTGGATTATATTTAAAAATCAAGTTAAACATATAAGAACTAAAAATGGCCTGATAGAGATATAGAACTCGACTAAATATAGCTCTCTAGAGTTCTCGCCTCTATTCTCACATTCGAGTCTAATAATAAATAATTATGTCGTTTAAAAAATAAAAAATAAATAAAAAGATATCAATTAGAGAATAAAGTACCTAGTAATTAAATATTAATATTATTTATATAAAATGGGAATCTGGTGCCTCTCAAGCATACCAAGGATGATTTTAAAAGACAGAAAGATATTTCGTTTTCAAATTAGACATAATTGTCGAGTACGGTTTGTCATATTTTGCAGCGAGTTTCGAGGCGAGTATTTTATGGAATGTCGCACCATTTGTGCCAAAAACTAGGGGTGTAAATACTGCTTGTTCTATTTCAATGACTCTTCTATATTGTACACCCTCTTCTTCTCATTCTCGTGACGTAGCAAGATCGACTCGGTGGATTTGGATTTATTCGACGCGGCATTCATTCATTCATTCATTCGCATCAGGTAGTTAAGGAAATAGTTAGCAACCGCCGTTTTATGAACGAATCTAAAGCATGTTCCGAGACATATTTTTCTTGTTTAATGAATGGCTTTTTAAATAAGTACAAGATGATTTCAAAGTTGCTAACAAGGAGGTCAATTTTCTAGTTGTTTTGTAGCTTACCTGGCCGACCTATACTAAACAAGGATGGCAATATCTATGGACGATGCGCTGGTCAAACTTGGTGGTTTTGGATTATTCCAATGGCTGGTTTTTCTTGGTACAAGTGTAACAGAAATGGCACTAGCTTTTCAAACTTTTCTTCAAACATTTCTCACTGCTGAACCTAATTGGGCATGTAAAAATGAAAGCACTATATGCAACTTTACTAAATCAATTGGATTTCGGGATGACAATTACAACGCCAGATGTGATATGCCACGATCCGAATGGACTTTCTCTGATGACTTCACGTCTATCGTCACTGAGGTAATTAAAGTAGTAACAGTACAGTCGACCCTCCATTCTTAAAAGCGACGATCTTTGTTGTACGAAAAAATAGTTAATTGAGCCTAATATAGCTAAACCTGACACAGTGCTAAAAAGCGGTGCCCTGTGGCGTTCAAAACATCGCGTTAAAAATGTCGCATCAAAAATGCGGCTTTCTATTGATTCCCAACGAACGAACGAACGAACGAAATATCACACACAGGATATGCATATATACAACCATTGATGACGTGACCTATCTGAACAAGATGCATATAGGCTTCCGGTAATAGACCGCCGTCATCACGATTTAATGGAGCATGGGCGCTATTGATGTGCCAAGCTTCCAAACAACGTCTTTTGGTGGTACCGTGGATTGGTAGTGATAATTTTTGAATTATCCCGCGCAATCTCATGGTTGGTTTTGCAGGCGTGCTCCGACAAAGCAGAATTTTCCTTTTTTGAAACGAAAACCGCTTTTTGGTGCTCTTCCAAACGTGCCAAACGCGTGCCAAACTGACGTTTTGTCTGGCCAATGTACTCCTGATTATACAGTCATTGCACGGAATGGAATAAATAGCATCTTTTCTCTGTTCTTTCACAATACGATCCTTAGGTTTCGCAAAAATATGACCTAGCGTTAAGAAAGGTATTTGAGCAACTTTTACGTTGAAATTACCTAAGATTCTTTTAATTGGTTCCATAATTCCTTGAATGTACGGAACAATTGCAAAACCCATCATCGAATTTTTGTCCTCAGTGTTTTTGCGTGGTGGTCGTGGTTTAACTGGTTTTAAACAGTTTTTTTAAGAAATCATTAGGATATATAGTTATTCGCCTTTATAAAGTCAAATGCATACTGTTGCTCACGTTCTCACGACTCGGCACTAGATGGTATATGCACTGGGCCCTAGTCAAAAGCAAAGTTCTTGAAAGGACTTCTTATAGCTGGGATGAGGAGAGTCAGATGGGAGGTATTTGTCAGTGTGTGTAGGTTTCCAGTATACCCCAGTTTCGAGATTCCCGTGGCCTGTTCTTTACTTCTTTTGACAATCAAATCCAAAAAAGGCAAACTTCTATTCGTTTCACGTTCTTGAATAGAATCGAAGGCTCGACGAAATTAAGTGATTTAAAAGAATTTCCACTTTATTTTTGGATACCGCAGACGTAACATATCGTTTTCAGAAAAAAGGACAGTTCACTGGTGCGGTAGCTACCGAGTCGAGGAAAAGTGAGCAACAGCGTGTATTTGAAGTTTTAAAGGCGAATAACCACCCTGATGATTTTTTAAAAAGCTGTTTAAAACTAGTCACACCACCATCACGCAAAAACGCTGAGGATGAAAATTCGATGATGGGTTTGCGATTGTTCCGTACATTCAAGGAATTCAATTAAAAGAATCTTAGGTAGTTTCAACGTATAAAAGTTGCTCAAAAACCTTTCTTAACGCTAGGTCATGTTTTAGGTGATGACCCGTAAAGCATCGTGGTTAAATGAACAGTCGCCATATCCGTTTTTGGTAACGTCAATTATTACGATCATTGCAATTATTTTCATGATTAAGAATATAGCAATTATTGCAATGATTGTAAAACTTGTAGTGATAACAGTAATTGTAATTATTGTAATCATGGTGATTATGCTAACTAATTATTGTAATCATCGTAGTCGCCATATAAAATCATAATTACCAGTAGTTAACATAATCACTATATATGTCTATATGATCATTATTAAGTTAATTATCACAATGATCAACATCATCATTATCATTTTCACCTGCATAATTATTATAATTAAATAATTAATCATTGTGATAATCATAATTATCGTAACTATTATTAATTATGAATTGTCGTAATTATTTTAATTAATAAACAAGCTAAGATTATTAATCTATCAATGTTATATATATCATCTTATAGAATTATTTGTAACAAAAATATTTATAGTTTGATCTGGTTTGTAACAAGTCAACTTTGGCTACTCTGGCAAGCATGATTATTTTTGCTGGTTGGCTCTTTGGCAGCTTAATATTTGGTTTTCTTTCCGATAAATTTGGTCGCAAAATAGCATTCCTTTCAGCCGCAGTTAATGCGAGTTTGGTTCCTCTCGCTGGCTCGTTTGCAAATTCACTTTGGCTATTCATCGTTATCAGATTCTTTGTTGGAGTTGGAATAGGTAAGATATGTAAATCTCAAATCATTATATAATAATTTATGAAATAATCTGCCAATTACAATAATTCATTCAATTCCCGTCTTGCGTGGTATACGCTAAAATCGTATAAGATCAAAGATCTCAATTATATCTATGCAAGATAAACAAATTGGTGTATGAATAAATTTTACACATTCTCATGAATAAAATCTCACGGGTTTTTGTATCTACTGCGTATGCGCGAGTAGATACTATGCTGTTAAGGTAAGTTAAGTTAAGTTAACACCCAATATAACAATGCTACATCAAGTATTTTCATGCTAAAATAAGCTTTGTGGAAACACCACGTAAAATATTTCTTTGCTAAGCTTTCGGCCTGTTGCCGAGACGAAGTCGAGGGAAACATCGAGACTCGAGCACGTCATTTATAAACTAAGCAACTGATCAATTAAATCCAGGGCCGTTGGCAGAATTTTTTAGTCAGGGGGGAAGTAAGACTGGCCAATTTCTAGGGTGGTCTGGGGGTATGCTCCCCCGGAAAAATTTTGAGATTTGAGTCTCCGAAATGGCATTTCCCGCGATCTGACATCATATTTGAGCAAAATTTTGAACATTTTAAAACATATTTTTTAAGACACGTTCTCTCATCTTTACAAAAAACTACAGTATTACATATTTACAATGACAACGACAGTCATTTGCAACTCACTTGTAACTTTTCACCAAAATGTTCAGAAGTTCGTTTCGAAGTTCGCAAGTTCGTTGGGAAGTTCAAAGTTCGTTGTGAAGTACGCAATTGATTGCCGGCTACTAGGAACCAATAAGTCAATCAAATGCGTAGCTTAAAACGAACTTTGAATTTCCCAACGAACTTGCGAACTTCGGAACGAAATTCCAAACATTCTGGTGAAAAGTGAGTAGCAAATGACTGCAAAATAATAGTTACTCTATAACGGGATAAAACGCGAACGCAACGCGAAAACTCATTGTCAGAGTTTTATGATATTAAACGACTAGTTAGTTCTTTATTCTGTGACTCTGGGAACAAATGTGATGTTGTTGCACAATTATTAACTATATAACTGTCTGAATACCAATAAAGAATGGCTGTCCTTCCTGAGAAATAGTGCCATGTTTTGCAATCTCAATAGACTCCCTTCTTCGCGTGAAGTATTGCTTGTCGCTGCATGCTAAGCGTGACGACTCTTCCCACTTAACACGATTGTCATACTTCCAAGCGTGTTTGGCAGCAGCAGATTTATTCTGTTGGGCTTTAATGAAACATGTCTTGTGCTCCTTCAGGCGAGTAGAGAGATTTCTTCCCGTTTCCCCGATGTATAAACCAAGCCACATTCACACGGAATGCGATACACTCCAGGCTTAGATAAGCTATCCACCTCGCCTTTATGTGTGAAAAGTACCTTGAACAATTTGTGTTGACTACTGTGAAATACCTTCATACCAGCACGATTTAGAATCCTCTCAATCTTGTGGGATGCTGGTCCGATGTACGGAAGATGAAACTGAAGGTGGTTCTTGCTGGGACTGAGTATTCCACTCCGGATGTACCGAAGGTGTCACAGAAGCTTGAATCCTCTTCTCAGGAAAACCGTTGTTATAGTTGTTCGCGCTCGATGAACGAGAGTTTTGCACACAGACGATTTGATACATGGATGATGGAATGAAGTGTAGTTAAGGTATCTGTCAGTGTGTCTTGGTTTTCTATACACAGTATCAAGTATGACTCAGTTGCTTAGTTTATAAATGACGTGAGCCAACAACTTGTTGTCATTGCTCTGATGAAGGCCTGAGTCAACAGGCCGAAAGCTTAGCAAAGAAATATTTTACGTGGTTTTCCTCGTGAATAGTCCAAAGTTCTAGCGGTCAACAATTGAAAACTTATTGCCCGAGCAGGCAATAAGTTCTCAATTATTGCCCGCTCGGTAAACATTGAAATTTAGCTAAGGTCGTATGATCATGACCACAAACCAACCAATGACAGTCATCCATCGTTGTATCCAGCGAAACTCTAGCTATATAAACAATTGATTATGTTGAACAGCGAGATCAATTTAGCCAGGACGGATAGTTGAGCAGAGAAAATATAGATGACAATTGGAATATTAATGTAGAACATTATACAAACTAAAGAAGACAGAAAATGTTAATGGTCGATCAGTGCCGGAGAAAACAAAACGTGAGGTGACTAGATCTTGTATACTTTTATATCTATATAATATTATGAAAGGTAGATGGACGTTTAAACTTCATTACTTCAATCAGTCTTTAAGCAACATCACTGTTTCAGTAGCGCTTTTCGTAGGTTTCTGTCTGTCGTCGAATAACTTAAATTGCACCAACGTAAATTTGGTTTCTTGTTAGTCTATAAATACGTGTCACTATATGTATCTCATGTAGTCACATATTGTGAAGCGCTGCTAGGTAAAATAATCTGTTGTATTTGGAACTGGTTTCTATATATAGCGACAGAAAACTATATTGGGAAATGATTTATAAATATATACAGCGTATACTGTATTTAGAAATGTTTTCTAAATCACAGTTTACTGTATTTAGAAAACATTTCTAAATACAGTATTGAAATTTTAAATTAACATATATGTATTCTTTCCCCCTCAATTTCCATCATTTCCCCCTCAATTTCCATCATCTTCTAAGCCCTGCCCGGTGTATTTGTCCCAACTAATTGGTGACTTAATTGAAAAAGCTCAGTAAGCAAGCGATCTCGCTTGCGAATTGCCGTATTTATAAAGATAGCGATCAATTTATATTTTTATGTGCATTTAAATTAGCTTTTTGAACCTTGTTCTTGTGTTTTAAAAACTTTTCGCAACAACGTAGCTGGAAATATACATAGGCTATAATACACAAGAAAATAAGAGTTCATTTTTAAGTAAAACTTTGCTGTTAGTTATTCACGTCAACACTAACTATTTCGATTAACTCTATTTAGGTTGTAAGGCCGCATTGTTTGCCATTCTTTTGGAATTCTCTGGAGTAAAGCACCGTGGAACAGTGGGAATGATATACTGGATTTCATTCTCACTTGCACTAATGATTCTCCCGCTTTTTGCTTATTTCATTCGTGATTGGCGCCATTTAACAATACTCATCAGTTGCATAGGTCTTCCTGCGTTGCTTGCTTGGTGGTAAGTAGCGTGAATACCTTACCTGTATATTATTACAGTCGAACCCCTATTAAGAGGGGTGTCCGCTTAAAAGGGATTGCCCAGTAGGGGGTACGCATGTGGTGACAAGCTTTTTACTCCGACGATATTGCAATTATTGCGCAATACTTCCCGTCAGCCTTTGTGAAACTGTGAGTCGTGTAATGCAGCCATTTTAGGCTGGGATATTTTGCAATTGCAAGTGAGCGAGTTATAGTTGATCAGTAATGCGGCTGACAAATGACAGCCTTTGTGAAACTGTGAGTCGTGTATTAATGTAGCCATTGTCCTTTCGATGAAGTGTTTTCGAATCTTGATCTGGAACGGTGTTGGAATATTCGGCTTTTATAATATTTTGCAAGTGACCGAGTTATAGTTGATCAGTATAAACGTGGCTGACAATTGTCTTCGTTATAAATATGCTTACAAATTTATATGTTTTCAACCGCACACGCCGATCGCGGTACAGGAGGCCTCACTAAGGGGGCGATTACATGGTCCGGGATCCCGGTTAACCGGGCTAGTCCGCTTTATATATAAGACGCATGTTATTTAAACATTTCGATTACATGAGAAGCGGACTAGCCCGGTTAACCGGGATGAAAATGTCCATGTAATCGTTTTCATCCAGGCAAACCGGGCTGAAAAACTGTTGAACTCGCTTCAATACGCGTTCGTTTACTTGACTGTGTGAATAAATAGTGTTGAAAGGAACGGAAGTCTTACCCAGGGGCGCCGGAGCCACGGGGGCAGCGGGGGCAGCTGCCCCCCCCCCCTGCCCTCACAGCGCGGGGGCAGCACGGGGGCAACCAATTGCCCTTTCTCGTAAGAGGAATATTTTCTACAGGAATTGCCATTTGTATTATATATTGTAGTAAATAATTTTGTATTAATGCCTCAAATGACTCATAAGCTAACTTATTACGGCAGACTATGCAGAGGCAGCAAACTAATTTTGTCTTGGGTTAGCTGTGTCCAACCTCTTTCTCAGGGCGTTTTTGAAATTTGGAGGGTGGGAAAAAGCCCTGGAATCGGCCAGTAACAGCACCCAAAAATACTGGGTGTAATAAATTAGCAATTTAGTTTAGTATGCAAAATCACTCTGAATAATGGCAGCCCCGTGGGAGAAGTTCATTGTAATGGCGGTCCTATTTGTCCCGTTGGCGGTCCTGTTGAAGCTATTTGGTCATTACTGGCACAAAACTATGCATAAATATGTTTCACGAGGAATGTTTAAGATAAGCAATCAACCAATGAAAATGTCGAATCCAACAGCCGATGTCAGAACCTTTTCCCACCTTACCAATTTTAAAAAGGCCCTGAGAACGAGGTTGACCTGTGTCTTGTGCCCAGACTTTTTTCACGTGGTGGCAATCTCGTACCCAGAGCCTGCGATCCTTTTAAGGATCGCAGGCTCTGGGTACGAGATTGACGTGGTGGGTGTTTTCTGATTCATTAAAGTTGCCATGTTTTCTTAATTAAAGGTAACAAGACGCCTGGTCAGGCGTTCACTCGGGATACTGCAAAATCACAGTGCTATGAAGGTCTAAAAGTCTATTAAACACATTGGTCACAGACAAAAGTCAAAACGCAATCCAATTCTCCGATAGAAAACACAATTTGCAATAACAAAACACGATTGCCTTTATTTATTAACGTATTTCCACACAACGGCGTGTGCGATTGTAAGTGTATATAATATCAAGATCCTTGCCGACATTACTGACCAATAGCTATGTCTGTGAACACACAGAACACATCCGAGACGAGTGATCAGACAAGAAAAGAAAAGGAAAGCAAAGAAAGAATGTATTATTTCCACACATGTACAGCGTTCAATATGTCAAGTCTCTTCGCCTTATTACACAGCTTCATGTTTACCTAGAAAGTGTCACTTGCAAGTTCACTTAATGAACGGCGTGTGCGATTGTAAGTGTATATAATAATATCAAGATACTTGCCAGCGACATTACTGCCCAATAACTATGTCTGTGAACAAACAAATCACATCCGAGACGAGAAAGCTCACTCATTCAGTCGAAAAGAAAGAAGGCAATGGTTAGTCACATGCCTCAGTTTCGCAAAGTTTACTGGTCAATATCGCCAGCGGCCGCGCGGAGGACTAATAACGCGTCGCAAAAAAATAAAAATAAAAATAAAAATAATAAAAATAAGAATCGCGAAACCTAGACTCGGCTACCACAGTAGCCCGAGTAATTAGGAATGTAGCATCAATATGTACAATTCAGTCGTTGAATTTTCTTTCTGAATACATTGTCATTCATCATATTATACCGTTATGCTTTTTGGTTATTTTATGCTATAGAGAAAGATTGGCAAACATTTACCACGTGCAAAAATTAATGCTGATAAAAAGTGCCCTTTTTATATGGCTGCCCCCGCCACCTTAAGTAGCTTCCGGCGCCCCTGGTCTTACCAAAGGTGCCGATGGAAGAGAAGGCCGTCATTGTTGGGTAGAGAAAGGACTTCCTGTGTTTTAACGCGTCCCAAATCCGAGGCGAGATCTCCAGAAAAGAAATCGACGGAAAAGAATGCGAGGTCTCGGGCAGCATACAAATACCGTGTGGTGGGAGGAATGTCTGGGATAAGACGAGCAACAACAAACGAATACGATGAACAGTAGATGACTGTTTTTTCTTTAATGAATGAAGTAAACACACAACAAATTAAGACAATGCACTACTCCTGCCAACAGGGCCTACGCCTGAGAGGGCAAAATCTAGCAAAATATCCTTTGCGACGACAATTGAAACAGACGACATTCAAAAATGACGTTGGAAGGTGGAATAAGGCGGCGATAGGGCCCCAAGGATCGCAGAGCCATAAGCCCCCCTGTCAGATACGGCGAGTACGCTGAAGCTGATAAAACGCGCGCTTGGCATATATGGGGTAATTTAAAACTAACCAACACATGGTATATACGGGAGTGGATTAAACTTAGCCAACACATGGCATATACGGTCAATACGGGGGTAAAATTAAGTTTGCCAACACATGGCATATACGAGGGAAAGTGAACCTTGCCAACACATGGCATATAGAGGGGAATTTAAACTTACCAACACATGGCATACGGGGGGAATTTAAAATTTGCCACCACATGGCATATATGGGAGGACTATTTAGACTGGGCTTTTTTTGGTCTTCTGGGGTTGGGGGGGTTGGGGGGGCGGAAAGTGGTCGCGGTTTAATATCTCAGAAAGGATTTATGCTATAGACGTGAAACTTAGTATGCTGATAGAGCATTCAAAAATATTTTATTTTTATTGATGAAACCCCAAATGTTACGTATCTATGACGCCATTGGTGACGTCATACATAAAAATACAACAAAGTGAAATTACAACAAATTGAAATACAGCCAAATAATAGACAAGAAAAACTCTCCAGTCAAATATTATTTTATTATTACTGTAGTTAGAGCCAGTCTAAAGAAGATAAAACTATAAAACTTAAAAATTTAGGAAGAATCTGGTTTATTTTTGGTTTATGGCCGTTGAGTTAATGGACCTTTTCACCAATAGCGGCGCCATCTTGAATTCGCAATGCATTGTGGTCTATCCAGGGATAAGCTCAATTAAAAGGTTGATTGCTTAGTGTTGAGACATAAAGCAATAGTTCTCGTACGTATAAGGATACATTTGTCATGAATCTGTCCTTGACAATTATTATATTTAGATATTGCTGCCACGAAAGTATTTATAAAGAAAAAATTACCGCATTGTGTCTGAACACTACGCAATCGCCCTTTTAATGGAGCTTGTTACCCTGAATAGACCATAATGCATTGCGAAGATGGCGCCGCTATTGGTGAAAAGGTCTATTGTTGTGAGAAGAAGGTAAATGTTATATTCATTAATCAAGATTTATTGTTCTATTTTCTATTTTTATATATTATCTGAAGTATCCTATGAGGATCCGTATCTTTAAAAGCTATTTTTCGTAAAAATTAAACTGATGATGTTACTGTATGACGTCATTGTTCCGCCATTTTGGATTCCGCCATATTGGATTTGAGACGTCATTAGATGAACTTAAATAACACAAAATATTCATGTAATTATATTAAAAATACTAAAGTTAATCAAATACTCAAAAAAACCTAAAAAACCCCTAAATTAAACCAGAATTTCGAAATTTTTGCCACAAACGTCATCAAAAACGTGTTGCTATGGCAACACTAATTAGTGTAAAAACAATTTTTAATACACGGAAATGTTCCGCAACACTAGACATGAAAAGTCACAAAATTTTAAATACTCGAAAAGTTACAAAGTTTTAAATTCGCGGCGAGCAGGTTCCGCCCCCCTCCTCCCCCAAGTCTAGATATGGTTAAGAAAGGTTAACCCTTTATGGCCCAGTAGTCACTCCACTGACGAGTAAAATCGTCTGGCGTTAGCCAGAGTAAAATACTAAAGACATCGTTGGGCGATAAAGCGTTAACTTGCTCACTGGTAGATAGGTGTCCGTTTCCGCGGGGTGTCCGCTTATAAGGAGTTGTAACTCCGTTAATAGGTGTTCCACTGTATATGCAACAAATTTAGTTAATTAAAGTTGTTTTTGGACAAGACTCAACAAACCAACCGATCAACTATTTTAAACCGACAATTTAATGTTATTGCATGTCGACTGCTTTGAAAAAAGCATGTTATATAAACTTCAAAACCGAAAAGAAAATTGAAATATTTTGAATGAATCGAAAATTAATGTTTGTAATTTATTAAGTTTAAACTTTCCAACCTCGTTTCCAGGGCCTCTTTGAAATTGGGAGGGTGGGAAAAAGCCCTTGCAGAATCATTCTGAGTAATGGCAGTCCCGTGGGAGAAGTGGCGTTCCTATTGGTCCCGATGGCCGTCCCGAACTCCCGTTGAAGCCACTTGATTAACTGGCACAAAACTACGCATAGTTATGTTTCACGAAAAATATATAACAAAATCAATTAACCAACGAAAATGCGTAGTCCACCAGCCGATGCCAGCGCCTTTTTCCCGCTCTACTGGCCAATTTCAAAAAGATCCTGCTTGTACAGCAAAACATAAGCAGAAGTTACAGAATTTTAAGTTTTCTACAAGTTTTCTTTAACACTAGCTTATGTTTTCAGGATATCTCCAGAGTCTGTACGATGGAGTTTAGTGAAACAAAAAGTTGAGAAAGCGGAGAACGAGTTGAAAAGAATTGCTAAGTACAACAAGAAACCAATGGTCTATGAAGAATTAGAATCGCCAAGTGAAAAACAATCTTCATCTTTTGTGGATCTCTTTGCAACTCGGCAACTTACGAAATGCACATTGCTGTCGTGTTTTATTTGGTAGGTATGGTCGCAGTTTTGTTGCTATATTCGAAGAAATGTTGTAGCTTTAAAATATAGTTTAGGGAACAACCGCAAGAATGGCTGTTTTTTGATAACTAATGCAAAAAAATCCTACGATTAGAAAAACCACAGTTGATAATCGGAGCGACTTAATAGCGAGCCGCACAGTTGCTATTAAAAGCACAAAATGCGGACAAACAAACCGAAATCGACTCTCAAGGATTCAAAATGAACGTTTTTCTATTGTTGGCAACTCTGGAAACTCCGCTAAAGTCTTTGGTCTATCTTTTTGTTCGGCTTTATGCATTTCTGTGCACGGTGCACGGTCACTGAACACATTGTATTTTAGTAAAATGAACGAATTGTCCAATAGCAACGTTTTAGTTCAATCACTCAACCGTGCTATTTAAATATTAATAAACCTAAAACAAAGGTTGTGCACGGTGTAAGGTGCGGTTCAACATAAAATCACAGCTCATTATAGGCGCTTTGAAGTTTGCCGAGTTTCCAGACCCTATCTCGATTGACTATGGTAGAGGGAAGGAGTTGTCTTACTTCTCCATTCTAGACTAGCCTGAGAAAACAGCCGCCTCTTCTCGCAAAAACTAAGCTTTAACTTTGTTATTTCAGACAGGAATGATGTCGGATTTACCACCCTTAGCTGCCCGTACATGTAACATTCACTTCACGTACCCTTAGCTGCCCGTACATGTGACATTCACGTTACCACTCTTAGCTGCCCGTACATTAGCCTGGTACCCTGGCCCAATTTTCAAAAGAAATATGGGCCAGGTAACCACTAATTTAATCAATTATACAAATTTCAACAATTTTCCAGACTTTACGCAAAATTTATTGAAATTTGTATACTGTATACCAGAAATTCATAAAGCTTAAATATACCAAATACCCGAATTTCAAAGTAAATATACTGTATACCCGATTTAAAAACCCCTTAGATACCGTATACCCCCTGGCCGACCCCATTTATGTATAAACATAAAATGTATAATTACAATTTTCAAATTATGTACATATACAATGTGATGTAGATTTATACAATATAGATATACGTATGTGTTATATAGAGCGGATATATAATATGCATAATTAGTGTTGCACTGTATGTTGAGAGATAAACTGTGTTTACTCTCTCGGCTAGCCAGTAACATAGTGAGATCGTAGTTTTGATGTCACCTAGCACGCCTATCCATGTTAACGCTGTGCGACAATCGTTTCATGCTCTTGACAGTCTTGTTCAACGTTTCTTGTTTTTTTGTTCAGGTTTGTGGAGGCTGCTGTATACTATGGAATTGGATTCAGCTCGATCAATCTCGGTGTAAACATGTATCTCAGTTTTTTCATTATTAATTCCGTGGATTTACCATCCATCCCAATCGCCATATGGGCCATGAACAGGTGAATATGAAAGTAATGCCATTTAGAGAAATTATCAATGGAAAAACTGAAAAGTGAATTGTTTTAATTGGTAAATTAATTTGGATATATTAAACAGGGTTTTCTTTCACACGAAATTTTTGGGCAGTTGGCATAAAGGAAGTTCTGTCAAAAAAATAATTACTTTAAATAAAAGTTCCTTGAAAACGTTAATAGTTTTACAATACCTTCTCTCCAATTTGAAAAATGACGTCATAATTCTCGTAATTCAAGCTGCCATTTTGAGTTTGCAGAACAGCTTAATTTTGATGAGTGTACTGCGGAATTTCCTTTTTTATTTGACGCTATATATCGTCAAAGTCAGGCAGGCTAAAGTCAGGTTAAAATTGACGATATGACGTCCAAATTGCATGCAAAGAAAGTTCTGCTGTACATTAAAAGTGAGCTGTTATTCAGACTTAAAAATGGCGGCATAAAATACGAAAATGATAACGTCATTTCTCGAGTATGAGAGCAGATATCGTGAAAGTAAACTATCAACATTACCAAACATGACATTTAAATTACTTTCATTTAAAAGTTATTTTATTTGACTGAAGTTCCCCTTTAAGTATTGTCCTTTTAACTAAATACAATACAATACAATACAATACAATACAATACAATACAATACAATACAATACAATACAATACAATACAATACAATGCAATGCAATGCAATGCAATGCAATGCAATGCAGTGCAGTGCAGTGCAGTGCAGTGCAGTGCAGTGCAGTGCAGTGCAGTGCAGTGCAGTGCAGTGCAGTGCAGTGCAGTGCAGTGCAGTGCAGTGCAGTGCAGTGCAGTGCAGTGCAGTGCAGTACGAGATAAATACGAGATTTTGTTCGACCGGCGAAAAGTTTGGAAATATAACATTTACACAACCGAAGAAGTTTACTTTCTTTCCGTTCATATGACACCTGATGTTTTTCTTTCTTTCTTTTTGTCTGAAGTCCAAGAATAGGCAGAAAGTGGACAACGCTGCTTGGAATGCTCTTAGCTTCAATAACATCCTTTGCCGCAGTGATATTTGAAATGTTTCAAACAGAAGAAAGCGCCAGTGATGGTACGTTTGGTTGAAGATATATGTTTTTATTATAAATATAAAATTATATTTTCCGTGTTTCTATAGAGTTATAGAAACACGAGGGGAAGTTTGGGATAACGAAAAATTACAGAGTAATTTTGTGTTTTACTTTTATAAAATAACCCGTCAAAAATAGATTATTCCAAATAAAAAAGCGTAAATTCTCATTGACGTAGTGGATGGCGTATAATGGTGTTTCTGTACAAATTTTAATTAGAACGATGGCGTATTGGATGGCGTAATCTATCCATGTTTTCCATAGAGTTATAGAACACCGCTTTTAACCAATCATCGCTTGCATTTTCAAAATGTTATTTTGAAAAAATATAAGCTCTAAAGCTTCTTTTTCAGGAAAATTAATTAGATGCAACTTGAAAAAAATAGATTAGATGCAAGTATTCGCAGCTCAGCGTGAGCCCGTTCCTGTGATGACTATTTCCAGTGCTTCCCAAGCTCATACATTAGACAACGGGCCACAGGTGAGTATGTAAAGATTTACACGTCCCCGGTTTATAACAACTAATTTAGGACCTCGGTCGGTTCACGGGTGACACGTGCTGTTGGCGCGCTGTCTCTGACCAAAAGTTAAGCCCGGTTAGACAGGGTTAGTACTTGGATGGGTGACCACTTGGGAATGCATGAGCCCGTTGTCAAGCTTGGGATTGATGTGATTTGTGAATAGAATTTGGTAGTTGATGTCTCCTGTGCTTCGAGGGTTTTTCGCCGGGTTCGACGGGTACCTTCTGTGTCGTATACCTTCGATACGACGGCCACGTTAATCTGCGTCCTTCGCAATTCAGCTAGTCATGGTTGCAATTAAGTAAGGATGCCCCCAGTCTCACATTGTAAATATATTTAATGTAATGTAAATAGACATAAATGCATATAATTACAAATTAGACCTGAAAAGCCCTGAGGGGGGGATCTAAAATAAAATTATATTGTACTGTTTTCCTCTCTCTATAAAATCAACACCTACATCTGTGATCCGTGGTCTGAACTGTGTCGTACCTTCGATATGGCCACGTTGATCTGCGTCCTTCGCAATTCAGCCACAATAATAATAATAATAATAATAATAACAATAACAATAACAATAACAATAACAATAACAATAACAATAACAATAACAATAACAATAACAATAACAATAACAATAACAATAACAATAACAATAACAATAACAATAACAATAACAATAACAATAACAATAACAATAACAATAACAATAACAATAACAATAACAATAACAATAACAATAACAATAACAATAACAATAACAATAACAATAACAATAACAATAACAATAACAATAACAATAACAATAACAATAACAATAACAATAACAATAACAATAACAATAACAATAACAATAACAATAACAATAACAATAACAATAATAATAATATTAATAATAGTAATAGTAATAGTAATAGTAATAGTAATAGTAATAGTAATAGTAATAGTAATAGTAATAGTAATAGTAATAGTAATAATAATAATAATAATAATAATAATAATAATAATAATAATAATAATAATAGTACTGTTTTTTTGCCTATTTAAAACATTAGTCTTCTGGGTGATGAAGGTGATTATGTACACCAGTGCAAGGCTTTTCATTGCAGTTTCATTTGGGGGAGTTTGGGTTTGGTCTAACGAATTGTTTCCGACGGTGATTAGGTAAGCCTTGTTTGTTGTTTGTGTTTTCGACTTTTTATTGTTATTTTAGAGTTTAGTATAATTAATAAAAGTGAAGGCAACGTCGAAACGACTTTGCTTTATCTTAAAGTATGTAATAAAGTAAGTTGGGAAAGTTTTGATGAGAAATTCAGGATTGTTAAAAATAAAGTATAGGCTTTTAAAAACTTCGGAGATCTACTTCCGTCGACAGTGAGACATTTTTCTAACTTTACTCCTGATATATTCTGATTATTTATAGATGTTTAAAAAAGTAAGTTAGTTTTCGATTTCGTTTTATATTAATCGTTGATTCAATGGGCTTGTTTCACTCCCTATCCCCTGGTCCCTATGTGACCTGACCTCTGCGCATTCCTTATTGTGATTGGGCAAAATGTTTTGACCTCAAACGCAAACCGACCAATTACAGTAGGACAAACCTCAGAGTCCCGGGGGTAGGGGGGTAGGCGTGAAACAAGCCCATTAAAAATTATTCTGTAGTATTTGTCATTCTTGAGTGATAAAAAGAAGTGTATACAAATGATATTTGATGACAACTTTGGCACAGCTTTAATTTAGTACAATGTCAATTGTGACCTCACATTTGACATTTACCCAAGGCATTTCCGACAATGCGTCATTTTGAAACGAATTACTCATCCCCATGCAATAAGGAACGCCTTTTGATAATGACGTGCAAATTGACAAGGTAAGCTATTGGATAGCAATTAGGAATGACATATTGCCAAAATAAAGTGCAATTTATCATTATTCAAGAGGAGGTATAATTTAATTGTCTGTCGTGACGTAGTTCGAACAATAGGGTTTATAGCAGGTCCAGAGATATACTCTTTCTTGAAAATTATTAAATCTGAGGCTTATTAAACCTGAAATGGTGAAATTGTCGAGTCATAAAAGAAATGGGAACTTCGAATTTGTATGGTTCTGCAATGTTTAGCATCTATTCCGGAGTTTGCAATGCTAATATGAATTTTGAAAGTTTGCCATATATGTTTCATGTTTCGTATATGCTCCAATTTGGCGTCTCCTAGTGAAGCAGATAAGTTTTTTTTCCTCAGTTCTTATTATTATGAGCGTCAGCATTTGACTTCTTCTTGCTGGGTGGTTTCTGGAGTTTGAGTGAAAACCTGAAAAAGAAAGATGGCCGGGAGTCGTTTGTACCCAACGACCCACCTATGGCGTCGCTTTTGATTATATATGTCGTTTTCTTTTTGTGGTTTGAAAGATTTCTTATTTGATAATATTAATTCTGTTTTGTCCAATCTGTTTAGAAATATTGGCGTGGGAACCACCAATGGTTTGGCAAGAATCGGTTCATTTCTAAGTGGCTACATTATTTGGCTGGTAAATTTTAATAAAAAAATATCTTTCTGCATGATATTGCTATCACCCCCCTAGTCCTTGCTATCTGCAATCCCAGCTTTATATCACACACATCATGTGCAGTATATGTCGTCTGAAGTTGTGGTGTGTCTGAAGTTATAACTATTTTTCTCTTGCTTTTTCAGGCTAGGATTATATGCCATTCAGTCACTATTTATTCGTTCGTTTGTTCGTTCGTTCGTTCGTTCGTTCGTTCGTTCGTTCGTTCGTTCGTTCGTTCGTTCGTTCGTTCGTTCGTTCGTTCGTTCGTTCGTTCGTTCGTTCGTTCGTTCGTTCGTTCGTTCGTTCGTTCGTTCGTTCGTTCGTTCGTTCGTTCGTTCGTTCGTTCGTTCGTTCGTTCGTTCGTTCGTTCGTTCGTTCGTTCGTTCGTTCGTTCGTTCGTTCGTTCGTTCGTTCGTTCGTTCGTTCGTTCGTTCGTTCGTTCGTTCGTTCGTTCGTTCGTTCGTTCGTTCGTTCGTTCGTTCGTTCGTTCGTTCGTTCGTTCGTTCGTTCGTTCGTTCGTTCGTTCGTTCGTTCGTTCGTTCGTTCGTTCGTTCGTTCGTTCGTTCGTTCGTTCGTTCGTTCGTTCGTTCGTTCGTTCGTTCGTTCGTTCGTTCGTTCGTTCGTTCGTTCGTTCGTTCGTTCGTTTGTTTGTATATTTATTTTATAGTTCATCATTTTACTTCAAATGTTTGGATTTTATTCTACTCTTAGGCACGGGTCCATGTTCTGATTCCGTACAGTATATTCAGTCTACTTGCTTTCTTGGCAAGTGTGGCTTGTTTTTTGCTGCCTGAGACCGCTGGTCAACCAACACAAGAAATTATTATCAAAGGCAAAGGTGGAGAGACTCAATCCGAGAGTCCTTGGTTAACTGATACGGAAGTTTTGATGGTGGAACACCAAGAAAGCAAAGATACAAAGCTCTAGGAAAATCCTTATACGTTGATCTTAATTTTCAGGCATATATATCCTATTTTCTCTTTTTAGGAAGGTATGAAAATACCTGATACTGTAATATGATCAAGTCAGTTTTCTTTGATGTACCGCAGTTTATGTACAGGTTATATATCTTCAAACCTTGTATAAACCAATAAACGCAATGACAATATAACCATTCTTTTTATAACTACCAATTTAAATATATGTTAAACTTTTCGTAACAAGCTCTTTCCCTGTTTAATTCTTTATAAGAAAATCTCTTTGTTCAGTTTAAGTAGTAGCATGCAGTTAAAATATTCGCGATATTTGAGGGTTTATGTGTATAAATACCTACACTTATTTTTCGTACTTTTGTTATAATCCTGCTCTTTGATTTTTTAATTAAAAACAAACTACGAAATCGAGTGTCGCACAACTGAATTATATAGTATAGGTCATTATGTATACTGCATTGACTGATTGGGCTCCGTGCATGCATGTATCAGGGATGAAGGCAATAAAGAATTTATAAGTCAATAAATGAGTCATGCAGGTACCGGTTGTCAACAAAAATCCAAGTTGTTTTTTACATATTTTATAGAACAAATAATTAAAATATATCGTGATAGTGCAAACGTACACAACTAAAGGCACCCAATCACCACACTTTATTATGTAAGATAGAGACGTTCATCCACTTAAGCCTAGTTTACACGAGCAATTTTTCAAGGAAAAACTCGCCATGTTTCCTCATACACACGGGCAAATAAAACTTGTCAAGTTGAAAATTGCCAAAGAAAAATTGCCCGTGTAAACTAGGCTTACGAAATTCGGTATTTTCACATGTGCATGACGATGATATGGATTATTCATGATAAGTATAGGTTATTTTTAGGTCACGAGGGGATATGTAATTTATTCACCGAGGGCGAAGCCCAAGGTGAATAAACACATATCCCCGAGGGGCCTCAAAATAAGGTACTTATTTTTCACATGGCGAGGTTGACAGAATTTCATAAGATAAGGAGAGTGGTGTGGGGGATACAAGACGGGAAGATTAGAGGAGAATATTATAGCCTTAGAGGGGAATATTAGGCCACGTCCACACGTATACGTTTTCATAGCGTTTTTATATTGTTTCAATTATAAATGAGACCATTGATAAAATTCAGGATTAGGGGGTTCCGGAAGAGCGCGAGGAGGGTGACGTATGCATAAATAATAAGTCGGTTATGACGTAATAAAAATGGGGGGGGGGGGGGGGGGTGAGTGACAGCTAGGGTTAGGGGGTTGGATAAAAGTTAGGGTTAGAGGGTCCCAAAGGAGCCTGAGGAGGAGGATATTGGCAATCCTCATTAAAAATTCGATTTACCTAATTAATTATTAATCAACCATAGTGGGGGTATCACTACTTACGTACTATTTACAGAATGAGTGGGCGTTTTGTATTGGGGTATACAGACACGAGGCGAAGCCGAGTATCCCGATCCAGAACGGACACGAATACATGGATCGCGAATCTCGACTGCGCATCAGAATGACGCTGTTCTGATCGAGTCGGGATAAAATTTAATAACTTTATAACATCAGGCTAAAGCTGCAGTTTTCATTTGAATTTTCATTTCTGAACTCATTGTACTGAATTCCTCAGCCTAATGTTATAAATTGAAATAAGTTTTATCCCGACTCAGAACGCGTCATTCTGATGCGCAGTCGACATTCGCGATCCATATATTCTGTAAATGACTTCTAAAACGCCTATTAAGTTAGCTAAAACTATATCGTGTTAAGAGCTGATAAACCTTCGAGGTAACGTTTAATAGGTTACGATTATTAAATTAATGATGTGAGCATGCGCTTTGATTTAGTATTAGTCCCACATTTTATATTCTAAGTGACGCGGCATAAATAGCCGTTCTGATCATCATTTGTTGAATCATCATTTCTTATTCAACAAATGCAGTTGTGTCTTCTAAGTAATATTGGGCATTTCACTCGATTACATAGCGTGTTCTAAGGATTTTTGAGTGAAGGAAAATCCGAGTGCAGAATATATACATTTTAAGACCAAACCTTAGAGTTCTGTATATATAATAAGGTGGTAATGCCAGAACTCGCGATCAAGCTCTCGGCAACGCCCTCCGTGGCTCAGAGCATTGCAACAGAATAAAGACTATACAGAAGGGCCACTTAGCGGTACAACGTGTCCTCGTATTTTTATGCAAAAATATGCAGTTTACTGGCTAGGACAGCCAGTTCAGCGTGCTTATTGGCCAGAACATGCAGTTTACTGGCTGAGCAAGATGCGTAATGCGACATGCGCGGAGACAAAAACTTCAAAGGTTCCGACCCGAGTGGCCCTTCTGTATGGTCTTTATTCTGTGGCATTGCACTAGAATCGCAAGGTCGTGGGTTCAATTCCTGCCGGAAGGTCTGTGTAGTTGCATTTTTCGCAACTGGTCCCAGTTTGGTCTTAAAATGTATATATTCTGCACTCGAATTTTCCTTCACCCAAAAATCTTTAGAACGTGTTTGTATCTTCATCTTGTATGAGGACGCTACCACGCTACCTTACTCAAGATAGTTGTACACTTGCTACAGAACTGATATCAGTGTCTGTAAATGTGATACAGAACTGATGTTTTTTTAAACAGTTCTGTATCGCATTTACAGACACTGATATCAGTTCTGTACCGGGGTAAACAGACATTGATTAAACCTTAATTTCTTTTGAATTTTCCTCATGAATTATTAATGCGTTTTATAATTAACAATTATACCATGAGCTCGAGTCGTATATGAGCTCATAGCCAACGAGGCGCTTCGCCGAGTTGGCTATGAGTTCATATACGACGAGAGCGAATGGTATACTTGTTTTATAATATAGCAAAATATGTTATGATAATTAATGCAAAATTGTTGATTTATTGCAATAAATTATATTAATTGAATATCCGCCACATATGAGCTTCCGTCATGCGTATTGTAGTTCATGTTTTCAAGTTTCTTGCTGAGTTGAAAACAGCTTCAGAATTTTCTCTCAGAGCCAGAAAATACGTTGAAAAGATTGAATGAAGAATAAAAACAGCTTTGAAAAGTCAAAAGGTGGGTGATTTATTTCTTAATCTGTCGTGGTTGTGAATCTTTGGACAAAGAAGCTAAAAATATGATTAATAGCGAAAATTACGCGTTGTTTTTCAATATTTCTAACCTGAAAGAATAACACAGTCTTTATCCATAATAATTTATTACTTCAAAACCCACTTTGCTGAGTAATAATAATGGGTGTACTCATAAATTCAGTTCTTGTGGATTTTAATTTGTCTGACAAAACATTGTTGTCAACTTGACAATTCAAATCGGGTTTTGCGGTAAACTCTTAAGACGGTTTTTAAAATGGATTTACCATCTTAACTTTGTAAATTGTGCATTTGGGTTGTGTATTTTGTGTTAAATGTTAGTTTCCCCTTCTTAGCTCACGTTTTTCTGAGCTATACGTTGAAAAAACCAGCCACTTTCATCTGCAATAGTTTAAGAAAACTACGCCGCCATTTTGTTTTTCACTACTCGCTGTATATGAGCTGATATACAGTTAGTAATGCAGCCAATCATATTGCAAGATAGCTCATATACCATTAGTAGCTATATTATAAATATATATATATATATATATATATATATATATATATATATATATATTTAACAATTATTCACCGAAGTGGAGGTGAATAGTGCTGGATATTCACCGAGCCGCTTCGGCGAGGTGAATATCCAGCACTATTCACCGACACTGAGGTGAATAATTGTTTTAGCATATACTTCATAAATGAAATAACAAGTTTAACATTCTTAACTTATATTTTTCGGTATTTTATACAAGACACGGCCGCTAGCAACTTGGACACTTGGCGTACTCGATATTTGTCGACAAAACAGTTTTTTAATACAACTTTTGAATATATTAATGGCTAGAAAATTGTAAAGAAACATACCTGTGGACACTCTTCTACTTAATTTTGTTGACTTTTCTCGTTATTCTACAACATCGGCCTTGTTTATCAACAAAATCTCCTGCTTCGGTAAACAAAGCAAAACTGTCCGCCATTTTGTTTGCCCGCAGGTGAATAGTGCAGGATATCCCGAGCTAGAGGAACTAATCAGATTGCTTGAAAAGCACTATTCACCTGCGAGGTATATGCTAAATATATATATTTAAAACACTCATTAATAATTCATGAAGAAAACACAAAAGAAACCATGACCGTGAAGGAGGTTGTATATCTGATACAAACCACACGTGGTTGTATCACATATACAGCCACTAGTGGTTGTATATCAGGTCACTATCTCCGCTCTAAAACATTGAAATTGAGCTTTTTCTGAATTAATCTGAACAAATATTACTCATATTAACATCAAAGACTCGGCGTGTTTTAAGCTGTTTACAACATTCGCGTCCGTGTTGTATCGAATATATAATCACTCGCCTTCGGCTCGTGATTGTATATTCGATACAACACGGCCGCTCATGTTGTAAACATTACATATATATATATATTAATATTATTACACCCTCGCAATTAATTGTCCATATATACCACATTCCCAAATGGAAACACCTTACTCATTTCATCGACTGGAGAGGCTGGGATATTATTTAATTTTAATTTTTCAAATATTTAAGGTGGATTGATCCGACGTCAGCAACTTCAGCTGAAGTCTTCTGGTAAATTGATTTGTCATGAGAGCGTCAACTATTCAATTATACGTTTTCTCATGAAGTTTGAAATAATGCAAAATAGGTTTTCAAAGTCTTGGGACTTTGAAACAAGGCAAATTATATTACGTTTCAGAGGTATCTTCGGAGTTTTGAGTTTGAAAAGTCAGACTTTTTTTTCGACGTCCGACTTTACCGGGATTACAAAGCCCTCGTGCATTAAAAAGGCTCGCCTTTTCAAAAAGCATGCACGCGGACTTTGAAATCCCGGTAAAGTCCTCCGTCTCGTATATGAACTATTACATAAATTCTTAATTTCACCCTGAGGTTCTTAATTGTTGTAGGTTCTTGTTAGCGGGTTTTACTGTATGTGTCATGAAAACAGCTCCCGTAGGACTTGTGTGCTAAAGTTGACTTTTTTTTTTTTGAGTTGACTAGATGTCAAACTAAAAAAATGATGGATCGAACGTCGAATATTTAAGAGCTCGGACAATTTGAACTGCATTTTCTGATTGTCTGACACCTACGGTCAACTCATGAAAATCCTACGGGAGCTGTTTTCACGACGCTTCATAGGGGAGCAAGGGTGGCGTGTGCTGTTAGGGCGCTGCCTCTCACCAATAATTAAGCCCGGTCGGACGGGGTTAGTACTTGGATGGGTGACCGTTTGGGAATAACCCCGTACTCCGCCAGCTTATGTGAGTAGAGTTTAGTTGGTCTCTCCTGTGCTCCAAGGGTTTTTCGCCGGGTTCTCCGGTTTTCCTCCCTCCGTAAAATCAACACCTAGGTCTTAGTTGTCTACACATAGGAGTTTGGTGTCAATTGAGACGAAAGTTCTGTTCCTCTCTCCTGCCACACGTTAAGTGGCAAATTTAATAAATAAATTCAAAAATTCATACAACACTATAGTAGGGCTAGGATCAAGGTCAAGGAAAGGTCTTCGAGTCACTCCTATTAGCCATGTCTCCGACCCGTCGACTTCCCTGTAAATTGTAAGGCCGAAAAATTAAACCCCATCATTTTCCGATAGTTTGACATTTAGTCAACTCAAAAAAGAAAAAAAAATCAACTTTAGCACGCAAATCTCTACGGGATTACACTTTATACCACACTATCTGTAACTAAGTAACTAAGGCAGGTCGACCAACATTCCCACAACTGGTAACATACCTTACCAAGGTTAATTATAAATTAAGATTGCAGGAATTTTATAGACAGCAATACATCTGCTAAATTAAAGTGGTTCTCTGATGAAAATATTGTCGGTAATGTTTCTGTATAATCCTAAAGATATTATGGTGCTTGGTAATTGTGCAAAGTTTCATTTTGAAATTCTCAAAAACAAAGTTGTATTTTATGTGTGAAGTTTGTATTTTGAAGCGCCGCCATTAAATTGGCCGTGTTTGAGAAGAGTGAGTTGAGGAGCTCAAATGACGTCATAAACTCAACAAAAACAAAGGATCATTGTTGTTGTCAACAAAAGGTCAGTCATTGTTGTTATTGAGTATATGACATCATAAGCTTGCACGACTCATTCCTCTCAAGCTCGGCCACTTTAATGGCGGCGCTCCAAAAACAAACTTCACACGTAAAATATCACCTTTTCTTCAATGAATTTCGAAATGAAACTTTGCACGATTGTCAACTACTACACACGTAAAAATCTCACAGCTTGTCAACAAGATGTTGGCGGAACAAGCTTGTAACAAGCCTGGGAACAAGTTGTAACAATGCTGTTGGCTTATCACGCTGTAGCAAGCTTGTTGACAACAACCTTGTAGCAAGTTGTTGAGCTGCAGAGCGGTAACAAGTTGTTGGAACAGCCAGGATCAGGCTTGTTGTCAACAAGCCATATCAGACTTGTTGGAACAACTTGTAACAAGTCTGTTGAAGTCATCAAGCTTGTCACAAGCTGTTCCAACAAGCTCGTTACAGATTGTTTTAACAAGTCTGGAACACGATCGCTGTGACAACTTGTGGCAGACTTGTCACAACAAGGAAGATTCAGCCTTCACAACAACTTAAAAATAGCATGTGAAAACCGGTTTGAACCAGTCGATTAAATCATGGATGGCGTGGATGGATTATGAAGAAAACATTTGAACAAGACATTAGCTCATTAACGGCTTTTTGCTGGCGATGTTGTTTACACGAAGTTGTCGTCAAAATTTGGCAGAGAAATCACGGTCTTTTGAAGCGCTAAAAACTCATTTTCGGTTTGGATTTCTGTTTGGAGATAATTTTTCAGTGGTTGCAAATATCAAGCACAATTGAAATGGGAAAACAACAAGACTTTGCTCAGTGGACGTTCATCGACAGCAAACCGGAAAGACAATATTATACACCAAGATCCTTGTCAACGTTATCAAAGAGGTTAGTTTTCGTTGGTGTTTTGTTATTTCCTTGTTTCAAACCTGGCATGCTTTTTAGCAGAGTTTGTTTTATAGATCTCGCCTGTTAAATTGTTTTATTAGGGCTATAATTAAACACGAACTCCGAGTTTATTGCACTGCTTCAAAAACAAACCATTTTGTATTTATTGACGTAAACAACTTAACATTTTCAAGATTGACCTTGTGTGCATGGGCATGCAGATAAAATCCAGCCGAGAATTTTATCAAACGGCAAACGTGTCTCTATAGCACATATAAAGACATTAATTTAAACGCAATTCTGTATGTTTTGGTTCGTAAATTTTATGTCAATGATTTTTAAAGCCGCCATGCATGTATTCGTTTTGTTGTTTAGCTATTAAAATGAACATGCATGATAAAAATGTATTATAGAAGTGGAAAGTTGAGTTATTTATGAGTCGTGGCTTTAAATTTAATATAAAAACACTTTGACAATAATGTTATAAACTCTTTAATGTATTGCCAGCCCGAAACCCGACGGGTAAATTAAAATCATCTGGCGTGAAACTTTCCCACAACGATACGTCGATTGTTATTTTTTTAAACTCCCTGTCACCGTTTTTATAGTCTGAAGAATGTTTTAAACGATTTGACTTGTGTTTGTTTGTATGATTTACATAATGTACTGTTTATACTCATAATGAGTCTTTATATGTTCGTAGATGTTTTCTGACTAAAATTAAACCTGGAGATGACAAACATGTTACAGAGCGGAATGAAGATTGGTGGTGACAGTTTGTCTGAAGAACATCAAAATAAACTTTAGGAATATTCCTTTATGAATGGATTTTGCATAGGATAGCTTGTTGTTTTTTACTATTATATTTAAACATTATCTGCCCCTGGCAAACCCATGCAGGGCAGTCTGTAAAATTACTTATCTCAAGGCTAAATTCAAACGTATTTTGACGTAACATTATTTGATCAAAATGTTTTAGCTTTCCTTTTTGTGAATATCTTTGTTATAGCGCCGCACAGACGACCAAGTTTTCCTTGACTACACACACGAACAATTTTCCTGGTTCAGAAGCTGGCATGACCAGCTTTTGAACAAGGCTTCTTGTCAAGGAAAAACTTGTCAATTTGTGTCGTACACACGAACAAATAAAACTTGTCAAGGAAAAACTAACCAAGGAAAACTTGGTCGTCTGTGCGGCGCTTAAAATACATTAAATAAATTTTTGCATTGTATTCTTTGTTGTGAAAGTTTTGTATTAAGTCTGCCGCCACGCTGGACAAAAGCAAGCGGGAAAATAATAAAACGCGTTTGTGACAACATTGTTGAAACAGCTTGTTACGGCTCAAATTCAACAAGCTTGTTTCAACCTTGTTGACACAGACTTGTTACGCGATGTTCACACAGGCTTGTTACGGCTTGATTCAACAAGCTTGTTACAAGCTTGTTGTCAACAACGTTGTTACGACCTTGTTCCAACAAGCTTGTTACAAGGCTGCCAACAACTTGTTATCGGCTTGTCACAACAACTGGGAACAAGCAGTGCGAACACAACTTGATATCGGCTTGTTGGAACAATCTTGTAACAAGTCTGCTGCAGACTTGTTACAACTTGTGCGTTTTTACGCGTGTACAACATATTTAGGATTATGCAAAAACGTTGCCAAGAATATTTTCATCAGAAAACCACTTTAAATATAAAATTTAAATATTTAAGTATTTAAGACAATGAACACAATGGATTACACCAGTTTAATATCTGCGTGCTGAAAAACTTACAATTTTTGTGCAAGAATTGAAAAAAAGTTTTACGGATAAACCAAATTTTGGAACTATAAGCTTCATATTATACAACGTTTTTGTCGACATGCATTCTTTCTATATTCGTGTTGTTATTACGAGCAGCTTATCTGCTGTTTGTGTTGAATTGCATGAAATAAGCTGCTGTTGGTGGATTTGTATAGACTTCCTTGTTCAAGTAACTTTGGCTGGAGAGAAAAGAAAACAACAATCAAAAACTTATGTTGTACACTTGAAACAACAACTTCCAAAAATAACCTGCAGGATAAATACTTAACTATTGATTAAAGTATGAAGGGGCTGACAGTCACACTATGCAATTTTGACAAAACATATGAAAACACAAAAGAGATACTAGAAAGCTCTACAGAGGGTCTGGTGATTAAAGTTGAACATGATTGAAACGTATTGCAAACGTGATACCCTGATTTCTAAATTCTTTGAATGTTTGCATCATGACAAATTGTACTAGACATGTAAGAAAGAATTTGTGGAAACATCGCGTTTATTATTCATTGCTTAGCTTTCGACCTGTTAAAGTGGTTCTCTAATGACGATATTGTCGGTAATGGTTCTGCATAATCCTAAAGATATTATGGTACTCGATAATTGTGCAAAGTTTTATTTCGAAATTTCCAAAAACAAAGTTGTATTTTACGTGCGAAGTTTGTATTTTGGTGCGCTGCCATTATTAAAATTGGCCGTGTTTGAGAAGAAAGAGTTGCGGAGAACTTATGACGTTATAGACTCAAGAAAAACAAAACATTGTTGTTGTCAACAAAAGGGTCATTGTTGTTTTTGAGTCTATGACGTCATAAGCTTCCTCGACTCATTCTTCTCAAGCTCGGCCACTTTAATGGCGGCGCTCCAAAATACAAACTTTACACGTTAACATATCACCTTTCCTACAACGAATTTTGACACGAAACTTGCACGATTACCAACTACCATAACATCTTTACGATTACGCAAAAACATTACGTAAAAACTCAGCCTTTCGTCAGAGCAAGACGTAATACTGTAAATAATAAACGTGCATGGTGTTTCTACAAATTCTCGCTTCCACTGATTATCTTGCCCTGTTGACCGCTCATACAATTCGACCGCTCATATTTCACCTATTACATAATTATAGTCCTGAGCCCAGGATTGGAACATGGCTTGTGGTCCAAACAAGTCCACACCTAAATAATGTACTCTCGACACACTGGTGTACATGTACTTATCGGATAGTCACGCCCAAGCGTCTTAAGCCCTGTTTACACGGCCAAAATTTAAGCACGCTTAAGTTAAGCGTGCTTAAAATGCACCACCTTGGTGCGTTTACACGGTCATTTCGTACACCATTATTCGACATGGTGGACGAGCTATATTTTTGGTTTGGAAAGCTTCGTATGGGTATAGCGTGCGTCAAAGAACAACGGAAGACATCCGTACACGAGAAAGAGCAATAGCTAAAAGAAAGAAAGAAGCAGAGAAACAAAGAATAGCGAGATGGAAGCTTCTACAGCAGGGCAAAAAAATGCATTTTAGCGTATTAATAACACCGCGTGCTCAGTTTAATCCACCTCCTTGAGGTGGTGCAAACTAATCGCGATTAACAGTTTACGCCGATCTGTTTACACGAACATTTTAAGCCCGCTTAAAGTCAGATGTGGCTCAGATCCCGCTTAAATTTTGACCATGTAAACAGGGCTTAAGTAGCTAGAGTGACGCGCTAGTATCCAGGGCTCAAAAACTTTTTCTCAATCTCGCACCCAAGGTCAGAGTAAAAATCGTATGGATCGTTTTCATCTGACGTCACGGCGGCCATATTGGTGTACCAAAACAATGAAGTGGCGGCCATATTGGTGTACGGTATGGGAATTAGCTCTTTCTTATTCAAATATTTCGTATTGTTTCACCACCCCAATGGGGCCACCGATCACGTGAGTGAAAACGATCTATAGGTACAAGATTGATTGTTAACAGCTGGAGTGCTTAATTAAGTAAGTAGTGTGATAAAGTTACAAGTGTCTTTTTAAAAAAGCGAGTGAAGCTTAATGGTCACGAGAGACAGCATCTTATCTTATCTTAGTATGACTCATTTGCAATAAAATAAAAATTTTTAATAATAATTTACTAAAAAAAGACTTCAAGACTTATAAACCAGAACAGTCATTAGAATGCGATAAACAATGTCATAGTGGTCATGAAAGAAGAGGTTAATTCGATATTGTGTAAATATTTTGTCTTAATGAAATGATTTCATAATTTCTCTAAATATCCAAAAAGCAAAGTGCAAGATACTTACAAGGAATGTTGTTCTGAGGCCAGTCTAGAATTTTCATCAATAAGTTGTTTGTTCAATTGCTTTCTGACCCGTTCTTGTTCTCGTTCAGCAAGAATACCAGCTTTAGCTTGAGCAAGTTGCAATCTTTCCCATTCTTTCTGCCGTTCTTTCTCTTCGTCTTCAAGCCTCTATAAGCATCAAATGTTTAAAAAAAAATCAGAACTGAACAAACTGACATACAGTAGTATACTTCCAAAAACAACGTGTACTGAGTAAGATAAGTATGGCAAGACGGCTTAAGGCTATTGGCCTAATGTGCTGATTCCAAAGTAATTCAGAACACCTCTAGACGGAACATCAAAATAATTATTATAAGTAATAACATGACTTGAGGGAAATTAGCGATTAAATTTCCCCGCCGCCGAGGGAAGATTTGTGAAAGTCCGAGGGCCGCAGATCTTCATCAACATGCACGGGAAAATTAGAAGGATTTCTTTATCTTCTAATTTTCCCTCATCAACATGCACGGGAAAATTAGAAGACAAAGGATACATTTCCCTCTTGCACGAGCGATGAGGGAAATACGAGGTTTACATTCCCTCGGAGAACAAAATAATCCGAGGCGATCATGGTATTACAGTAGTTACGAAATAAATATTGTCGTTTTTTGTAAGAAAGTTGTAAACACTGGACTATAATTATGGAGTGAGCTATTGACTGAATTTTGGATTGGATTTTCGAGTTGATGGGGCAAGATTTTCTTGCCGAACCGCAACAAAAAACTTTAAAAATATAAAATATACCATACTTTTATTTCACGGTAAAGTCTTGTCTAGTTACTTTTTTAGAATATGCATTATTTGAACTGATCGATGTACTGTAAGCCATATAAAGGACGGATTATTCGAATTTTGGGGGGTGGGATCGAGATTGATGGGCAAATAAAAAAAAAAATCCATCGGAAGTTTGGCAAAAAAGTAGAGAATTAAATATGCATAGCCAAACGGTAGATGGTAAATACAGACGTCGTAAATTTTAAAAAAGTTCTAATTGCATAGATTTTAGTCAGAAAAACCCCCCTCTGAAAAATAAAACAAAATCTTCAAAATTAACAGTAACTGACATAATACTAACCTGTTTTTCAAGCATTTGATCATGTTGTGTTTTTCTTATTTCGTTGACCTGTGCTGGACTCATTCCTTTCCATCGATCAGGAATCACTCTATGTGCACCAAATGCACTCTGTGCAACATCAGGATTCTCAGTAAGAATATCTCCAAACACATGGTTAGAAATTTCAGTGAGATTATCATCTAGTTCTTGAGTCTTTTGCAAATTTTCGTTGGCTTTAGTTTCTTTAGCTAGAGCAATGTTGAATTTAGTTGTAGCAAGGTTTATTGCTTGTCTACATTGTTGCTCTGATTCTGCAAGTTCCATGGCTCTTTGGTCCATTTCCCTAGCTTTCAAATCATAAAGCCTGTTAGCTTGGGACATATTTGATTTTTCTTGATTCTTTTCATTCACTTGTTGCTTGCACCATTCTCTATATATAAATCAAGTAAAGAAAATATTTACAAACTACATAATTTACATTTGCATATAAAGTAGAACACATATTTATACGATATTTCCTAGAATAAGCGCTCACGCTCTAATAAGCGCTGTCTTCGAATAAGCGCCCACCCTTCCAGCAAAAAAATTAAATACTTGAATGAGCGCCCACCCCCTTGTTAAGACCTGACTATTCCAGACTGAGTGATAAAGGTTAAATGCAGTGATAAGAATACAAAGCCAATCAACAGCAAAGTGAGCAAACTTAATGTTGTTCGTATCGTCATGTACTCTTACAACTAAACTACTTAATATACGGTATATCAAAATAGGAAACCAGTTTCTTTTTCATCAAGTCACATCTTGTAAGTTCTATATATTCATGTGCTTGCATATAGCTCTTGTACTGTACGTGTATTATCTATATTTAATCCCACCTCAGCGCCATCTCTCGAATAAGCGCTCACCCTTTTGCCCGAAATTTAAAGTAGGCGGCCCTTATTCAAGGAAATACGGTATATTGTACAGCAAGAAAATACAACATGACAATAAATCACTACCTGCAAGACCAATACCCAAGGCAACATGCTCTGCAGCTTGGGGATTAGTGAGATCAGCTAGGAGTAGTTTGCTGATACTCTAGTGTATGTACCTACCTGACTTGTTCTTGCTGTAACTTTTTTCTTTCCTTGCCATTAAGATCTTCACCTGAAAACATCTGTAAACTGGAAATACCACACCTAGGGTCATCATCCGAAATTCGTGCTGGTTTATCCTTTTTCAAAAAGTCTGGATCGTTCAAATCGAATTCTCGGGTATCCTCCTTTTTCTGAAATGTGTTTCGAAATGCATTCAATGACTGGTTCAACTCTTGGATATCGTTTTCTTGTCGTTTCTGTAGAAGCACACATATCTTATCGTTTCTTTTCATATGGTTAGCTGGAAAAACAAAATTATTACTGAACATATAAATGCCTAGTAAAATCAATACAAATAGATAAATATAAAACAGAATAACTGATGTAAAATACTAGCTCACCACACTAAGTTTTTATTTATCCTTGTTTGGTAATTAGTTAAAATAGTGTATACAGTATATATGTAGGACTAATTATTACTTGACTACCTCCAGGTAACTGTATAGTACTTAGCTACCTGGCTACTGTACTTACTTGCAGATACATCAAACTGTACTTGAATGTCTATCTGGCTACTGTACTTGCAGATACATCAAATTGTACTTGAATGTCTATCTGGCTACTGTACGTAAATTACTTGCAGCTATACATCTAACTGTACTTGAATGTCTATCTGGCTACTGTACTTGCATATAAATCTAACTGTACTTAAATGTCTATCTGGCTACTTGCCTGGTAGTCTACGCCCAGACCCAAAATCATAAACTGATACTTATTTCCTTCTGGGGGTTTAAGTGCAGACTACAGTACTTGTCTAGCTACTCAGCTTTAACACCAGCTACTTATCTACCTGGCTATTGTAATTGGCTAGTAACAGAACCTGGTTACTAAATGTACAGTACCTGTCCTGGCTGACTACTTGCCTGGATGCTTGGCTACATCCAGCTACATGTACTTTGTCTACCTGGCTCCTTAAAAAGCTACACATCTGGCTACTTGCCTGGCTACTTGCTTGCGCCTGAGCTATTAATTTTCTTACTGGCTACTGTACCTGGCCAATGCACCTGGCTACTGAACGTTATCTGGCCAGTTACCTGGCTAATGTATATCTCAGCTACCTGGGTACCTGTAGTACCTGACTACTTTATATGTACAATCATCATGTACTTGGCTATCTCCTGGCTGACACAGCTAGCACATGGTCACCTAAGTATGTCTGCTACCTGGCCAGCTAATGTACAGTGCGAAGTACCAGTGGCTACTGTATACTGTTCTGGCTGCCTACAGTACTAACTGTCTCCTGGCTAGCTTACAACATGTACTTACTGGTATTACACTGGTAGTACCTAAACTTTACTTAAAATTTTCCAACTACAAAGTCGCATTTAATGCAATATGTATCTATTAAGTAATAGTATTCTAACTCAAACAAAAACCCTAACCCTGCAATAACAGACTTAATTTTATAATCTGGAACATTTGGGTTTATAATTAATACCACCAATAATGGAATGGGTTTATAATTAATACCACCTAGCGTACTGTAGTTTATTAAAATACTGTAAAGCTAACCCAACCCTATTTACACAGTACATTATAGTAAAGTTGTCCGTGTCACTCAATCCAAACAAAACTCTAACCTTACAATGGGGGTGTGCAACTTTTTTCATTTTACAGGCCAAATTTCTGAATTAAAATAATATGTGGGTCACCACTTTTTTCCTTCCTCGTCCCCCCCCCCCCCCCCCCCCTATACACAAACTATACAACCTAAATAGCCTGTAGTGTAGTGAATATTTGATAGTAAGTTTAAGTCTTGTCTATAAAAGTTGAAGACTGAAGCAAAAATTAAATAAATGTAAATTTTTATGTTATCAAACGATGAGAAAATGGTTCCCATGCCCCAATTTAGCAAATTGACAGTTAGTATTGCCTGCATGCCTTAGTGTTTGCTATAATACCAGCTGACCCACTACAGACAACAGAGTTCTTAATAACTCTAAATCTATGCTTCGGAAAAAGAATAAAACTAAATGTTATGCATAATTAAACAGTCTGACAATCAAAAACTGTTACCAAATAAATACCAACAGTTGTTGATATGGCAACAATGACGTTTCAAAATGGCTGCCAATTTATTACCCTTCAAACTAATTTATTTTGAAAAAAACTTTGGTGACCACCAATTTTTTTCCCATTAAAACTTTTCTTGAAGTATGAGAAATCAATAGGCCGATTTTAAAAAAGTTCTCCAGAACGAATAATTTTTTTTCTGGAAAAATCATGTTTGTTAATTTTTAAAAAATTTCATTCTACAGAATCTTTTTAAAATCGGCCTATATTGATTATTATGCATAACATTTAGTTTTATTCTTTTTCCGAATTGTCTAATCACGTGTTTTGGACTCTCAAACTTGTATTTTCCATTTTTCAAGAAACTGTATGGAGCCACTTTAACTAGCTACTGTATTATGGTACAGGATTACCAAAGCTCATTAAAAAAAAATAATAGAAAAACACACACTCAGAAAAATGGTTGAAACATTGTCAAACAAACTGAAGCTGCAGTTGTCAGGAATCAGACTTTTTTACTGTGCAAACTATATATTTGACTCTAACAACTAAACTATAGTTATTAGACTTACGACATGTTCAACTGGCAGCTCTTAGTTCACGATCACCTCAGTTATTTACCAATTATTCACCGAAGGCGAGGTGAATATTGGTGAATAATAACCGAGACAAAGTCGAGGTTATTACATATTCACCGATTGACACTGAGTGTGAGGTGAATATAATTGTTTTAGTATAAATACACATTTTCATACTTTAATTATATATAATTTAGGAACAACATTTTCTTTAAAATTGTTAATTTCCTCATCTGTTGCATAATTGACAACTACAGTGCATTAAGTTTTGTAACACCTTCGTGGACTGAAATGCACGTAGTCTGCGTGTACACGCATGAGTATATACACGCACTACACACAAAGCTTTCAATCATGTATAATAACTATTCATGTATAACTACACACAAACCTTTGTGTATAATAACTACATGCAAAGCTTTGTGTATAATAACTACACAAACCTTTGTGTATGATCAATACATAACTACACATAGTTTTGCGTGTAGATGAGTGTACGGTAATATTTCACTGAAATATTTGGCTAAAGCATAGGCCTAGTTTCCATATGATCGCTATGATCACTCAAAAAAACCTCAGCGATCGCTGTACATGTATGTACCACACGCACTTGTAAAGTGCATGTATTGTGGGTGGAAAAACCCCACGCAGGTGTTACAAAACTTTTGAGCACCACTGTACAGTAGGTGCATGATTATCGAGAATTAATCCAAAGTAACTCAACCAATCAGCACGCATGAATTTCTATAATCACCTCAGTGTATTTATATACTAAAAAGGATTTAATTGTTGTATTGACGGAGCAATGAAGTGAGGTGCAAGTAATACATTCAAGGTCAAGGTTTAATATTTTATTGTAAAGACCAAATGGTCAAGGTTATTAAGTAGTTTATTAACTGGCACTTTTTATTACAAAATCAAACCATGGCATGACATATTTCCTGATCTCAGCTGTTTCTTCAATTTTGTCAAAACATCAGACTAGGATTATACTTTCTGCATTTTTCTCTCATCTGAATACTAAAATTTACTTTGAATTCATAATGTTCATCATAATTTATTTCATATTTTCATTGTTTTTCCTAAAGCTGTTTTTAGGATTTATTGTTTAATTGTTTCCCACATAGCTGGCATTAAAAGTTTTCATAATGCAACCAATCACAGTGTGCCACATAATGTATTTAAGAAATACCATTGAAAATGGTGTGTTTATATAGCCTGATGCAAATGCATGGGTGAGTTGGGAGAATTCAAAAGTTTATGTGAACCCGAGCCATAGGTGAGCTGGGTTTATTGTATAAGTGTACTTTCGAATCCTCCCAAACTCACTCGAGTGTTTGTATCAGGTTATATAAACACAGGGTACATGTATCTATTTTCTATTTCTTTTATGAAATAAGGGTAATTGAAATCCATACTGCATTCCATAATTTTTCCCCACCACATATTCCCATGGTCAATATTTTTGGTGAGAAAATCTATCTGCCAAATGATTCACATGCCTTCTGCCACTTCCACCATGGTAAATTGATTTCATACCCAGACCTTTAATCACGTGGTTTTCAAGATGGCGGGTGCTTTCTGGCCAAGTTCACAACAAACTCTTTTGGCCATTTCCTACCCTTGTTTTCTCAGAGGGCTATTTTCCTAAAACAAATTCCTCATTTTACACCAAATCACCCTGGTAGCAAAGCTTTCATGTGTCCATGTGCACCAAAAGTACCTTCATGGTAGGAATTTTCTGGCCTCTCTC